>DF239347.1:3083-201218 GCA_000507305.1 Breviolum minutum Mf 1.05b.01 | reverse complement strand
AAACTGTCCACTAATTTCGCAATAAAATAGTCTGGGGCATACTTCAGCAACTCTGCGACAAGCCCACGTTCGTCAGCTGATTTTTGCATTTTCATCCGCTTTATTGCTTTGTACACATCGCTCTTCTCCCAAGCAGTTTCTGTCAATTGGGGCGGCTGCAACTCACCGCCTGGATCGCCAGCAAATAGTTGTTCCAACATGTCTGCAAACTCGTTCGCCGGCGGATGTCCTGCCACTCTTTGGTGGGTTGCTGTTTTCATGCGGGGAAGCAGTTTCCAATAATTTTTTCGCGACAATAACTCATTGATTTTCGACGTTTTCCATGTTTGCAATTCTTGTTTGTGCTTGGTCTGGATCATGAATGTCAACTGCTTCCTTTCCTCCACAGTCTGCGCCATCCGACGGTCAGAACGAAGCGATTGCAGAATCCTTGATTCCCTGAAACGTTGCTTTTGTTTCATACATGCACCTCCCACCCGGCCTGCTGCCAGCAAAACGTCCTCCAAATCATTGAAACCCGACAACGTCCTGGTCGACATAGTAGCTGAGATTGCATGCTGGAAATCAGAAGGGCGTCCCTGACCATCCATAATGGGTTTCCAATTTTTCATCCCACATCGATTCATTCGTTTGTGTGTTGTTGCACTGCCCTGATGTCCGAATTGTCCCTACTCCATGTTGGCCTCAATCTGGGCCATTGCCTCCTTGACAGTGGCACTGACCAATCCATCCTTATCCATCCATTCCATCTTTCCATTTGTAGTCACCATAGCAACACTGCGGTATCCCATGCCATCCCGGAGGCGGACATGAAACCACTTGTAGTTGACAACCACATTTTTCGCATCGTGTTTGTCATGTTCAATCAACATCCTCTTCAATTTGCTCACAAGTTTGCAGCACGTGATGTTATCACTAGCTACAAATTGTTCCGGGTCAATGCCCGTGTGTCTGGGAAAATTTTGCCGGTGGCCACTGTAACCGAAGCATGTGAGGTGATTTGGTGCAATGACGCAGTGCCTACGGTGCAGGTGCGGGAGGCCTTGGACAGTTTTGTCCGGGAGTTGGAATGGGGGTTCGTTGGTCGCACACTGGGCCATGGACAAGCTGTGTTTCGACATGGTGCAAACCGACGCCGAAATACAACGAATGATGTGGCTGGTCTAGTTGAACCTACATATGTTGACAATACATACTTTGAAATACATTTGGTGAAAAAAAAATGCAAAGTGTTGGTGCAGACGACCGGTGGAATGATTTTGTGTCTGAATTGGAAGCACTCGATTATATATCGAATCGAAAGGAACTTGGGGCAACAGCACGGTTTTTCCTATCAAAGCAGGTGTGCGACAAGGATGTGTGCTTAGTCCTCGCCTATTTTGCTCGGTATTGCAATGGGCGATGAAGGATTGGCGTGCATGGGCCGAAGGGAATGGATGGGGGATCGATTTCCATGATGGATATCCACCTTTACTTGATCTTCGGTTTGCTGATGACATTTTGATTTTCAGTGAAACAGCTGAAGGGGCCGCATTGTTGCTAGATGCTTTGATTACAACATTCGACAAGACAGGCTTAAAATTAAACGCTTCGAAGACACGCATCTTGACAACCGAGGCACAGCCACCAGACCACATCACGACGCCAGCTGGACACACCATGGTTGTAAAGGACACTTTTGGAACACACAAATGGTTGGGTTGCATGCTTTCAGCACTTGGCTCTGGGAATGTTGATGCGGACATTACATATCATTTGCAAGGTGCCGCACGTGCTTTCCATTCAAACAAACGGATATTCTTGGAAAAAAATGTTTTCATAAACTCGAAACTGAAATTGTTTGAAGCCACCGTCACCCCGATCGCTTGTTTTGGCGCAGGGCATCGCAGTATCCGACAGCATGACCTTCACATCCTCGATGTTGAATTCCGAAGACTGGTGCGGTCAGTAGTGGGGCCTCCATCTTGAGTTTGTTGGTCAAGCCCGTGGCATGAAATCCTACATGAATGGAATGCTTGAGTGCAACAAATCCTCGAATACAGACAACACAAATCCTGGGGGCAGACTGCGCTGTGTCATCATAGGAAAGTGGCGGGCTACATTGCGAACCTTCCGCCCAATCGTTGGGCAAAATGAGCATTAGAATGGCAACCGCGTGCGAAAAGGGTGGGCAGGAGACCAAACACATGGGTCACAAAGATTGAGGAATTTACGAGGTGGAAGCGGTGGGACAACTGGCAAAGCGTTGCTGTGCGCAACCCTACGTTGTGGGAGCAATCAATGCTTGAGTTTGTACAGTTTGCCCTAGGTAGATAGCAGTTTATTCTCACATTTGTGCCTGCGCCCTAAAACGGGCCCGCCATTGGCGTGCAGGCTTGACCTTGGCCTTCTGCACCGAAACCTGGCGTGAGGAAAGGGAAAAACATTGCTTGACACCATCCGGCCACCACATTTATTTCAGTGGCGGTGATGGACATCGGGGAGTTAGGATCTGCATATCTCCAAGCTTCTTCAAACGAATGAAACATATTCATTTTCATGCATATTCTTCACGAGTGCGTTGTTTGCATTTTGAAATTGTCGATACGAAATTTGTTGCCATCGTGTGTTATATGCCGACCAGCTCAAGCCATTTTGGCTCAAGCCATTTTGGCTCAAGTGCTTTCTACTCAAGTGCTTTCTGCTCCGTTCTTTGCTCTTCGCGCGGGCCGGGCGCCATGCCGTTGTCAAAGGAGCAGATGGATTTGTTGAAAGATGGCAATACACCAATCCAATTCGCCAAAGAGAATCCCAAAAAAGCAGGATCCAAAGCATGGGACAGGTATGAACAGTACAAAGATGCGACCTCCACTGCCCAAGCTACTGAAAAGAAAGCTGGCTGGCAGGATTTGACGGCAGATTTTGAAAAAGGATTCCTCAAGATTATGATGGACATTGATGGAGAAGGGCAAGGTTCAACGAAAAGACCCGCACCCGAAGGCACACCAGACCGTGAAGCCCAAGCAAGGACGAAAGCCCATGCATCCGAGATGATCCCGAGAAGCTTACCAACAGAACTCCAAGACCCAATCTCCAAGGTGGAAATGTCAGCTGCCACAATCGCAGCCTTGCGCATGGTTGTGCGAGAGGAAATTACCAACGGAATGTCCGCCATGGAAAATCGTATCACCAACAAAATGGACGAACAGATTGGGAAGATGCAACAAGACATGGAGGAAGAGAAGAAGGCCAGGCTTTTGCTGGAAACAAGGCTGCAAGTTTTGGAGCAAAAGGAAAATTTGAAAAGTTCCCCAGGCCATGACATGGAGGAAGTCGACAAGTCCATTGCAGTTGTTGGCGGCTTCGGAGAAAAAACCGTGGAGGAAGCAGAAGAGTTGTTGAAAGAATTGCTTGCTCATGTCGATGGATTTCATGAAGTGACTATGGTTGATAGCAACACAGTGGTCGGGCTTGCCCACTTTCACTCTCCAGTGCAGGCAATGAAGTTCGTTCGATCCCAGAAGAAGCATGAGCAGATCCAAAAATCAGGGCTTTGGGTGTCAGAAAACCGGAGCAAGTCAGAACGCAACCGGTCGAAAGCCGTGAGCAAGTTGAAAAAGTTCTTGATTGAATTGGGAAACTTTGCCCCCAAGGATGTGATCGTCAGCTACAAAATGTTCAGGGTGGTCTTTCGTCTGAATGGGACATTGACACCAGTGGCCAGTGTGCAGGATGATTTGACCGTGGAATGGAATCAGGCAGATGTTCCATCAGCAATCGTGAAGGAGGCATTCACCGAGTTCATGGCTGAGATGGAATAGGGAGTGTGGAACCACAGACGCCATGATAGCAGAAAGTTTGCAGCAAGGATGGATGAATCACCAACCGAAACTGCAACGAATGATTGCGATCATGCACCGTTGAGCCTGCACATAATTACCAAAAATCTCCAAAGCATTCACTCTGAGTCACGGTTCCAGGACTTTTGCATTGAACTTTCGCAATGTGAGTACGACATTTTCTTTTTCAATGAAACTTGGAGACATGACCGTGAGGAACATTTTATTTTGCCAACTATGGGCCGAATATTTATGAGCGGTGGCAATACCAATCAAGGGGTGGGCATTGCAATATCAGGACGGATGATGAAACAAATTTCGAACATTTCCTTTCACGCTTATTCCCCACGTCTATGTTTGTTGAAGTTGACTTATTCTGGACTCACTTTTTNCACATCTGCATTGAACAACAACTGGAATGTAATGGGTTCAAATTATGGTCACGTAGATATTTGGCGGAGTACTGGAAATTTGCAAACTATGTCGCTTTGTTGCCAGAGGACAGGTGGATCCGACGGGTGTTGGCTTGGCACCCACAACAGGGAAGACCCGGACGGGCATTTATGACTTGGGATTCACCAGTACAAAATTTTGCCCGGTGGCAACGCCTTGAAAATTGGATGTGGACAGCTCAGGACACCGATCTGTGGCAACACTATTTTCACGAATTTTACACTTTGATTTTTCAATGAATAGTAGTGTTGGTTTCACACCCTGCGCCCTAAACGGGCTGCCGACAGGCATGCAGGCGCAAAGTCAAAAAAAAAAGTATGCCGACCAGCTGGGATATGGACGTGGCAGTTGAGGAAGTTTGTTCATTGTTGGGATTGCTCATCCATACTGCGAAACGCATCAAGGCAGTGTCCTTACTCGGCGGAAATTTCAATGCATCCATTGGTGCGCCAAAAGCTGGTGATGATTTGACATTGGTAGGAGCATGTGGAAATGGGGCGCGAAACCGAAGAGGTGCAAGAATGATCCATTGGATTTTGGAACATGGGCTTCAAATTTTGAATACGTTGGATTCGACGATGACAATTGAAGAATGTTGGACGTGCAGACGTGCCATAGATGGAGCTTTGGTTCAGCTTGATTTCTTGCTTGCTAGTTTGCGCGTCCGTGTTGTGAGGGCATGGGTTGACCAGAGTTTGCCCGTTGGAGTTGATCATCGTTGTGTCCATTCTTTCATTCGCATTGGCGGCCTTCGACCTGCCCAAATCAAACGTTGTACCAAATTGAAGCATTGGCAACCAGACCTTGATGAGAATGGAACACCTTCAGGCTTTCATACAACAGTCACAACTGCATTGACTAAATTACCCGCTGTTTCGGCAGAAGGGTTGGAACAATGTTTGGTTGTTGCAGGCCGGAACCATGGACGTCATGGATCTCAACATTTGCGATTTGTTCCTTCCAGATTGTTGGCGGACCTTCGGCTTCGGAGACGCCAAACCAACGATCCACAGAATCAAAAACAATTGTCCTTCCAAATCCGCAAATTACATCGAAAAGAGTTGCGAGATTGGAAATCAAATAAATTGGAACGCTTGTTGAAACAATCTTCAAAATGGAAAATTTTGCGGACAATGGATTATGGAACTGGTCGTTGGCTGCCACAACAACCGCAGCTATTCGAATTTGCTAATATGCTGGAACAATTGTTTGCAAGAAATCCTGGCAGGCCAACGGTGCAACCTTGTTAGACAGAGGCACCTTGGACTATGGCTGAGCGTAAGCAGGCAATCACGCGATTGAAGACGAACAAAGCTGCTGATGATGTAGGGCTTGTTGCTGAACTCCTTCACCATTCACCCGAGGTTATGTTGGAGGCATTGTTGCACTTGTTTCGGACGGTGCTTTTGACTGGAGAAGTGCCGGAAACGTGGAAACAAACTATATTCAACATGTTGCCAAAAACAAGGGAAGCAAAATCAACATCCGATTTTCGTCCAATTGCAGTCGTCAGCTGCTAGGTTATTATACAAAACATTTGCGTATTTGGTCCTGGGTAGGATAAAAGCAACTTTGGAAGCAGGACAACCAGAAGAACAACATGGATTCCGCGCCGGTAGACGCATCGAAGAACACCTGCTTACAACAAACCTCGTGCTCGACAAAACCCTTGCACTTGATGTGCCAGTGTGGATTGTGAGCTTGGATTTGTCGAAGGCATTTGATAAGGCCAAATGGGAAAATTTATGGGAAGCCCTTAGCGAACATGGAGTGTCCGATCATATGTTGTGGGTTTTGCAATGCATGTATGATGGCCAAATGGGGCGAATTGAAGACAACAATACTGATGGAGATCCATTTTGTATCAAGGGAGGCGTGCGACAAGGATGTGTATTGAGTCCGCGGTTGTTCTCGTGTGTTCTGGAAGTGGCCCTTGGATGCTGGCGTCGGAAGGTTGGCAATGCTGGCGTGGATTTTCAGGATGGCATGCGCACACTCTTGGATCTAAGATTCGCCGACGATATACTTCTTTTTGCAAAAACGTTTGAGGGAACAACATTTTTGTTGGACGAACTGGTGACATGTTTGGCCGAAGTGGGGCTGCGACTGAATGTGCGAAAAACAAAAGTACTGACAACTCAGTGACAAAGTCCCAGCGAGGTGCTTCTTCGAAATGGACAAGCAATTGAGGTGTTAGACCGTGGCTCTACACATAAATGGTTGGGATGCATGTTATGCTCAGCGAATACTGGCAGTCATACTTTACATTTGGCACATCATCTCCATGCTGCGTCGAAAACTTTCTATGCAAACAGGCCATACTTGGTAAACAAGGATGTTGCAATGCGAGACCGCTTCAGGTATTTCAACGCCATGGTCACTCCTGTTGCTTGTTTCGGTGCTGCCCACAGAAAAGTATACAAGCAAGATCTGTGTAAGATGGATATTGTGTTTCGCCGGTTGTTGCGTTCCATTGTTGGGCCACCTGGTGACGTGGATTGGACGTTGCCGTGGCATGAAATCCTTCATCACTGGAACGAACGAGTTAAATTTTTAACAGCTCGTCATGGCTTGAAAACGTGGTCTGTTGTGTGCCTGGGACAATATGGGAAATTTGCTAATTATGTTTCCACTTTGCCAAGAGAGCGAGGGGTTGTTCGAGCGTTGAATTGGCTCCCAGAATGTTCTCGACGAGTTGGCCGTCCTGCTTACAGTTGGGACTCAATGCTTCAATCTTTTTGCAGGCACAAACAAATAGGAAATTGGCGGCATTGTGCCCACGACACGGCCTTTTGGATGAATCAGCTCGATGACCTTATTTCGTTCACTGAAATCTGATGAACTTGAAATGTAGACATCATTTGTTGTGCGTGCCTGCGCCCTGAAAGGGCTGCCAATTTTGGCATGCAGGTCTCACTCACTTTTGACATCAGGTCATCATGATCAACAAAAATATTATGTCGGTAAACAGGGCGACATAAGTCACATGTATGGAAAAAAAACTTACTCTTTTGCGGTCGTTGCAAGGTTCATATTTTAGTAGCTCAAAAGGTCAAGGTCATGATCAACCCTGCATGCCACATTGGGCATCCTGTTCCAGTCACAGGGGTAAAAAGAACAAACGTAATCCTCACTCCGTATAACATAACGTTGGGCAAATTGAATGCGAAAAATTCGGGCAGCAACGAATTCCAGAAGCCTGCATCCGTAGCAATTACATCCCATGAAACCAGGCCCGAAACCAGGCCCTTCAATTGACCAAAATTTGTGACATAGTACCCGAACAGTATTTTTGGCCGGCCAATGCGCTTATGCCCTGCTGGTTGCCAAACTAATATCCTTTTGATCCAACGATGCCCAGATAATGTGGCGAAGTATTGTGCCACATTCCAACGGTGTCGTAAAGAAAGGTTCGACCATGATTGACGCGTTCATTCCAAATGTGAAGAATTTCATGCTCATAGTTCCTATTTCTTTTGGAGTCTTTTGCTATTGTGATTTTTCCACGGTTGTTTGTCTCAAAATACGGAGCCTCTATTGTTTTGACTGTGGCAGGAGGATCTTTTGCTCGGGCGCTGTGTGCGCAAACCTCGGGTGATTTTTTGGAAACTCCGTGCGCACCGGTCGGCCGTGTTCGCAAACGTCTCGGAAATTTGGGGCGCGGTGACCGGCTGCGGAAGAAACAGCAATGTGGATATTTGACTGCAGAAAATCTATTGCAATTATGTTTTGAGCGGGCCCCACAAAAAATGCAATATATTTTGTTTGGCCAGCGTGCGGCAAAAGAGACCGCCAATTTTGGCATGCAAGTCTGATTGTTTGCGCTCGGAGAGGGATGGAAAAAGTACATTTGCTCTTCTTTGCATCATGCATGGTTTGATTCTGCCGGTGCCTCTTTGCTATATCAAAGCTGAATTGTTCAATATTAGCGTTCGGGTCTTCAACGCGTTAATGGAACAATAAATACCCAATTGTCGTGCCCATTGGAATTGGTGCGTTGAACTTGCAAGGTTGTGGGGTTGATGCGGGATGAAGGGTTTGTTAAAACCAAGGGCAATTCTAAGGTAAATGAACAGCTAGTTAAGAACATGTTGGTGGGTTGGCATGTCTTCCACATACCGCCATGAAATCCATGCCATTTTTTCAGCACTGCTAAAGTCTTAACTACATAGTTTTGGTTCGTATCTGTTGCTGAGTAGAACTTGCTTGCTCGCATAAACTCGATAAAATTTGGGAGACCATGCCAGATCCTGCGTCCCCCATCGCCAGGCCTTCTGCGCACAATTGGCCCAAAGTGCGAAGAGTTGTTTAATACGAGAAACTGGGGGTGGCCAGACCACCATCAGTCTGAGTAAACTACATCATCATCAATTTTTTCGTTTTGCGTGACAGAAATTTAGAAAGTACGAATTTTAATTCCGCTCGACTTTTTTTCCGACAAAGATTCCAGCACTGGCGACGGCAAGAACAATTAAACGAAACCAATAAAATTGGCCACAAATACAACATGGGAAACAAATGCCATTTCCCATTAAAAAATTCACTTCACGCCACAGTGACATAAGTCCAATTGCCAGTAATCCACGATCGCACATAATAATAATGAAGGTTCACCCGTGATGTTTTGCAGGAGCATTATCTTGTACCGTTTTTTCCACAAAAATTTCAATGGTTTCACTCGGGACAACGATACATGGAAAAAACATGTGTGCCAGCAGTGCACTTCAAAATTTTTTGGCACGTTTCAGCCATTGTAAATGTTGCTCAACTCTCTGTATGGTGGACGGTTTCAGACGGTTTGTGCATCATAGGCCTCGTTTGGATACCAGCACACGTGCCATAGAAGAGCAAACGTGTCAGAGACACGCATCTTCTTTTCATACTCGGTGGCAATTTTTTTAGCGGTTTGTAGCATGAAGGACTGTTCCAACATTGCACTGCCATTCCGGAAGCATGCTGCAGTGCGCGCTGAATTGTTGCAGTGCGCGCTGAATTAATCGACGTGTTTTGCAGATTTAATTTGTCCATCCACCTTAATGCCAAAAGAAAGCGGTGATCACATGAAATTTGAAAAGTAATTCCAGCAGACGTTCCAACGAACAGCAAATGATGTCTGCTGTTGATAGTCAATGGACAAAGTAAGCCAACAGATCAAATTCCAAACAACATGTGCCAATTTGACACCTGAACCAACTCCATTCGAGTGAAAGGTGACCCAAACGTGAGAGAAACGGTTTGCATAATTGTACCCGCCCGGTTTCCCAACGTATCATGTTGTTCATCCAAAACCATGTTGGAGTTTAATGGGCCCCCCTCCAACCCATTTGTTTTGGGTGTATATTTGATGCCGTAATGTATTGGAACATCGTAAAAAACATTTTCCGGAGACAATTTTTTTCCTGGTTAAATCGTGTTTTTTTTTTTTTGACGTGTTTTGGGTGAAGCTGAAAAATCCAAATCTGTCAAATGATTGCCGACAATGGACCAGAGATCAGCAAATACATTGCATTTTCAGCACGACGATGTGAAGTCGCCTTATGAAACAAAAATACTTTTGAGACAACGTTTGACCAAATCCTATTAAGTCACTATGCGCTGTTTTAGTCAATCGATGCATGATCATGTTGTTCTGGCTGCCTATGTCTGTCGTTCCACATCACTGTACACTGCCGACCAACTTCCATGTCGAAAATCGACCTCAGTTGCATCAACCACAACCACCATCAGTGCAAAAACGAAGATGTGCTATGTCAATTTGTAGCGGGACATGTTCAAGAGCAGGTCCAATGTTCATGAAACCGTTTGCAATACATGAAGGTGAGGAAACCAAACGCAAAAGGGATGATAGACCAAGGAAAACAAACTTGACAATGTCAGCAAAGTGTTCACGTTGTAGTCCGTCAAGATTTGGACAATGTAACATCCCATGGTCAAGAGTCAAGACGATCAAATTGACCACACAAAGGACATTTATCATCAGCATCACTTGCCTATGTTGCCTTACAAAACTCATTCTGAAAACCATTTACCGTATTCAGTAGGAGAATCTTTTTCTGGGAGTCCTCTAATTTGGAAAAATTGAAGGAGTTCGGGGGATATCAATAGACTGCTTTTGAATACTTTTACAATGTGAACATTGACTTGAAGCAAAGTCATTCCAGCCAACCTGGATTTGTCCTCCAACATGGCAGTTCAAAAATGTGCACCATGGAGTGCTGGTGCAGAGCAAGGCACAGATATGGTGGTGCATTTCATACGTCATGCGGAGGCTCAGGGCGAGGGATGTGGTCGCAACGTGCTTGTCGACGTCCAACATGTTTTTGTGCCAGTCTTGTTTCAGTGTGGCAATAAAGCACAACCAATTGCAATTTTGCATCCAATGTGGAAAACCCCATGGATCCTGCAATTTCATACCAGCTGTTGGCCCAGAGCTTCTATGAAGCGACAAGGACTAGATAAGACTCTTGAATTGAAGATCTGGTGCTGAGGCAGAATCGAACGCAGCCGCACATCAGCATCCCAGGTGACAGTGCTTGGGAAGATTCGATTCTTGTGCTTTCCGGAGTTTTGCAACCCGCACCATGGTGACAGCACAATCAAAACACATGCGATGAATGAATTGCTCAATTGAACAAATGATGAAAAGACAAGGATGGAAGTGGTCCTAAGTACAGTATTTATTGGCTCAAACTCTGAAATCTCGCTACAGGCCCCTCCCCATCGAAAATGCTTCATCGTCTTGGTGTCATCACTCTTTTGTGGCAGGGACTCTCCAGGCTATTTGGCTGCCTACGCAGATGAACAGTTCTTTGATTCTGCTTTGTCAGCAAAGGGGCAGGCCTAGTCAAACTGGTGTGGGGAAGATGCCGCAACAGCTACGGTATTAACCAAATGTTGAAATAAGATGGTCGAACATAATGAAAGCAGACTTTGCATTGATTGATTTTTGTGAAAATCGGCAATTAGTGTTTTAAATATACTTTGATTTAGAGAGAGTGATTTTCGATTTGATTGTGGCAGAGTTGGGTGGTTCCCTCGTTCGTTAGGCTCAATGCTGGGACTTGCGAAAACAATGTGACACCTTGCGATGTGAGGTGTGTGGCCTAGGGGTTGGGTTGAGGCGAAGAGGCTAAGGCTTCATGACTCGTCATCTTCTTCCATACATCATGGTAGTAGTAAGAATTCCAGTGGGAATGTTGGGCACAATGGATTTAGCGGGGAGCATTCATGAAGTGACAACATTTATTTCTTGATGTTTGGAATGACCGTCGGACATTGCTCACATTCTTTTGCTCAGTCTAGTGGGTTGGTTTTCCCTTTTCATTTTTTTTGCAAGTCGGGAGGCCATCGTGTGTTCGCCGTTGCGACGCACATTGCAAACTGCAGAGTGGTCCTTGGCGACACATCTAAGCAGAGACGTCCCATGGTACGCAGTGGAAGCAGCGAGGGAGTACAGCCAAGGACGGTTAGAACTTGAGCCAAGAGAGCGGTTCGAGGTGAGGCTGTGTTCGGCATTAAGTTCTGCTAAGTAAATTGGTGTCGGTGTTGTGTCACCAGGACACGCTAGGCCTTGTGACTATCGTCACAGCGTGGAAGTGCAACGCTCCAGCTTCAAACGCGTGGACTTTAGCCGAGTACCATTGGGAAAAGACACTTTCGCTTCCCGCAAGGAGCTTCCAGGACCTAGGTCCAACATCGAAGACTTGGAGATGGTTTTCGTTCATATTGAATTCGATGATATAGTAATGTGCTTAAATTCAACGCAGATGGTGCGAACCGCAAATTCCAAAGAGTCCACAGAAGGATGCCACATGACATTATACCCTGTTTATGTAATTATTCTTCTCCGTATCTACTAGACAGATAGGTTTTGGAATGATGCGGGCATTTGCCTTGGAACATTTGCTCGGATTTGGATTTGGCGTCACGCGTGGCTCGACCAGAAGTGAAGTCGCCAGGAGTCTGTGGAGGATTTGGATGGCCGTTGCCGTGAGTTGCTTCAGCTGCTAAGGGATTTGCCACAGCAACACATCGCTGTTGTGTCGCATACCGGTGAGGAACCTCAACAGCTAGAGTGTTTGTGGACGTTGGGGCCGGGGGTCGTGGTTTGGCAAAGAAGTTTTGGGGAAGTCAGGCCTTTTCTTCCAAGGAGGGCTGTTTTGCAGAAAACCCAGGAAGTTCAAAGACCAAACTTTGCCCATTGGTAGTAGGGAATCCTTTACATGGATCATCCTAAAGACCACTCTTTGTTTGGTCTTGGACTTCCAGGGGAAAAGGTAGTCCTTCATCAGAATTATGGAGACTAGGGACTACTGCTTGCAGTTTCAACCTAAAAAAATTTGAATGACATCACTTTGAGAACGTATGGGCTTTTTACATGCTCCCAGCTTGACACCCGAAATGCTTCAGGTTTCCTCACGCATCTCTTTGAACATCATTTGCATTGGCCACCAAAGCAGTGTGCTTTCAGCAATGCGGAGTTGCGCTCAGTGGTGCTGGAGTTTCAGGTGCAGTGCTACTTCCAAACAGGTCGTTTAATTCAAACGTCCACATTTAGGTATCAATCAACGATGATTTAACACTGTACTTCAACGTACCTCTTCAAACCAATTTTCTTTTGTTAGTACTTTTGGATGAAAAAGAAGGGTTGGCAGATTCACAGCCAAGTCTTATATAGCAACTGTAGTATCTGCTGTGAGTCTTGAGATGTGACAGAATTGCTGGCCCTGCAGGAAGCGGAAGCTGGTGCCAATTGTTGTTGAACCAAAAAATTGCGCGACGCTGGGGAACTTCCATCGGATGGAACCTCAACAGTTTGCTTCTCGAAGGATTGATTCATCCAAGTGTCCAGAATCACTGTAGATTCTAGATTTTGCTTCCCGAGCTCTGGACAAGAAGTGGGAGAGGATGTGTGATGCTCATTTTCGGACAACGAGTACAAGATTTCAAAGATTCAAAGCAAACCAGGATTTTAAAAATCTCAGGACTCTAATCTCATTTGATCTCATTTGTGTATTTTGTGTTTCAGTCCTGATGGATTTTGGAGCTTCGGTGATTTTCAGTCCCGCTTTCCTTCTCCCGATTCTTGGTGTCATCCAGTTGTTGTATTTTGCAGCTGGGCAGTCCATGTCAACAAAGAACAGCACATGCTGGTAATTTGTATTGTGTTGGCATGACGGACAGACTTCAACATGTTTCTTCTTTCCCGCCCCTTTAGGGTATCTTTGGTGCAGGCTTGCTGTTTTTTCTGCGGCCATTTTCAGCAGCGCACCCCAAATCTCTAGAATCCAATGGCAAAGATTCACTTTGAATATCAAAGCCGTACCTGTTCAGCTTGAAGTCGGTGGCACTTCAAGGCAAAGCCATTAGCAGTGGTCAACAACAGCTGGAAGATATAGAAGCAACTCCAACTTGGCGCCTACGGAAAAATCATAAAGTCGAGGTTGAGCCGCCAGTGTGTCTTGCAGCTCGGAGACCGATGGAGCTGCTACGTGGCGTGGCGTGGGCACCCTGGGCACGCTGGGCACTTGCCTCGGATATTTTTGAAAAATTTGAAAAGCTTTTTGCAGTTTTTCCATCTCACGACCCTTAGGTGTCACAAGATGGAGGAGTTGACGGACGGCCTGACAGTGCCTGAGCGTTATGAATGTTTTGAAAAAGCCCGAATCTCGCCACGTTTTGCGAGCTCAACTTTGGAGACTGTTCCATTTTTTTCTTGATACAAGGGGATGTGTTTGATGCCAAAAAATTAAAACCCTGCCACCATCAAGAACTCGCATTGCTATATGCTTATTATGCACACCAATGCATACTATTCTTGTTCTATCTTCTTATCTTGTTATATTGACTTATATTCTAATCTCATAAGATCATGATATCTCATGATATCTTGATACTGCCTAGGTGCCGCGACTGCCCAGCTGGGCTCGTACCTTGCGGGAGCTCAACGTCCGAGATGGACGCTCGAAGAAGGCCCAAGTCATTCGATTCTTGGCGCCACGGTGTTGTCCTCCTTGTTCTCCTTGTTCTCCCTGTCCTCGCTGTCCTCATTGCGTTGGAAGACGGTGGGAAGAATGAAGACAAATGAAGCCTGGTAGGAGTGGAATGACGTGGAGTGAGAAAGTGTCAACATCAACGGAGTCGCAATGAAGCTGGTCGGGTCTTGCCGTCTCGCCCTAGGAACGCTGGCAGTTGGTGAAGATGTCCATCTCGTGGGCCTCAGTGGCATGCGGGCCGGGGCTGCAAGCGTTTTCAAACTCTCAGAAATGGAAATTTGCATCACATACAATTTCAATACACACTCCTGGCAGGCTCAGATCAATTCGCTATGCACTGGATGGATATCTACGATGACTTCCGCCAAGGACAGTCAGACATATTGTTGACATCCATCACATATCATCTCTCCAAATAATTTCAAATAGGCAGTGTCATTCTACTTCATGTAGATCATCCAAGCCGAGCATAATGTTGTCATGAAGTGGCTTTCTCTCATTGCTTGGAGCCACTGATTGGTATTTTGGTACAATTGCGCTGCTGATGCTGAATTGGGTTTGGTCAACCGTACCAGGAGATGTGCTTAGAACTGCCCGATGGTCCGTGGCCGGTGCCGGCGCCGGCTGAGACGGCGTTTGACGCGGAGGGTGCTGGTGCCATGGTGGCGGAGGTGTCGCAAGATGTGAACGAGGATGCCTTGAGCCTCTATGACTTGCCGGTGGATTCTTGGACCGCAAGGTTCATCAGAAAAATGAGAGGGATTTTCAGGCAAAATGACCCACCCCTGGAAGACACGCCATGCACGAGTTTGGTACGCTGCAGGTCCGCCTGGGATGGGCCATGACACTGTTGCAAGTGAATGTGCGAAAGGGCCGTGGCAAGCGCACTGAGCTGCTAGGTTTCTTGGTGAGTATATAATGTCCAATCATTGTGTCAAGTTGATGCGGTGCAAAAGCATCCCTCTTGAAGGTCAAATTTGGTTGGCTTTGTGAAAGGAAGATACGAAGATTGGATGCATCCATCCCACAACAGCTTGTGCATATGCTTAGCTGAGGAAGTTTGCCCGTGAAAACTCGGATTTACATCCTTGAAGTTGTTGAAACCCGAGTGTCTCGTCAGATGATTTCTCTAAGCCTGTGCCATGTTGATGTTGCGCGGTGCTGTGCACTTCGCGCTTCAGCTCCAAGGCCCGCATCAATGATCCCTACGAAGGCTGGGTTTCTGTGGTGACGCCTGACCGCACGCCGGCAGTGACTCCCCTCGAGTTGGAGGCGACGGAGGCGATTTTGCATGGAAGTTGTTGTAATGCGGGCACTGCTGTGACATGCTGCAACATGCAGGTGGAAGCCATTGGAGCAGAAGATGTTTTAGAGGAGCCGTTGGGCACCAGTTGAAACTTCTTCCAGATATCCACCATGATTCAGTATTCACAAGTAATATGGAAGAAAAAGGATGAAACCGTTGTGCCCCCCTGAGCTGTACCAACATGTTTGACGGATAGTTGTAGAGACGTTAGAGAAGATGTCTAAGTTGTGATGTTGCTACTGCAAATCAGTCATGTTCACTGGCAGCTATCGAAATTCTCGAAGTTATGCTTTCAACAGGTTTTAATACTTTTCGAGACTGGCTACTCAGCTTCTCTCCCTCGTGCTTGTTCCTCTTGTTCCTTCGTGCCCGGCCTGAAGGCGCCTCCCCCAGAGCCAAGTGAGGAGCCGAGTGACGTGGCCTTGACCTCGAGTGCGAAGATCGAGGCAAGACTTGCCAAGGTGTGCAAAGAGCCTTGGAAAATAAAAACAAAGACCTTATTTTTATGGAAAAACAGCAATCACCAAGGAGTTTGTTGGAACAACATCAGTGATATCAGTATGATTCATCATAGGGTAATCTTCATTTCATTTTCAATGCTTATTTGGGCATGTTCTTATGCAGGATGCGGAGAAGCAGGCAGAAGACAAGCTTGAACCTAAGGAGCTCTTGCAGCTTTTAGCTGAAGCAAACAGGAGATCAGTGACATATCATGTCTGCTCCGAAGGAAAATGAGAAGTCTGCACCAACCGCGGACCAAGAAGCCAAAGAGGTGAAAGAGGTTCGAATTGTGGAGCCGAGCAGTTCACCGCCGTCAGAGGAGAACAACCGAAAATTTGGGCTCGGGTGAGACTGATAGGACCGGTTCTTGCAGAGATACTTTGTGTTCTTTGCCTTTTTTTTCGCAAGGACGGTGTTGTAGTAAGTGTGCTTGATTGCTTGATGTCCAAATGGCTAAAATGGTTCAAAAATTGCGAAAGTCAGACTTTGACTGAGATGGGCCCTCAACAATGCGATTCTTGAGCTTCAGGAGAGCAACAGCAGCACTTCAAGCGTCAGCAGCGATAGCATTGAGGTGTGGGGATTTGAACTTCTTGGGGCTGAGGGTGTTCCGGTTGAGAGTTGGGCATTCGGCTTGGTCCCAGAACTGTGAATTTACTGTGGCCCCAGACGTGTTCGATGGGTTTTCAAAAGAAGAATTTGCAACATTCGCAGATGGTGAAGTGGTTGAAGCGTACAGTTTTGCAGGTGCCAGCATCACACCCCAAAGCTAAAGCACGGGTGCCCAGCCACATATCTCACTTTCCGGGGTACGAGGGAATTTAGAACATGGATATTGATACAGATCAGATGATGGAAGCATTGTCGCCGCTGTTTTCTCCTTTTCTTGGATATTTTTGAGATTCTTTTGTAGCAAAAGAATGCAACCGGCCACCTTTCGACCTAAGGCTGCACCGAAGATCGCAGCAGCAAAAGAGTCAAGTAGCTCTGAGGTGTGCTGTATGCGGTAGCTCTTACGGTGGATGCAAAGTGCGAAGTGCAAAGTGAAACTTCTGTGTAAGCTGGTTCTGTGCTTCCAAATCTTTGTTTTTTTTTTACCATGCAGGGATCTTGAGGAGGACTTGGTACGAAGATGTACGAAGTATATACTTGAGCAGTTTGAATTTTGAATCTTTGGGACCGTAGATGCATCACGGTACGCTGCAAATTCACTCTAGGGATGTGAAACGTAACGGCAGGTGTTGATGTCACTTGTAACGGCTCTGTGCAACTGTGCGATGCCACAGGAAAGCGATTCAGATAGCTCCAATGATAGCTCTCAGGTGCAGTCTGTTTTGACAACACTTTTTCTCGGTTGATTTTAACAACATGCATGAAAACCCTTGAAAATCCTTTGACCTTTTCGTGAACGTTGGAATTCAATTGCAATTTTCAATTTATTAGCTGCTGAAATGTCAGCATTTCTTTCCAGCTCGACTGCCGGTAAGGTCTCTTCGTCCACGAGCTCCTCAGCACCTGTGGCTAAGGCGGGCCGTGGAAAGTAGTTTCTGATCTTCAAGCAATTTTATGGAATTGGGTCTCTGATGGGCTCGATCCACCCGTTCCCCTGGCCAATCTTGCCAAGGGCACAGGTTCTGCAGCAACTGGCCAGTCTGGTGAGCAGAAGTCAGGGGCACACAAAATGCAGAGGGAAGACGTTGAAACCCATGGCCCATGGGCCTTTATCGAAGCTAGCACTTTGCTTCCACACGCTTGCCGTTGGCTGAGGTCAGAACATGGTCCAGGTTTGGTTCCCTCAGCTTATGGGTAGTGAGGTATGTATGCCAAAAGATGGGTGCAGGTCAGGGTAGGTGTCATAGCACATCCACTTCACAAGTCACAAGTGCAATCTAAATGTGCTTACTTCCTTTCAGTGCAGCACAAAAGGAGCAAAAACAGGGAAGCAGGGTGTTGTGAAGTTGCACTTGTCTGGAAGCAAGACTTTGGGTTTCCATCTTTTTCCGTTGGACCCATGAAACTGCTGCCCAGGCTGGTGGTGGACGCATTTGAAAGCTATTGTCTCACAAGGCGATGTAAACCTGAAGAGGTTTTTACATGTCGCTCTGGATCGTACGGTGAAAACACATCTGGCAGAAAAGTTCGGCCTTGGCAACCCTGGCGGCAGGCGAGTCACGCTTGACGGAGGTGGTTGGGCATCTAGCACCGGGGAAGACGGTCTTCGTCCAGGAATTGCGCAACCAACGTGACTCGAAGCAACTTCGCTTGTGAAGAGATGTGACAAGATGTCCTGAAAAAACAGCTGTGCAAAAGGAGGGAGTTGTGAGCTCCCAGTCTTCCGGAGAACTGTTTGGACCTGAGGTGCTTTTATCAGGGAGCCTTTTGAAGGATGGATTCCATTGCGATCACCCAGTGGTCAAGTCATCCTGTCAACAGAGGCTGGGTGATGGAGAGCTTGGGGAATTTGATCCTGATTCATGCTGATAGATGATAGGCATTGATAAGCATTGATAGACACTATACTGCTATACACATATGATTTGACATATGCAGTCTTGTCGTCTCGTGCAAATCTACTGAGATTCAATTGCTAAGCAGCTAAGCTCTCGGAGCACAGTGCCAGGCGCCAGCTAACGCGCCATCCAGCGACGTGGCTCCTGAAAGCGTAGAGCCAGAGGAGGAAGAAAGTGAGAAAGCAACTGAGGCTGGAAGGGACGATGACCGTTTTTCAATCTACACATACTGTACATTTCTAGTAACATATTTTTCAGTGGGGAGGAAAGCAAACATCAACCCACAATGAGTTGCAAAGCGACACAGAGTGCGTGCAGCTTCCTGGGGAGGCCTTGGTAATCAGTATGTAATCATTGGTAATAAGTGCCTTAAGTGCCCGGCCTTTCGAACCTGCCAGGTGTCTGAGCCAGTTCCTGGTCGATTGCATCGCTCCTCTCGAGAGGTGACGCAGACAGAGCAGCCGGTGCCAGAGACCGAGGCACCAGATGCAGGAAATGCAGGAAAGAGAGAGGAACAAAGTGATGCACGAGATGCAAATCTGACGGAAACGGCAGATCTAGAGGAAGATGAAGTGAACGTGCAGGATGTGCTGGACGTGCAGGACGTGCAGGAAGTTCAGGAAGTGCAGGAAGTGGAGGAAGTAGAGGAAGCGCCCAAAGTTCAGGAAGTGGAGGAAGTGCAAAAAACGCAGGAAGTGGACCAGGAGGAAGTGGAGCCGACTGTCGAACAGAAACAGGAAGAAGCAAAGTTAGAAGTGATAGATGTTGTCATGGACAAGGATGTTGAAATGCCAAATCAGAATGAGATAGAGGTAGCGGCTTCAGCAGGATCTGGTAGACGACTTTGGAAGCCAGACACCTTTGAGCAAGACGTGGACGAGATGTTGAAGAAGAGAAAGCTGCAGATGGGAACTGCACGGTCTTCTCCTTTGGAAAGTCAAACGGTACAGACCGTCACAGTCACGGCTGCCAAGGCTCCCGTGGCCATCGTGGGCTTGGCGGATCCATCCCCAGGGGCCCGGCCCTCCAGGCAGCATGAGGAAAAGCACGTGGAAAAGCGCACGGAGGCAGAGAAGAAGGCAGACGAGAAAGTGGAGAAAGCGGACAAAGAAATGGAACGAGCACAAGGCGGGCTGCGTCACACCGTTCTCGTGCGCTGAGCGTTGGGTAGACTTCTGGATACTTCTGGCAGGCAGAGCATTGAGTAAAGCAACCAACGGAGGACAGGGGAGAATGCATCCTTTGAAACCTTTGTGTGTCTTTTGGTGACAAGACATTCTATCGAATTTCCATCTGAAACTCAATCGTCCCCAGATGTTGTAGGACGAGACAAACCAGAGTCAATACCAGAAATACTGGTTTCAAGGCAGTTCCTGGCTTGAATGGTCTTGATGCGTCAGAAATCATCAAAGAGTAGTGAAGCGTAACGACCTGTCCGCTGTGGCTTTGGAGCCTTTCTCGGTCGTGGGCAGGCCCAAGATCTCTGTGGACCAGGCTCGATGGGCTTGAGTCGGAGCGAGTCTCGTGACCAAACATTGGGGTTTCCACTTTACTCCCATTCATCCAAGCATGTTTGTGATGCATCTGTAGCCGAAACGGCCCAAAGGCTCGTCCCTGAGCACAACTGTTTTTCTTTTGCTGCCGACACCCATTCCTGTGGCCTGAAGTCATGTGGCGCCTTCTGTGCGGGTTGCTTGGTAGAATATTGAATGAATGTGAATGGTGCAGTATTTGATGTCGACAAATTTCAACTTCGGCTTTGGAGTGTTTGGGCATGTCGAGGCTCACACTGTCGACTTGCACCAGCCTTGTTGCCTCGGATATTTCATCAAAGCTCCAGGAGGCTCTCTTGGAGGTGGGGCTCGACAAGACTCCACAAGTGATGGCATCATGACATCCTTGGCATCCTTGGAACGATATCTCAATGGCAAAAGAAGCTAGGAAAGTTCGAAGGGTGGCAGGATAGCGGTACTCACCAATGAGAGTCACATGTTAGAAGCTGATGAGAATTTGCCATGGTCAGTCGCCTTCAGACACTTCCATTTCCTGTCCCTCTCGATGAGGTAGCCCAGAAAAAAAGCGAAGAGTACAATTGCAGTGTCAGCATTGCAGTGCAGCACCAAGGGAGAAGATCACTTGGGACCAAATTTCATGCTGAGTCTTTTTAAATTGGCTTCGAAGATTTGTGATACATTTTGATTTTATGATTGTTTTCTTCAGAATTCTCAGATTGTTCAAATGCTTCCCTTTGCATCCCTTTGCAGCGTGTTGCAGCATGAGGTGCGTACCCCTAGGGGCCGCGCCAGTGTGGCTGCCGGGGTGGTAGACTTTGAAAATCACCAATCTGCGGCCGTGGCAGATCTCTATCCCTGGGGAAGCGCCATGGCTCAGCGGAACTTTTGTTGGATTGGTGTTTAGAGGGCAGAATCGTTTCGCCAAGAAAAATTTTGAGGATGTCGTTAGCAGTTCACTGCAGGTACATCACAACACATCAGAATCGCAACACATCCTGCATGCGGAACGAGGCGTCACGAAGATGTTCACAGCGGCCTCGGTGATGAAACTCGTGGGAGCTGGACACTTTCGTTTCTTGGCAAAAACTTCGGTTTCGCTGTGCTCCATTCCTTCCCGCCGATGGGCTCAGGATTAGATGATGCGATTGCACCATTGGTGGATTCCTTGCTTGGCCAGATGGCTGCCAAGGATGAGTTGTGGGGATTGTGTCATTGTCGAACCGGATTTTTGATGTATCAGAGGTCTTATGCGCACTTGCACATGTTTCCTGTAGCACGGGGGATTGGGGACTTATTTATCTCACTCCTTTTCGACTTCTTGATCCGAGTTTTTTGAGGCATCGTTACTCCTTGTAGCGAGCCGCAGCACATGAGCACTCTTCAGACCTCAACATCTGCCAGGACCCATCCCAGAATTTCAGCAGCGTTGAAGAACTCTGGGGAACAGAATTGGCAAAGACAACTTTGAGAGAGTTGTTGAGCATGCAGCGCCTTGGAAGCATTCGGATGCTGGATCTCTTCAAGAGCTCATAGATTCAGATAGATTCAGATAGATATTAGATGTCAATCAAGAGCAAAGCCGACCGATGGCCCTGAATCTGGCCAAACTGGACCTGATCCCGTGTCGCTACGTGTGACGTGGGGCAATTTCATGAGGTCCAGCATCCCTGACTTCGACACGGCGACGCCGTCCAAGACGGGCATCTCCAAGGCCAGCTCCGGTGGACGTGACAGATTTCAGCGGTAGAGTGGTAGAGTTGGAGAGTTGGATTTTGTGTCCACCGTAATCATTGCTTCAGACTTCAGTATGTCAAAGACATTCCTACGGGCCTAAAGGGCCTACGGGACACTTCCTTGAAGCTTGGAGGATCCTCTGAGGGCCAAGTTGTACAGCGAGCCGAAGCATTTCTACAGACCGACGGAACTCATGAGCGTTCCGTGGGTCGCAGGGCACACGAAGGAGAAGCCGAGAAGCGTTGAAAGTCGGAGTGGAAGCAAGGGAAGCTGATGTAAGCTGAGAGTTCGAGGGCCACAAGACCATCCTACCATCCTGAATCTAAACTTTCATTTTTTTGAAATGGCGTTGAGTACCCGATAATATCTAAGTCCAGCAGTCTTTTTTTGAAGGTTCTTACGACCTCCGTGCCATGTAAGTGATAACGTCTTCTACCACCCGCATATTGAAAACATGTGAAAACAAATTGACGTGTCTGCAAATGACTGGTCAGGACTGTAAGGCCCAACCGCTTTTCGGGAAGTTCTGCTACAGCAGCACTAACTTCATGTTGTTGGGCATGGCCCTGGCGCAAGCCACAGGGGTACCTTGGATTGCCTTCGGTCTGGTTTGAGATTTCTTTTTGTCTGCAGCCAGGCATGTTTAAGAAATTCTTCCAGTTCTCACTTGACTTCAGGCGGACAACTGTACAGCCTTCAATCAGACGGCCTTCTTGCCGGACTATTTGCAGGGAAAGATTCGCTTTGCAAACTCGGGCTCTCCCAAGGACCTTCATCAACGGGTAGGATGGGCCAGGGTGAGGATGGGCAGGACCGATGCGATGTCGAGATTGCCACTCTTATCAATGAAGGAGTTCGAAGAGTTGGAATCAGAAACGCCAGCTGTTCAGATCGCTGAATGATTGTCAAAAACGCTGCGCCATCTACGAATTTCACCCAAAGTGAAGAGTGTACAGTATTCCTTTTGAGCCTTTCGGGTAAGATACGGTGGCAGTTCTGGTGAAGCATTTTTTCTTTAATGGTTGCCTCAGCAGCATCCAGGAAGCTGGAAGCGTTCCGGGCTACGACCGCACATCGTACAACCGGGCACCTGGCACCTGGGGCAGAAACAAGGAAATGGATGTCTTGGGACTTGAAGGGTTGATGGTGGCTAGCATGCCTAGCTATTTCGTAGTTGTTTCTGGTAGAACGGAAGGGTCATGACATGGAGTCTGGTCTTCATTGATGAAATGATGTGTCACATTCTGGAATATTCTTTTGAAGCAAAAGGTACCAATTAATTCCTTGAAAGGTTGGACGGCAATTGCTAGTTCGCAGCACTACCGTCGTCAGTAAGGCAATCTCAGCAACCACAACAACTGGGAGGCGCTGTTGGATCTATGCACACATTGGAACGTCAAAGAAATCAATCAGTTTACATGTCTGCAGAGAAAGCCAATTTCTCTTGGTACTGGAACCTCCATGACTCAACGTATGATAGCACCATGACTGGAACACCAAATCAGGAAATGCGCAGGCCTCTCGTGATTTTGCCCTGCAATGTGCACAGGTGGACGGCGTTTTTGCCGGGTGGACGGCCAGCAATGTCGTGGCCACAGCGGAGCAGATTGCCGATCTCAGTTGGGAGATTTGGCAGGCGCACTCCTTGGCACCCAAGGACCACTGCAAGACCGTCAAGCCGTCAAGCCAAGCTACCAAGATACAGAGACAGACTCGATTTCCCACATGTTGTCTGTGTTGTAAGTTGTCAAAATGTATGGATGACTTGAGAGGAGTTGGTGGATGAGATGGTCCCTCAAACGATGCGCATCTATGGCCTTGGCGCCTTCAACGTGCCTCGTTTTTGTGTGCCCGCCTTCTCGTATGCCGCATGTTTCCCCAATTTTTAGATTAAGTGAAGAAGAGGGCAAGCCGCAAACCTCTCAAAATTGGGCAATCTCTAGAAATTGTTCCTTATGAAATTTGTCGTTCCGTTTGTTTTTGTGCGAGGTCGGCCTCTTTGCTGGCGGCCAGCGGGGACCACTAGGCGGGGCATGGAGGGCCTAGGGAGCCTAGACGCGGCGGTTTGCCTCCGCTTGCGGTGTCGCCGAGGCAAAGGCTACGGCCATTTGGGTGCGACCTACGGAGCTTTGGACGAAAATGGAAGTAACGTTAGTGACAAAGTGACAAAGTGAACGGAAAATTGGAGTTGGACGAAAAGGTGCAATTGAAGACTTTCGCCCGGGAAGCTGTGCTACTCTGAGGATATCAGAGCATCGTGGGATTCTTCCCGGAGCTGAACGTCTCAGTCGCCATTGCTACCAACATTGAAACTGACAAGCAGGCTTGGTGTTACAACTCTCGAACTTCATCAAAAGAAAGTGCTAGGTTACCCAACGGGACAAGATGGAAAGGCAATGTGAGATCATGGCGAGATGGAATGGAAAGAAGCTTCTGGAAATGGAGGATTGTCCTGCTGCCATAGATTGCCTCCATGCCAGGTGCAAACCCCGGACAGCTTGTGCTTCACGTACCATGCAGCGGCAGGCCTGTTGGACAAGGAACTGCCAAGACAGTGCACGCAAGTCGTCTTGAGTGCCAGGTTTGCTGATGAATAAGACCTTTGAGTGCAAATTCGAGACGGCGGGCTACTATGGTGGTCGTTGCACTTGTGCTGAGAAGCCATCAGCTTTGGCACGTAGTGTCAACTTGGTGGTGTAACCAAGCCTATGCTATCTGAATCTCATATTGTATCATTTTTGCACAAGAGTGTGTACATAATATACTTATACAGTATTTTCAGTTCTTGTTCCAGAGGGTGGTTCCTACTTCTGAGGATTGAAATCATGAAGAATCAATGATGCGTCCTTTTGGACATCCATAGCAACAGTGAATAGAGAGATTCCTGTGGATTGGATGGAGTGGCAAATGGAATACCTTTTGAAAGAACGGTGCGAGGTCACCAAGTGATGAGTTTAGAAAACAAGTGGCCGCTCCATTCTCCAAGCATCATGGGACTTGGGCCTGGTGGCTACTAGGGCCACCAGCCCCGTGCCGGTGTGTTGAAGTCAGGCGGTGAAGCCTGCAGTTGAAATATCTTGCAAGGGTCAATTTTGTTTGTTTTTTGCCATCCAGTTTGTTTTTGATTGAGTCGCTGCACGCGGCACGACCGTGGCGAGTCCAGAGACGCAACGAGATGATTTTGTGGAAAAGGGTAGCGAAATTGCTGACTGGCTGAATGTGAACTTTGTAATCTGAGGGAGGCTTTGAGAGCAAAAAATGCATTTAATTTAATATCATTCAATGATTTGATGTTTCAGGGAACTATTGAGTGATGTAGGTTGGCCTACATCGTTTACAGGTGGCACATCTTCACAGTGATTATAGATCAATTTTGGATATTCTCAAAGGGGTGCTATGTTCCTGGTGTCATTGGTGTCGCAGGGTGAGCAGCCAGAACGCCCGGAGTGGCATGAGCAGGATTCGCTTCAGCGTTTGGAAGCGCGGCTGAAGGAGCAGCTGAAGCGTATCGAGGTGCTGTGGTTTGGGGAAGGGGCGGTTGGTTGGAGAGTTGAAGGTATGTTCACCATATCTGCCAGATATGCCTATAAGATCTGGCATTTAGATTTTGATGATTTTTATGTCATTTACATTCATTTTCCGTTCCCTTGCTCCTTGCAATGCGTGGCTGGATAAAAGCCAAGACATTGCAGAACACCTTGCATTGTCACTGCTGCTGGCTCATGAATCGGAGCACAACAGTATCTCTCTGGAAAGGGAGAAAACCCACGGCAACATCTCTAGTCTGTCTGAGACCTTGCTAAAAGTTGGTGTTGTAAATGGTCCAATGGTAAACAAAAACAAGCTACACAAAGACACCACGTTACCCGAGGCTTCATGCACTTTGCGAAAAGGCTCTTGGATGGACAGCTCTAACCCAATGCCTCGGAAGTGTTAACGAAGAGCTGAGTTCAGCCCCCAAAACCTGCAGATGAGGTCATGATTGAGTTTCCTTCCTGCTGGTCAAGATGATTCACATTTTGGAGTACAGCACCCATTCACCACTTTCCCATAGCGGGCACACACACACACACACATATAAAACAGTAACGCCTCTCTCCCATTCGATGGAGTCGCACTTGCTTTTTGCAGCATGGAGACACTGAATTCCCATGAGAGCTCCATGGTGGAGTTGATGGCACGGGAATGGGGCTATCGCTTTGTGGGATCACAGCTGTACAACAGCCAGGACTGAAAAATCAATGGATCTACTGATAATCCAACAAAATGTCGAGAGTTGATGAATCATGATGAAGTGTGATGAAGCGTTGCCCGGTGTCCAGGAGTGGCTAAGCTTTGACTTTCCCAAGCACCCTGCTAAGCTCTATGTTACCCAGCTCAAAGTCTTTTCGCGGGTGCAGCTGGGACAAATGTGTCCAAATTGAGTCAGAATGACAACTGACAGCCATCGTTTTGTTCCTGGATGACACTCCAAAAAAAAACATTTCCTTTCTTGTTTCATGCAGTTGTCAATTAAATCTGAAAAGCAGTTCTTTTTCACCAATCCCTCGGACGTTGCTGCAAATTCATTTCATCGGCAAGCCGCACCCCAAGATCTCCAAGTTGCAGCTGGATTGGTTTCAGAAACAGTGCGGGGTCCCAGTCATCGAAGAGTTGACATGACGCTTTGTTGCCCAATCGTCTAGTGAGTCCGAGCGAGGTATGCGAAGCTTCGATTAGTGGACACTGGAGGGATAGACTACTGGCAGGCCACAATTTTCAAACTTGGTAATCGCATATGGAGGTGAATGAGAGTATGCTTTCCCAAGTGCTCGTAGACCTTTTCCTGTGACATCTCGTGATTGTACTGGCAGGGTGGTGTGCACTACTGGCACAGCAAGGTGAGGGAATTGCACCTGGATTTTTTGCGCATTGTGCTGGGCTTGACTCGATTCGAACAGGTTCTCTTTCTGGATGTGGCTGAAACAGCCGTGGAGGTGAACTTCTCCTCGTGTGGACACAGCAAGCGTGGTGAAGGTGAAGTCTTTGATTACTCGCAGGTGGGGTTCTTCGTGATTGTGAAAATGTTGCACAACAGTTCGTGCAAGGGGTTCGTTTGGTCTTTGGGTGACCACGCTAGCATCCAAAAACACATGTGACATAGCGACATAGTGATACTGCTCGGAATGCATGGATATATGCACAGATAGATAGTAGGTGTAACTATTGGCAATACTTTACACATATATTGACATATATTTAAAAATATTTAAACATATATTTGTAGACGCCATGGTCACACTGTCGAGCAATCATTCAGCCACTTCAAGCTCTCTCAACTGACTCTGCCTTCCGAACGAAGAACTTTCTGTCCATTGCAGGTCGAGATCAAAGCAGCCAAGCAGCTCCATGAAGAATCACGGCGCATGTCCTGGAGCGTTGGGATAAATCAAAAGATATGGTTGTAAGTTGCAAGTATAAGTTACAATGACGTTGGTGGTTTGAAGAAGACGTATCTTTCGGGACAATTTGTGATTGATGGCATAGTGGCCTCGTGTGGAGTGCAAAAGAATCAACCAATTCTTTTCCGTGGGCCTGCATGCAGCTGAGGAGAATGGTGGGGATGAAAGCTGGTACTCCTTTCAACACACTTCGTCTTTGGCTTCTTGCTTCAGAGCCAGTGTGGCTTTCGGGTCACAGTCCTTGAACGCATGCAGTGAAGAGCTTGACACTTCGCAATATGAGCTCCATTGGTTTGTCGCCCATTGGATTGGCTCAGGCTTCAGTGATTTCCTACTGGGACATCGTGAACGCGGTAGCCACGGTGGCCTGGGAATATCCATATTTCACTTGGGATGAAGCAGGTGCGGTGGAAGCAACTGCCAATCAAACTCTTGAGGCTGCTGTGCAAAACATCCTCTTGGGTCATTGTTTGAAAGTGCTGTACCAATGGTCGCCGCGCCAGGCACCTTTGACAGATATGGCCAGGGCGCTGACATCAAAGAGTGTCATTGCAGGACTGTCAGGAGAGCATGGGCTCCGCATCTCCGCACTTGAGGATCTTTTTGTTTTATGTTTTCATTACTTTTTGTCCTTGAAGCCTTGAGGATCTTCGCCGATCGACTCTTGCGAGCCTTGCTCACGGAAGAGGAGCTCTCCAAGATTCCCGGAGATGCTCGGCACACCTTGGCACCAAAGCCATCGCAAAGAGTTTCGAGAAGATTGATGTCACTGACTTGCATGTCATGGTTTGGGCGAAAGGTTAAATTCTTTGACACCTACCCGTATCGTCCAACGTGAATATTCAATATTCATAGGTTGGGAAGTTTTCAGTGTTTTGCATTGTTTCCCGCTTTCCAGTTGAGGACATGGACAGGGATGCCCGTTTGCCCAACGTTCTGCGTCGGCAGGGCCAGGCCTTCCAGGCCCAGTCTGGAACGGAAGGCTGCAACGGTTGCTGGAAGATGGTGGCGGCCTGGCGAAAGTTGCGTCCCAAGTGAGGCACCGCGGCACCGCCGGCACCATGCCTTTGAATGGCATCACGGACGATCCCACGTCGTCAGTTGCGCGGTTCAGAAGCAGGAAGAGCCTTAGCGTCTATGGAGGAGTTCACTTGTGCTGCCTTCTGGGCTGCGTTATGCTTGTGAAGTTTGATGAACATGGAGACAGAATGAGAAAGACACACAAGAAGCAGGTCACCACCAGCTGAGGATGGTTTGTAATAGGACCCACAATCTGCATTGCAGATGGCCAGATGGAGAAGTGTGTGATTCTGCATAGATGGAAAAATGATTTTCCACCCTCGGGTGTGCTGTGGCAATCAGCTTAAGAGTGGTAAACAGGGACCGTGGGACGATCACAATATCATTTGCAGTTCTTATGGCTCAAGGGTCAGGGATACCCGCTATTTGAGCATCACAGTGTTTGCGCTGCTCATTCTAGGAACTAATTTTAAATAGATATATACATCATATGTATACAATAATATATACACATATTCTATCAACATCATCATCATCATCATCATCATCATCATCACCTCATCCATCATATCACCATAAAACATCACAAAACAGATACAGCAAGCATGCAACCCAAATAACATCACTAAAACAAAGACATCAACAAGCTAACTCAACAAAACCTAAACAAAATCAAAACAGAACTACGCCTTTACCTTATAAAGTATAATGTAAAATATGCAGAACACACACACAATATAGTATGAATATGCCTTTAAGTTTCTTGATATCAATTTTCTGTAACTTCTGCAAGCACTTTGTCCACCCACACAGTGACCAAGTCTGCATCCCTTTGACAATTTGGGCCATGGACCATGCAGCATTTGCGCCATGGCTATGCGGCAGAGGATGCTCGGCTGCGAGGTCGCGAGAAACGCCTGGAGGAAGAGCTGCGGCAGAGCGAGTTACGCCACCGTCAGGTGCAGCCCAAGAGTGGAAAGACGATCAATACGTTGCTGTTTCTATCCTTCGTGAGTTATGGTTATTGCGGTATGGTTTCCTGTCGGCGATGAATTGGTGAACGTAAGTTTCCTGTCGGCGATCGTGGCGATTTCATTTTCACTTTGATTTTTGCTGTTCCTACAGGCTCAGGAAGAAAGAGAAGAGGCAGACGCCCGGGAAGGCGAGAAGGCTGCAAAAGCCCGAGAAGAGGTGGGGCGCACACTGTGCAGTGTGGACATCCTTGTTTATTATGTCCCTCTCCGTCTCGTGCCTTTTTTCCTCAGATTCTTCACAGGTCACTGCTTTGTTGAGAGCTCATGAGCTGCAAAAGGCTGAGGAGGAAGTGGAGGCAGCGTTTGGTGGCCTGGGATTTTGGGTCATGTCATTTTCAAGCATTGCCCATTCATTTTCAAGTCTTGTGGAATGTAAGAACTAGAAATATAGATTGACTAGTGTTGATTGGATGGACAGCATTCCGCAGTGCTTTCGCCAGTCTTGTGTACACTGCAATCTCTGCACTGCTAGCCCCCAGGAACAACGTTTCCTCCAACAAGAGCTGGAATGTCATGAGGCCGCAGCGGCGGAGAGGGCAAAGACCATCAGTTACTGTGACTGCAAAACAATGCACAACTTGTGGTGAAAGGGAGCTTTTGCCTTTGAGCATTAGACGGTTAGACGGTTAGACAGTTTGACTTTTACTTGATTTGAAGTCCAGTAAGTGGCGCAGCACTTCGACCAACCATCCGAACATCCACTATGTAGACATATGTACAATATTTTACAATTGAACATCCACCATCCAACATCATCTCCAGCGGAGCTGTGACCGAGGCGGCTTGGTCGCTTCTGCCTCCCAGGCGGCGGCCAAGGCAGACCGCTTGCATCGTCAGCTGCAAAGTGCCACGAAACGAAAGCAGACGGAGCTGCAAGCCGCGCAGGCTCGACACTTAGCATCTCGAGATATGAAAAGATATGAATTCATGCTGATTCATGATCTTGGGTAGCGTGAATTTGGTTGTGCAGGCGAAGGCAGCGTTGGAGAATCGCCGCGCAGCACAGGAGCAACAGCTGAAGCGCACACAGCTGCAGGTGCGGTAGAGATCATCAATTCTGATTATTCTGTGAATTTTCCACAGTCAAGCTGACCACTGGACCAGAGGCTTTGAAGTACGTCATTTTTACAACTGGTTTGACTGGTTGACCAGCGAAACGATCATAATTAGCATGCCACAGTACAGTGACACCATAGACTCCATAGACACCAACAACATTCATCAAAGCCATTTTGCCACTTCAAACTGGGTCAGGTGCTCCGAGCCGAGGTGGCAGAGATGGAACGACTGGACGAGGACGGGAGAAGTATTGCTGGAGCATTTTGAACTTTTTTCATCAATATTGAATCTTTTTCCATCTTTTTCCATTTTTTCATAATGAAGACCTTTGTACAGAAGATGCCAGGAGCACCGTGCTGCTGCCGCCCGCGAGGCCCGCGAGGTGCAGCTGCGCCGGGAGGCCGCGGCTCGGCGTCGGCGCCTGGCAGCGCAGCGCGAGGTGCGCCCGGAGCAGAAGCGAAACACTTCGTTTGGTTCTTGCCACTTGGCTCTTGCAAAATACAAACGTCTATCCTAGAAGTTGCATAGTACAAAATATGAAGTGTAGTTATACAGTTAAACGCTGTGGTGGAGCCTGAAGATGGTGGGAAGTTGCCGCAGAATTGGCATCTAAGCATTTAAGCTTTGATTTTGCAGCAAGGGATTTGACAGGCTTGATCTGCAACATTTTTTTTCAACCGAGGTGATTCTGAATCACGTAGCCTCGGCACCTTGCAGCTTCTTCGCCAACAGCTAGCGGACGACAAACAGCGTGGAGAGGCAGCCAAAGCAGAGCTGCTGCAGAAATTTCAGGACCTGCGCAGTGAAAAGCATCAACGGACCGAAGAGTTCGAAACGATGCAGTGTGAGATGGACGCCTTGCGGCAGTTGACGGATGCGACGATGGCCGAAGTCGAGGCCCTTCGTACAGCCGATGCGGCCCTGCGGGCGGAGTTGGAAGTCGCCACGGCGCAGGAAGTGCAACTCCAAGAGGTGGAACTCGTCTCGTGGGCCGCGCAGCACCGTGCAGGCATAACACAGCGAGAAGCTGCCGCAGCGCAGGAGGCCGAGGCTCTGGCAGCGAGGCACCAGGAACAGCAGCGGCTGCTGGGTGTCCAGCAGCAACTGTCGGAACAGCGGATGGAAGTGCAGCAGCTGCAGGAGGCGATGACGAAGGGGAAATTGTCACTGGCTACGGAGGAGGAAATGCAGGAAGCACGTGAGGAACATCGTCGCAAGGCAGAAGCGACGGAGGAACAGCGTCAAGCCATGTTGTTTGCGCAGAGCGAAAGGCAGCAACGAGCCTCCAGGAGATTGGAGCAGTTGAGGGTGGCAGTGCGAAGTCTTCATGAAGCCGAGGTGCACAGAAGTGGAGGCTGAGAAGGAAAAAGCAGCATATAGCTGAGCGACTGCTGCTTTGTTGCCAGGAAAACAAGAGAGTTGCACTGATAGCCCCTCATATACACCAACAGCAATCGCCGTGTTTTGCTCAGTGGCATTGGTTTGTCCAACACGGATCTTCAAGTCCACAAAGTAGGAATGATGATATGTCAGTCAATTCTGGGAGATATTGTGATATAATAGACTCTGTCAGTGTCAAGTTTTAAGTCATGAACTTCACCGACCTGATGTTCTTTCTCCTTTGCCCGCCAGGATCCCATAGACCTGGGAGCCATCGACTTGACAGAGCCAAGTGCAGATGCTGACATCAAGAACACGGAAGCCGAAGGAATGCCAGGCCAGTTGAGGGATTGATACGTCTTGATTCTTGATAGGTGTTCCAAATGAGGGGCTCCAGATTCAAGATTAGTCATGAGCATGTAGGTTTGAAAGATCAATAAGGTAGGGTTGAAGATTTAGAGTTGGCGAGATTCTTGGGATCAAAGGCAATCGCAACATCCTACACCCACATTGAACTTTCAAACTTAGAACGTGTAGTTCTAATTAGTTCTAATCGTTTGCTGTGTGTAACGCTCAGTGCAAACGTACCGCCAGGGTTTTCCCGTAGGCCCACCACCTGTCGCCGGTGGACCGGATCCATGGCCTTCTTTACACCTTTGTGGAAACGAGGAAGAACGGAGATGGCAGTGGGGTCTGCGGGCACATGGGTTGGCCCTAGCCATGCAAATTATCAAACATCCGAACAAGACTCTTAAGACAGATCATGTTTTCGGGACAGCGTCAAGATCAACAAGTCATGAGTCATGAGAGGTGTTTCACTTTCGTGTGGGGGCAACGGTGAACGAATGCAGGATGTGGAGCAAGTTGCCCTCGAGTTCTTAAGAAGAGCTGCTGAAGAGGAGCACGTGCATCTCCAAATGCTCCAACGATATGATTCAAAGCCAGCTGATAAGACAACTTCCAAGTCCACTTGTCAAGCAAATTTAACTTGTGGGAAGGAGTGGCGTCGTGGACGTGGTGGTGTTGGTGCCGGGCAAATGTCCCTTTGATGCATAATACCTGGAGGTGAAGTATGGAGCATCATTTGCTGTGCTCTTGCGGGATCAGGATAGCCCCTTTATCCCAGTTGGACATTGAACACTGGCTTCCATCATCAGCCAGACTTGGCTCAAGTTGCCATGGAGCAAGTGGCTCCGGAGCCTTGTTCGCATGAACTTCCTTTGTGAATTGACGACGCATCTCTGCGCCAGAGAGAACTACAAGACACAGCAGTTGAGCCATTCACGGCTATTTCAGGACACCCCCAAGCACGTGTGATTTCCAGCAACAAGCTACAAGCCGCAACCACGAAAGGAGATGAACATTTGAACATTCCCAGCTCGCGCAGCAACCCGGCTGCACAGAAAAGAGCAAAGCCAAGGCAGCCCTTCTTTTCTTCTGGGGGAGTCGTGAGATGCACATCCCGGAGGCAGAAGCTTCGAAAGGATCAAGGACTTCAGGTCCAGAACAGCTTGGAGATGCGGATTGCACTGGCACAGGGAGGCAAGCATCAACCAGCCATGGGATCAGGACATTGTGCTGGTGAGATGAGCAACAGAATGAAGATAACAGACGTGAAAACAGGAGCTTGCAGATCTTGCATGATCTTGCAACACTCCTCAGATTGTGGTTGGTGCAAGTGTTGCAAGGTGTCGAGGCCTCGGAGTGTGTCCGAACATGTCTATGCCAGCCAGCTGAAGCGTTGGCGGCATTGATGCGTGCCGATCACCGATTGGTTGCAGCTCTGGGTACAGAGTCCAGTTACTTGACTGCACTTGACTGCACTTGACTGCACTTGACTGCACTTTGCATACAGCTGAAAAGAAACATTCAAATCAAAAAGGGAACGCTGCCAGCTCATCGGCTGTGGCATCTTCTGAACACCTCTAGTAGCATTCCTGCTTGGCGTGTTCGCGGGTTGAGTGGTGATCTCGACTGTCGTTTTCAGAGATGCCAAGGGCTCCAAGCATGCAAAGGTACTCTTCACCTCCAAGGGAAAATAGATGAAAATGGTAAGCGGCGCTCAGAGCATATGCTTGCAATTTGGCTTCGCAATCTCAGGGGGAGCGTGACTGACTACTCCAGCGAGATGGTCGCAGAGCTGGTGCAAAGGTGGAACACGGCCAGAGCTTTGGGAGGGACAGTTGAGTGAGTTGTGTGCGTGCTTATCCAAGAAGAGCATCGCCTACCCATGGCCCGGAAAAGAAACAAGAAAGAAAGAAAGACAGAAATAAAGCCATACAACTAGCTTCTCATCCAGCGGAAAAGGCTACTAGCTGGTCAAATGTCAGACGATATGCAAGAACAACTCCGAAGCGCTCATCTGCTGATTGATGAATTCGTTGGTGAAGCTGTTGGCACGCGTGATTCTAGCCTTCTTGGAGGCAGGAAGAAAGAGAATAAGGGTTGAGCTGCGCAAGCTTCGGGCTTGTTGGCTAACCCAACTATTGAATAGATGTACATGTTACACCATTGAAGCCAGTCACCTCAGCGTATCTGAGGCCACCCGTTGATTGTGGAGACTCGCAAGCAATGCCAGAGCCCCTGCGTTTTGAGATGTTGGAACTCCATGTCTTCCTGCCGCAAGCAGACACATTAGCTTGCTAAGGCCATTGGAAGCAGCAGAAAGTTCTGTTAGGCAGTGGCTTGTTGAGCAATGGGTGTGGTTCGGTCTGAATCAAAGGAATCAAATGCAGTTCGCAGACAGAGATCAATCTTTTTGTGCTTGTGTGACTGATTTGTAATCAAGAATTAATTAAGCCCATTCCTTGCGCGAACCCCTTCCAAACACGAACAAGTGGGATAGTTATTTTGAAAACCGTGTATCTATCTATTTTGAATGCGAACACTGGGAGGGCAAACGCACTTCCGTGGGCATTTTTGTCGTCCAACAGCGAGGCCGCCTCCAGTCCTTGAAGCCAATGGAGCAGAGAACGCTGAGTTGGACTTCGCCACCTTGAGGCAATGGAGCAGCCCTGCAACTCCAAGGCCGATGTCCCTTTGGTGCCCGGGTTCAGGTTGCGATGACCCCATGAGTGTCGCTTTTGCCAGGCCACTTCCAGGCAGCCCAACGCATACAAGGCTTGAAGCTTGTGCATGTCTCGACTCGCAAGTTTGGCAAATGGCACTTCTCGTCATGTGCCTTGAACAAAGGCCAACGAGAAAACCCAAACGCGATGAACCTCGAAGTGGTCCCATCCCAGCGTGGGTTTACGAAAGTCCAGAGCTTGAATATCCAGAAGCAATTGCTTTCCTTTTTGAGCGGTATTTGGTATTCATTTCGTTCCCATGTGCGAGGTCCATCTCCAGAAGCATCAAACCCAGATGTTACGCGACCACATGCCGTCACTGCTGCCAGTCCTGGCTCACCAGGGAACTGCGGAGGTGCTTATGTGGCTGGTGGTGTCCGCAGTGGTGGCTGTGGCGGTGCTATCAGCGGTATGGGTGACACCATGCCTAGAAGTGTGGAGCTGAGTTGTGTCCCAGAAGGCATGCAGCCTGCAATGGTACACTAGCTTTTAGCCGAAGAGCATCGCCATTCTGGTCGCTGGGTGCCAAGGTCCTCCGAGAACTGACACCTCCGCCGGACTTGTGGGGCTTCAGCACCTGTTGAAACTGCAGGAGTTGGAGCTGGCTTACCATTTCGATGTTGAGAGGCCTAGGTGATGGAAGAGTATGGAACTCGGTACTCTTGATATTACCCAATGACTTGTGAGCATGTTTAAGCTGTTGTCCTCGATTGCAGAATTATGTCCAAGACTTTCTGATTCCTTCCCAGTATGTGGCAGGAGCAGCAGCTGCAACGGCAGGTGCAGCTACAGGAGCAGCAATTCCAGCTGCAGGAGATGCAACTGCGGCAGCAGGAGCCGAATCTGTTGATTTCATCCACCAATGCTTCCTCAAATGCTTAGGCAACGGGTGTCATCATTGAACGTTGGTTTCACCCTATTCTTTTTGAATCTTTTGACAGTTTTGCATCAGCTTTTCCCTTTCAAGGCGTTTCAGTGCTTCCATGTGCTTCCCATGGCCGAGGAGCAGCAGCTGCAAGCACGTCGGCAGGAGCAACAGCAGCAAGAGCAACTGAACGAGATGCGCAACTTGGCGGCGTGACAGGTCGAGGTGGTCCAGGGTTGCGTTGAAGTTGATTCATTTGATTTGATCAGAGGCATGCAGGTTTGAATGCGGAATTCCGAATTGCAGAAGATTTTGTATCGTTTTGTGGTATTTGCTTGCCAGATGCAGCATCTAGCCAAGGTCAGAACCTTCATGTGATGGAACAACAGGAACAGCAACTCAGGCCCAGCGCGAAGATTGTCCATGGTCTCATGCCATCATTCGTTTTCGTGTGCACAAGGCCCAGTCAACCCTTCGTGGTCTCGACTGATTGGCTGGACTCAGGTCGACACCAAAGGCAACTGTGTCAAGACCGGTTGCGCCGTTCCCAGCAGCCGTGCAGCTGCCGTTTCTCGAACCAGATGTCACGGGGAGTGTGAAATATGATGCGGAAGCCCACCTGGATATTGAGGGATTTTTCTTGTAACTAGTGTGCAACTGGTGTTGGCAGACATGTCACCCCAGTATTTCTGAGGCTGGATCAGCATCAGCAGCAGGCATCAGAACATGCAAAACTTGGCGTCGTTTGGTCTTAGTAAAGCTGGTGTCTTTCCAAGGTTCTGCGTTAGAACTCATGTGACTTTCATTTTTGTATTAGCTCGGAATTACCTCGTGTGACTGTGAGTCCTGGATGTGCAGGATTTGCTGGGCCACATCCTGTTGCTGCACCAATCTGCACAATTGCAGCTGCAGGTGCAAACTGAGTAGCGGCCCAAGGTGAAAGAGAAGTAATTGAGAGCAGGTAATCAACCTGCAGAAAAGTCGGAAGAATTCAGAAATGAAGTTTCTTGGCGGACATGAGTCACATGAGGCAAGAGCGACACCTGCGAGAGCTGCAGCAGGAGCCGCCTTGGCATGAGCCTCGAGCTGTGACAGAAGGCCAGCAACTGAACCAATGTCAGGGACGAGTGTTGTTTTCTGAGGCAGGGAAGCAGTGTCTTGGCTGGGCGGGAGCCTGAAAGCTTTGCGGCCTCTGGAAGGTCGGATTAGATTATTAGACCAAGATGAAATGTTGGAAGTGGAAGTAGTCTGCGCTTGCCGATGGGTCACCAAAAAATTGAGAGGAATTGTTGAAGCCAATCGTTCAGGTCAGCATCAAACAAAGACATGTCGCCTAAGCAGCCGCATCATGCAGACCACGCAGACAGCGTGAGTTATGAGGACATCGAGGACCCACTTACACTTGGCTTTGATCACCTGGACTCTGGACGGTGCCAGTGAGATGCGTGGGATGTGACCATCCTGCAAGGATTTGCCGGAGGAGGAGGAAGAGCCAGAGGACCAAGTTTCCGTGTTTCTTGACACTTCGTAGTTGTGTTGAATGTTCTTGTTGTCAGACTCCTGGGTTCGCAGGCGAATCACAGCATTTCTGAGACTTCTGATTTGTGGCATGGTCGCTGGCGGCAACACCAAGAGAGGCCCTGGAGCCTGGTGGGGCTAGGCGTCGTGTCATGCGAAGTGCATCACGATGACTGAACATCTTGACTGGACGTCACGCGCTGATCCAGGCCGCCCTCTGAGTTCATCGCTTCCGAGCGGTCCAAGCCGTTATCGCAGTCACAGGCCTTGAAGCCTTGGGGCAGAAAGTCACTCTTGCATTTGTCAGTCAATGTCTCATGGAACCTTGGGACCCCAATGATCAAGTTGACATCGAAATAGGTACTAAATGCTGCAGAGATGACGATGATTTCTTTGCATCATGAAACTACTGAAACTACAAATTAGATGCCAAGACTGCGAAGGCAACCTCATTTTCGCCTACACCAACGCCCAGCCAAAGCAGTCAGACACCTCAGTCTGGGAGCAGCATGATGTTGCTAACAAGTTCGGGACAGGGTTTCCACCAATCTCGTGAAGATTGGTGTGATCTATGAGATCTTGCCCCTTCTGATGTTGGGACCTCTCCCTTACGCGGTTGTTACAGTGCAGTGGCCCAAACTTCATGGACAGACTGAGTTTGACACGAATTATGATGCCAACGCTTCAAGGTGCACCTTGAAGTGGAGGCTTCACCTTGACGAGAAGTGCTTTTCAGAACTTTTGGCACCAACTTCGACTACCAGACTGTGCGACTGCGTCTTGGTGCGAAGAGATGATGGGACATATAGAGGATGTAGATGGAAATCCCAGCAGGATACGGATGTTTGAATATGCCTGCCGGTGTGCAATCTTTGTAGCTAACTCGCGGCGTTTCTTGACAGGATCTCCAAGCGAAATTCGTGCCATGGCTGTCTCGGCTCAAGAGTTGCAGATGAGGCGGTCCAAGTCACAAGCAACGAAAGGAATGCATGTTGTCCCGCCGAGCAATCCAAGTCTACCCCTACTTTTTCCTCCAGACCCAACTAATGGGCAACGTTTTAAGTGCATTGGTTCAGCATAAGCCCCTACGACATAACCCCTTGACATGTAAGGAGTGAAATGCTCAGCCCTAAGAATAGAATGATACCGGTAACACGAAGGGTGCCTTAGTCTTCCACTGCACTCCAGCATTGCTACATCAGCAGCTCAGAGCTCACCTTTCCCAGTAGACTTTTCTATTTCCAGCAGTGTTTCAAATTACATGTCTCACGCTCTTGTGCTCTTTCAGTGCGCCCCCAAGAGCTTGAAGGAGTATCTTAGCAGGTTTTCTTCGGACAATCTCTAAGTAGTAGTGCCTCTCCCGCTGTGTGCGCACACATGGGCAACCAAGAATGCTCTGTAAGACAGGCGGGCGGGCACGGAGGGAAATCAGTTGTCAGGTGAAAGTTGCTGTTACTGTTACTCTGAGTCTCGTGATGGTCTTCAGCATATGGAGTTTCTTTTTTTCATTTTTTGAGGCTCGCGATGTTGCTGAATCTACCTTATTGATTGGCACGCATGCGCTGAAAATGTTGAGATCAGATTTTCATCTTTTGGACTCTGTTTGCAGGCGCCGTGCTTCGAGGGTGCTGCCGACAAGGCGAAAAGGGTTTGTGATGACCCATGTGCATCAGTGGCTGATGCTACCAAGATGGTGCAGAACTCTTTGTCTGGAGTCTGGATGTAATTGAAAATGAAAATGAATAAACAGATATTTGATATGGAAGTGAGACCCTCCAAGCTTTTGATTTATCATGGGAGTCACCCACCCTCTCACCGTTAGAGTGCCGAAAGCCAATCTTGTACAGTGATCCCAAGGCGCCCCTGGCCACAAATGCCGACGAGATGGGTGTCAAGAACTTGGAAGACGAACCCGACGAAGTTGAGAAGTCGCAACCTTCGGAGGCACGGCAGTTTGCCGCGGCCAAGTAACTTCTGCTGCCTAGTCTCACTAGTTCTCGTAATGATAGAACTGAGACTCATTCTCTTCATCAGATATCATGAGATCACCATGTTTGATGTCTCATTCATATCTGCCGTGCAGGTGCCGTTGAACACCTTACGGGTGGAGGAGGTGAATTCTAGACAGCTGGAGCTCAGAACGTCTGGTCTCACCCACGAGGCATCCATGAATGGAAAGGGTGGATGGCATCACTGACGCAATCCACAGACAGAATCTTTGGATGTGGTGGACTCATGAAACATATGCAGAATCTGGATGATGAGGACCAAGGGCCTTTAGGAATAGATGACGACAACAAACATGAAATTTCTTTTTGTATCTTTTTGTCAAGTATTGCCGCTGGCCTCTATGTTTCTCCACATGGCAGGCTCTGAAGCAGCGGCTCAGTGCAGGAGGGGGAATGGAAGTGGGGGCCATGGGCTTGCGGTGATCAAAGGTGTTTTCGGTTTGACCCTCCAAGATTTGGTGGTGGAGTGGCTCTGCGGAGCTCTGTCAGCTTGAACTTGTGAAGGATCTGCTGGAGAGGCTGTCGACTGGAGTAAGCTGCCGGAGACGTGCGCAGAACCAGCCACCTTGGACACAGGGACAGAAGATTGTTGGAGTCCAATGTTCACACTGTATTGAGATTACAGCTATACTCTTCGAGTACTAGCACTATCACTACATTTTATAGTGACCAAACGAAGGAAAGAAGGAAACATGTAGTTTTAAAATGTTTGCTGTGTTTGAATGATGAGTTTCAGGTTTGATGTTTTCCTTCATCCAGAATTGCAGCTTTCGAGGTACTTTGATTGCGAGGTTGGTGAGTCGCCTGCTTTGGAGGACGGGGACGCGACATGAACAAAGCTGTATGTCCGAGACAAAAAAGGGGCATGAACTGCTCACTTCCTACAGTTGATCTAAACAGGCACGATGTGACTATGTCTAATGCGTCGTTGGGAATAGGATAGCTTGAGTCATACTTCTACCCGATTCTACCCTCGATTCTATGCCTTCGCTTCGTGTTTCAATGAACTAGCCAGGACGACACGGAACCACAGCATTTCAGGCCGGAGGGCATTGTCCCAGACTGGTGTATTGCACTTCAATCTTTGCAACTCATAATTGACCTAGGTGCTTCAAAAAAATTTGCACACAGTGATTCTTCCAAGTTGTTTCATATACTGGCTTGATGGCTTGGGGAGGTACGAGTTCGAATCCGGTGCTGTGTACGACGGCGAGTGGCTGCACGGTACACGGCATGGAATTGGGAAACAGGTGGACGTTGGTGGGTGGAGGGCGGGGGATCTATCAGGAAGGTTGGGTTTTGAGTCCTACAGGCACGTTTAAAATTCCTCGCGGAATGAGGGACAAGTACAGTGGGTTTCCATGGATCATTCATCTCACTCATGTTTTGGAATCTGGGGTGTCCATCATGTTCTTTCGCAGAACTGGCCCGATGGCACGGAGTACGTGGGACAATGGCGTGGCTTGGCTTAATGCGAAATTTCTTCTGCATTCCCAGGATGCTCGGCCCAGAATCTGCCTCAGGTATGGGCCGTGCGCACGGCTTGGGCCACATCAAACACAGCGATGGCGACAGCTACACCGGGGAGTGGTACAACGGACGGGCCCACGGCTGCGGAGTGTACCGCTTCCAGGATGGTGCCGCGTGCTATGAAGGTCAGTTCCGCTGTGATCACCGCGATGGCCTTGGGGTAGAGAGCTGGGTCGATGGCTCCTGTCCCTTGGCTCCAAAGAGGTGGATTGGGGTGGAACAGAGCAACATGAAGCATATGATTGGAGATGGGAATGAGTTGGACGATTTTCCCAAAACGACATGACACTGACCAAGGGTTTTCAATTTCTCAGGCGTAGGCAGTAGGCGAGTGGAGGTCTGAAACCTTTTAGGGCTGCAACGCTTCCATGCCTACCATGTCATTGATATTTAAGGCTTTGCTGGTGGCTTCCGCCAGGGGCAGAAGAGCGGACGCTGGGCAAAAAAAACCTTAGGAGCTTCAGCATCGAAGTGAGAACGATTCTGATATGAATTGCTCCAAAATTCCGCAGACTTGTCTAACTTGTCATTATGTGTCATTATGTGCAAAACCATTTCGTCTCTTTTCGTCCCTTCACGTTCTCCACGTTCAAATATTGAAAGCTTTTCGCTGAGGCTTTGGTTCGAATACTTGGCCTGATGGCACGGTTTACCACGGCACCTGGCGAGCTAACTGCCCGTCTGGCCCCGGAGAGTACACTCTCAATGGAGGTGGGCGCGGTGGGCGCGTGGGCGCGGGCTGGTTGAAGGACTCAGAGCCTCTTATTACTTTACTTGAAGTTGTAGGTGGTTGAAGGACTCAGATAGAGGCATATCCGCATATCCTTTCTTTGATGATCTTCATGTTTCTTTGGTTTGGCAGCCTTCCAACATGTTCCACCTGCCGCGATTGGCATCATGGCAGGTACAAACTTCAAAGGTCAGTGGGAGAAGTCGGCCCCTCATGGTCACTAAGCTGAACTTCAGAGAAGTTTGTTCTGCTTCCCTTGATCTGTTGGAGATCTTTGGAGTGTTTGGTTGTTGGAGTTGGAGTGATTGATTTGTGACTCTATGACAATTCTATTTTCTGAAGATATCCGGAGTAGATTCAAGCTTTGTCTGAGTTACAAGTGGCGCAAGTGCCAATAAATGTACCCAAAGTGGCATTTCCAATTTTGTGAATTTGACACTCTGGCATCACTGCATGCTGCTAGGTATTGGCAGATACGAATGGCCAGATGGCAAGACGTGGCTTGCCACAAGCTTGTGGATGTGGCAGGAGGTTGAGTTCACGAATTCAACATGCTATCATAGGGTTGGGCATGTAAGCAACCGCCGATAGCCGTCAACATTCTTTCCATACTTGATGGCTTCACTTCGCATTGTCAACAATGTAGATAATCCTCTTGAGAGGTTGCGAGGGTTCAGATCTGGCTGCCAAGGTACTGTGGAAAATACAACTTCGACAAGAAGGAGCGGCGATGCCTACGTTCGCCGAGCTTCATATGCAACTTCAATGGAACACTTGATTGTATACCTACATGCACTTGCAATCACTTGAATACATGGACTTTACACTCCAAAACGCCACACTTTGGCCATCAATCTCGCGGGTCACCTGGTCGTTACAGGAGGGCTTCGGCATTCTCACAGAGGCGGACGGCACGGAGCGGCAGGGCTTTTGGCTGAACGGGGAGCTGTTGGAGTAGCCACTGGAGCGACTGGAGCCAAAGCCTGCCACCTCAGATGTGCAAGGAGGGACTCTCCACAGTAAGAAAATCAAATGAGCAAGGAATTTCAACTTTCAACAGCATGTTCAAAATCAAACATTGAGTAGGGTTTGTGTTGAAATGTCTTGAAATCGTAGAAGTGGCCACAGGGCAACGGTTGCAGTCTCTGGGGCTACAAAGCCGAGTCTCACCCAGATTTTCTCGCGACCGGAAACCGGTCGCTGTACCATCACGGAAGATGGAGTGGTTTGGATCCACCAGTTGCTTTTGTGTTGTGGTATCTTTGATGAATAGATTGCATAAGATTGTCATATAGCTGCACATGATAAATATTGATAAATGAACAAATGCAAAATACGATATCATGCTTCCGCTGCTTTGGAATGACTCACTAATTCCAGATCACTAAGACACTTCCCCCGAAAAAAAGTACCATGCTTGTAGATGTGAATCACTCCTGCTTCAGCCCGCAGAATCCCTCACCATGCGCTGCTTGGGGCACTGCTTGGTTTCCTATCTATGGCATCTATGGTTTTGTCATGCCAGCTGCTTCTACAAAAGTTCGCTGATAGGATCAAACAGGGCCCCGCAGCGACAGCAGCGTGTCATCAGATCAGCAGATGGCCCTGCTGGAGGAGAAGGGATGCATAGAAAAAGGTCAGTTGATTTGGTGTGAGTCACTTCATGTGGCGGTTCTTATGCAGCTGGTATGATGGTAGTAGGGCTCGTGGGATCTTGTTGCGAGTGCATGAAAGTGCAGGGTATTCAGGTTGATTGAAGGCCTGTCTTGCAGTTTTAAGGATTCTTACAGCATGTCGCCATTCCATCATTCTGATAACAACAGCGCCGAGGCTCCTTGGCTTCTGAAACGAAACAGGCGCTCTACTACTGGCAGGAGCTGCAGGAGTTTCCCCATGATCTTCGAGGACAAGACCTGAAGTAGTGAAGTAGGAGGCTGGCATGTTGAACTTTCAGCCTATTGCCTCCTATTGCAATCATTGCGCAAACCTTTGGGGCACAAGTTGGATGTGAGATCAAAGTGAATCGAACTCCTTGGATGCACATTTTAAATGCCATCGTCAATGTTTGGGTCTGTTTCACGGCGGCTCGGCGATGTGTTCGCTGAGTGCATGACAAGTACATGTGCTGGTGATGGTTGGAAAAACTAACATCCTTTTCCTTCCGTTGTGTCGGAATGAAGGAACTTAAAGTTGGCATGCCACGAAGTTCTTGGACATGGTGTATTAATTTTTAATCGTTTCCAGGCACTTTTAGGACTGAGCTTGCCCACCAGTGTACACTTGGGACCTGAGACAACATGATACATCCGAGAAACACTTGGGACTTGGTGACTTAAGACCTTCAGCTTTCAAAACGCTGTAGTTATTTCAGTGGTTTCCATGATTTCAGACATTTTCCAAAACTTTCGGAATCGTTGAGTCGTTGGATGAACATCTCCCTGCAGCTCCTTGGTTCAGCCGTGTGCGGCGCAGCAAACGCTGCAACACCATGCCGCATGCGCTTCGCCCGCCGATCGTTTGGCCCGAGGCGGCAGATCCCAAACCATTCGTCACTCAGCAGCGTGGGGTTTCTGTGGAACGACAGAAGCTAAAGGGGGCAGGCAAGGTCTTCGGCATAGATAAGATATGATAAGAACGTGGTATGCGTGGTGAAAGGAGGCATGGATGCATCGAGTGACATATTCTCCGTAGTGCAGCTGTTGGGCGCGACTAGATGGCATGCAACTGAGGTGTCATTGGATCCATTGGCAACTGTGGAGATTGGCCATTGGTTCATAGGCGCAGCTGTTTCTAGTGCTGATGCAGACCTGCGCCCCAGAAAAAGTTGATCTGTCTCGGCATGCCAATTGCCAGGCTGTATTCTTTATCCTGTGGCGGTGAGGCTATTGCAGGCCATACCGTTGGCGGGGGAATGAAAGGGCCGGTCCTCATCACTTTGCATGGCATTCCGACGGGATGACTTGAAGTGAACTTTTGAAAACTTGACATGCATGGTGATGAGTGTCAATCTGATGATTTGATGTGCTGGAGCAGTGAAACATGCTAGATAAAAGTCATTTGATGCAGCTTGGCTTACCTGAGCTTGTTGATTCCAGCATGTTTGCGACCATTTCAGACTTGGAATATCCGTTGCAGAGGTTATTCAGATGAAGGTTCGAGATGTTTCAGGTTTCTCTTCTTTCCCTGTTAATTCCAGACTCGTCCTGGAGGCTGGCTTCCTACATGCCACAAAGACGCGAGCAGAGGACCTGAACACTCCTGAGTGCACGGCAATTCCAAGTGCATGATTACAAAGTGGTCTACATAAACTGACAATGAGAATGCTCGGGACCTGGGGATGATGTATATTTGCATTATCTTATTTAAATGCCTGACTACTCAATTTCAGTATTTTCCCTGACTTCTTTCTCCATTCGAGTCCAATTGCTAGCGACCAGGAGAAGGGGCTCGATCCGACTCGCCACTTCCGGGCAGCGGTATTCTTCGTGACCGCCGTGGGCTATGTAAATGTGCTACTACTGGTGATGTCCTTAGAAAAATTCGATCAGAGATTCCAGCCACCATGGGGAGGACGGTTTCAAAAGGTCACAAGCTAAAACCTCAAACGGAATGTCTTGCGCTGTGGGTCCAGTACAGTGAAAGAAATATGAAATAATGCATGAAAGGGCTCGTGGTCACTTGCTACCGCATTTCGAGACTGACATGATGGATACGGCTATCACGTCAGCACAGGGACCCGTTTCACTTGCAGTGTCCATTTCTCCCAAGATTTGGCCCATGACGGTTCACATCATGCACTGCTTCTTCATGCCTCATGATATGCTTGAGCTTCTCGTGACCTTGGATTGGAGGCAGGATGGGCTCGGGAGGGCTTTGAACGGGGCGGCACATGGTGGCGCCTTTTTTTTGGGGGGTAGCCTTGCAGAACTTGTCCTTCAAAGGGGTGAGCTCGCTTTCCTGATTCTATGGTCATTTCTGTACTCTTCTGTATGCATTCCTTTCATGCACCTCAACTCTTTGACAGGCTCTTCAGATGGGCCTTAGCAGTTCTTTGCGGCATGCTCGTCGTAGAGTTAGTGCAGAGTCAGTTGAAGTTGGCAAGGACAGTTTTGGCAGAGTTTCGAAGTGACATGGGAAAACATGACAAATCGCTTCCAGAATGGCCCGCAACCACCACAGGACCTTGCATCACGTGAGTTTATTGCTGTCCTTCTGTTTGATGAGTGGCATCCCTTGGATCTCTCATTACGATTTGCCTCTTTTCGCCACGGCACCGTTGCTCTACATGAGCTTCCAGTCCTTCAATTGTCTGGATGCTGGGCACAGAGCGGATCCGTTTCATTCGTTTTGGGCAGAAGGGAGGAAAGCGACAGGCTGCCACAAGTGGCAACAAGGGCTTTCTTAAGATTTGAGATGGATGACCTACATATGAATTGTCAATGAACAATGAACGCTGACGATTTAAGACTCGGAAGCCAGCTTCCTTCAGATAGTCGACGCGAGTGTAGATCTGAGAGTTGATCACTTCATAATATTCCTTGTTTCAGCCCGGGGCATACAGTGTCCAGATCAGCCTCCTTGCTTAGGAATACTTTGCCCTGTCCTACTTCTACATGCAAACGCGTCCAGGACAAGGGGCTAGGCTGCTGCATTGCATGTCAGTTTCTTTGTCGGCAGTCAAGTGGATGGGGTGCGTGGGAAGCTGATATGACTTCCTACGTTTTAGCCCAGTTTTCGAGCCAAGTGGTGCTGTGAACCAGCCACTTGTCATTGGTGCCTCCAAATTCGGCATTGAGGTCTATACTTCGATCGTTTCGATCATGGGACATTTGAGCATGATTTGCTTCTACTTCGAGTTCGTGCGTTTTTTTCAGGTTGGGTTTGACTGACCAGGGAATGTATCCAATTGAAGTCCCATACTTCCACAGATAAAGTGGTGAATCCAATATCGATAAATCAAAGACATATGATGCAATCGTCAAGATTGCTGTGTTTTATTTTGCTGATGTATTTCTATAGATTTTTATTTGCTGATGCATCTCAGATGTTGGGTTGAATGTTTACCATAGTGCCAGGCCTGGGCTCCAGTGCTCGTCCTCTTCATGCTTCAGCTTTGCCTTGCAGCCGTGCCTCAACCGCATAGGGACCATCCTTGCCATAGAACAATGTGTTTGGAGGCGTTCATGACACCTTTATAAAAGAATGAGCAAAGTTCTTGTGTGAACTTGTAGAAATTGAGACATGCCCATCGTCGCATCGTCCATCTCATTGCTGGACGGGTTTTTGCGAGGAGAACGTCCACGACATTCTGAGACTTCGACGCCTGGCAAGGTCACATGAGTTACCAGGGCTGCCGGGAAAGCCTTCAGCACCGCACTTGCCCACCGTGCTTGGCGGAGCTGCTATAGATGCAGTGAAGAAGGTCTCAACCGTTTGAGGGCCTGATTTGACGATTTGACTGAGCCCTTTTGGATGTGAAGCTTGTTCAATGGTCGCATCGTACAATAGAATGGTTGCTCACATGGGCGGTTTGATCGACCTTGCTCCATCTTTGGGACCTATCCCCTTGTGTTGCTTGGCGCAAAGTGCCTTCACAGGGGCGTGCAGATCACGTTCCGGTCCGCAGAAAGTCTCAGGGTGGAGGAGAGCGCGCGTAGATTGATTCCTGAAAATTCGAAGGTTTATCAGTTTATCGTTCTAATTGGTTTGGCAAATTGACAAAGTTGCGCATGGGCGCTCCCACTCCACCGGCAAGCCGTTGAGCCCCAGAAGAAATGTACAGATCATTTTGAAGAGACTGAAAGGTCAACAAGACAAGAGATGCACATAGATAGCTTCGAACGCCTAAGGCCTAAGGGTTGCCAAAGAAGTTGAAACACATCAACACTTTTAACTTTCACGGTGCCATCCAAGTTGTGAACGGAATCTTTGACGAGCTCCTCAGAAAATAGAATGACGCGGTGAATGCCCTTGCCATTTGCCATTTCACGAGGCTTGCATTGGCTTCGTAGATCAAAACTTTATCCATAAAACACAATGGAACAACGCTAGTAGCATGTGAAAACCAATGGAACTATGATGATGAAACACAATGAGGCGAGACCATTGTTGAAACCAATAGAATTACACATGCATTTGCCAATGTGCATGATTGAATATGTACAAAACACCATGGCCATCTACCAGCCGTGGTCCTAGTTTCATGCGAGGGTTACATAGCTATATAGATCAAATTTCATATGGTCAACTGGTGATCCTGGATCCCTCCGTTGCACTCTGTCCTGCAGAGTTCAGGCGGAAAAATGTGCAACGCTGCAAAAGTGTAAGCGTGAATTTGGTCCAAAGAGATGCAAAAGTCAGGTCAAGCGAACCACGACTGCCATGACTCCCCGATTGGGACAGCCTCTTTTTTTAGACCGAAAGTGTGCATGTCTGCAGATGGAAAAAGTCGATGCCGAAAGTGTGGTGAGTGCAAGGGCAAGAGGGCGGGAGCATTTTGTCGATGTCCACAAGTTGGAACATTGGATTTGAGGAAGTTTGGAACACCGGACTCTAAAGAATGAGTTCAATACAACCCCCACAAACTGCAGCAAGTCTTGCGCTGAATCGGCTCGGAAATGGCGTGTACAGTGTATGGACGAGGAGACCTTGGTTTCTTTCTCCATCATGATCGCTAAGAGGTCATTCTCAGCAATGACAAGTTACTATGAGTGATGAGCAGTCTCCACTGTACTGAATGATATCTGCACTTGCAACTACACAGTGCATTTGCCCTTTGCGTCAGCCATATCTGACAATCAGAAAATCACATCTCATCAACTCCAGCCACTTCAGCTTCCCACAACAGCCATGCCATTGCCGCGTTGAACCCGATCAAGGACATTTTCAATTTTCAACCCCATCACAAACTCTCACAAACCACAACTCAAGGTTCTCCCCCAAAACGTCTCTGAATGTTCGTTCTAGATTCTAGACTTCTAATCTCACTATCTGTGCATTCGATATAAACTGCATATGCACACACACATGTTTATGTATATACACTTGCGAGAGCCTTGATCTACAGCCTTTGTGCGCCCCTTGCCCTTGTCCGAGAGCATCAGGAGTCTTCCGGGCTGCATGCAGTCTGCTACCAGGAATGTTCTGTGTCACTGTGACCGCAGCGGATTGCTGTTGCAACAGTATGTAAGTGGTGTATAGATGGTTGACAGGGAAAGATTTTGGACCTTTTGGAAGGGTGTTGCTGTGCGCTGACTGCATTGTTCGATGCAGGTTTTCTGGATCAAGCCATCTCGACTGTCCAAATTCCTGGTATACAGCACTTCAGTTTGGACCGCTTGGCAAGTCAACACAGCGATTGACCAATGGTTAGAAAATTATGACTTGATCATGTTACCAAGTTTCCAAAACATCAGCGAGTACAAATTTGGATTGGCTAAACTGTAGAATCCTAGGCAAAAAACCACAGATGCTGTGCATGGGTGTCCGCACTCCGGATGTGGCCCTCGCTTCCCACGGCCTCCATGAAACTAGCTGGGTAAGGTTCACAGAGCCAAAGGGAAAGGTGGTGCCTCGTGCTGCATTATTTAGGGGTCTGTGTCACAGCTGGCTGTTTGCATACTGAATCTGTCAATTTGGACAAGTGCTTCCAACATGCATCAGAACGACTCACTCACATGTGCCATTCAAATCCATTCAAGCCACTCTTTTACATGTTTTCCATCCAACCACAACCACAGAGGTTTTTGCGATCGACTTATATTCCAAGGGTCATGAAACTTCTCGAGGATCATCCAAGTTTCACTGGAAATTCAAGAACTGAGAATCATATGCAAACAAGTGAATCATAAAAGACTGAGGCCATTGGTCCCCATGAATCTCGCCCTTGCGCTTGGATATGTGGAGCCGTCGTCACTTGGCACGCATGGATGCATGGTATCATATCGTATCCCTAGTCATGTGTTGCCTTTTATGCTCCTTGATTGCCTTCAAATAGCAACATCGACATGGCGGAAATTTGGGGCACTTGGCTTGCCATGAGCTGAGATGGCCTTGAAGACAGCTCGATGGATGCGTCGGGTGCAGGAGGAGCAGGAGTGCCTGGGAGCTGCCCTGCAAGCAATTCATACAAACACAACAAATGTCAAATGTTTGTGCGTTGGCCCCTGGATCGTCACTCGCCCAGTAGGACCTATTCAGCGAGACCTTTGGAGATGACTCTGCCCTTGAGCGGCCGTGGTCCGGCCGAAAATTTATCTTTTCTTTGACCGGGGTCGTTCGTCTAAGATTTGTAGTTCGCAAAGCGACTTAAACTTAAAATTAAAGGCATGCAAAGTTGGCAAGTTCAAGGACTGTCAGCAGTCTTGGAGTCCTTGGATGATTCTAGCATAGCATCGGATCAGATGGCACGTTCAGCTGCAATTTTTTACTTCAATCATTTGGAGCTGTGAAACTTGAGGATTGAATGCGATGAACCGGGCAACCCTTGGTGGTCTGGAAGAGTGCGGGACCAGCTTCAATGGCAAATGACTCAAGCTGAAACTGAGGAGGACTTGGAGGAAGAAATCCAACTCGCGCTACAGGAGACAGTTGGGAATGGTGATTTCGGAAGGATTGTGTGACATTTGGGTGACTGGATGACACCTGTCAGTCAAGATTCTTGCAAGTCTCATTTATTGGGTTGCATCTGTGACAGTTCTCTTTGAGACATCTACTTGACCACTTCTGTTTTTAAGCCCGACACATGACATCCTTAGATCCTTTTAATTTGAAACACGTGTTTCAACTTTCAACGTGTTGAAAACCACGAGGAAAACGTCCTGAACGGTCGAGCCCTGGCCAGCGCCGTCCAAGTCTGCGGGCAGCGCGGCTGGTTTGATCAACTTCTGCGGACCTTGGAGGTGGCGGATCTGACGGATCGAAAAACTGGCTATTCACATCTGGTGTGGTATTGGAGCATCTTTCCTCTGCAGATGTGAATACCACGTCACCCTCTGCGAATATCACGTGAATCATGTCATATATTGTGTAATTTTTCTCGACGCGAACATCATGTCACAAAACAATCGCTCCAGGTGGCCAAGGCCAATTCGGTCCAGGTGTTGCCGAAGCAGCAATGCGTGGTTTTCTCGTCCTTGGTGTCCTGCCTCCGACGCCACGCAAACAGCGACACCACAGTGGCAGAACGACGACAAGTCTCGCTACAGCTGGCACAAGACTTGTGGATGCCCTCTTTGAAGACGGAAGAGGTGCACAAAAAAACATCCAACAAAAACTTAATGTCATGTGCGATGAGAGTTTAACCCAACAGATCTGGACTTCTGACCTCACGACATGGAAGTGTTTTTCGTATTCACCCATGAGTGTGCAAAAAAGCATTGGCCATGCATCCTTTGGACACACCAACTTTACGAGAGTATAGGCTACATTTGTTTTTTTTCATAGGTGCTTGGCCGAAAACGCCAGCCTCAGGAGGGGAATTGGATGCTGAGCAGTGCCTTGAGGCTTTGCTTCTCGGCGTGGATGTCTTTTTTGCAGGTAAGAGTTGGCACGATGGAAAGCACATTCTCTGTACATATGCTGCAAATCCAACATATAGAGATTACAGACTTACTACGGGGTCTATTGATGGACACGAATTGAATAGATGTTCGATGGTTTCAAGGGCTCCCTCCAAGACATCGCGCTTGAGAGAATTGAGCTCTAGGTCTTTCACTCGACACAGAGGCAGCCTTCATTTGGGCAGAAAGTTTGCTCCTTCGTGGCATTGGTATTGTCCCGTTTTTCATTTGCACGGAGGCATTGCTGTTTGTGGGAACTGCCAAGGTGGGAGTGGTCGACGAGGGCTATTCCGACCAAAAGCATTGTGACCTACTCCGTTTGGCTCTCACTCTTGGAACGACAAGAACGATTTGCGGAGGTGAATTCTGTGCTGACTTCTGGCAGCACAGCCAGCAAGTTGAAGTTATTATAATGATAAAAAATGGATTCTCTATGATTTTCAACCGGAAGAGCTTGAACGACAGTAGCCCTTTTTTCCAAGCAGTACTGTTTCCAATCGTGCAGGAACTGGTTTCATTAAGACATGATTTGTTGGATTTCCATTCGTTTTCCATGCAAGTGATGCATCTAAGGAGCTACCTCGAACAGAGCCAGGAATCCTTGAAACCTAACGAGGTGCTGTTAGGTGGTTTGCTGACCGTAGATGGTGCCCCGGACCGTGCGGACGGCGGCCACTGGAGCCGTGCCGACGAGTTGTGGTCAAACTTTGTGCAGAATGGTGTGGTCAAACCCAACGGCGTGGCATACGCGGCTTATGCCAGGGTGCACCTGGTGGCTGGACGCCCTGGGGCTGGAGTTCAGAAGCTCAGTGAAAATCTTCGTTATGTAAACTCTGCAAAGTCTGTAAAGTGTTGTGAGATGTCCGCATGTTAGATGTTGTGAGTCCAAGGAATAGTTGAATCGTTAGTATCTCCTAAACTTGCCGTGTCGAATGATACGACTATCATTGATCATAATTTTCTTTGGAGTTGCATGTGCTGTGCCCTGCACATGATAGCAAGGATCTTGGAAGACATGGTTGCCAACAAGGTGGGCAAGGATGACTATCGTGACCATCTCTATGCTGTGGACTACCTGCAGATGCTCTTGGTGGTTTGTCACTCTTTTCCATCCAAGGCCAACCTTGCACGTCGACCCTTCTTTGCTTAGATGGTTTGCATGGCTTTCGCTCCTTTCCCAACTTTCCCTAAATCAACATGCAGGACTACATGAGAACCTTTCACATTTGACTTTTTCCCCAGATGGTTTTTGGCTACATCTCAGTATGAGCCTGGTGCCATAGTTTTGAACGTAGGTGTTGCAACAGGAAGATGTTCAGGGTGCACTTGAGGGTACAGCATCTCAATTGAATCCGAACGTGCACTCTAGGGTTGATGCTGGTACATTTTTAAATGAAAAGCTCTACAAGTTTCATATGTATGTATATTATATGCATATTTCCCCGCAAACTTTTGTACAGAACGGTCAATACAACCGGCCGGATAAAAAGAATAGAGAGTGCCAAAGAAAAAAAAATATATCATATGCATGTTTATATTTTAGTCTACATTATTTTATACCCGCATCAGATTTATCAATAGTCCTTTCTGGTGACATCACAGTTTATACTACTTTATACTCCCTTTCTGTTATTACTTTATGTCACTTTTGTATGGAGATGGTGGTGAAGTCAGGACGGAATCTCTGCAGTCTAAGGTCTCTCTGCCTTCCTACATCGAGGTAACGCCTTGGTGACCCACACCACGGGGCCCACGGCTCTGGCACGAGCCGTGTGGGGGCGCTTAACAACAGTAGCGCAACGCCTCCTGAAGGAAGACAACGTGGAGTTGCAGGAGGCAGGGTGAAAGCGAAATCAACATGCTGAGCCATCAAGTCCCATGGTTTCAGCTAGGGCATGAGGCCCTTGGCATAAGGTACATGTGAATCACGTAGCCTTTCAACTCTGCTGCCCCACAAAACTACACTGTATCATTCCCGAAATCACTCGACATCCAGGTGCTTATCACCTGGACGGCACGGCAAAGCGTCATGAAGGATTGGGTCAACAAGAGACCTGGCAGCGGCTACCTTTGGGACTTTGCCTGAAGCTCACCTTGATGTGATGTCGGGTGACGAGTGACCCCGCGTGGCCAAGCATGAAGTGAGTTCTTGCAGCGAGACGTGCAACTCCGAGCCGCGAGATGACGATGAAGATGGAACATTGAAGTGATTGAAGACTCAACGATTCGATGGGGAAGTGATCATTGTGTCCGTGCAAGCAGAGGGTTGAGCTTGGTGGACTGGGTTCTCTCGAGGCCTGCGCCATGCGCTTTCATTGGCCACAAAAATCATGACTACAAAAAGTGCAGCACTGGCACTGTGATGCAAAAAGTATTTGCGCGCTCGTTTGGTGGTTCCGTCGGATGCGCAGCAATTGATTCGAGTTCAGAGCTCGCACCTTTTAAATGTTTGAAATGATGTCTATTTTTCAAACTAGAAGGCATGCAGCACCTCCTTGAGCATGGCGTTTGTTTGCTTGAGTTTTGCAACTTGCCACACGAAGAGGAAGTGGCTGGCCGTACATGGAAATCGCCAAAGTTGAGGTGGGTGCTGCTCCCAGCCGTGTCACAGTTGAAGCTGCCTTGATATGCCTTCGAGTCACCTGTTTGACAGCTACTGAGATGGTGCCATGCTGTACCATGACCATGACCGAGAGTGACCATTGATTGTGCTCCATTCCCTGCCTTCTCTCCTGGACAGCTGGGACCCTCAACAAACCTGACCCATGCAATTGCAAGAGGCCAAAAAAAGAAAAGAAGAAGATCGGCAGAGAAAAGAAAAGGAGCAGAAGAAGCAGGAGCAGAGGCAGAGTGCATGCGGGGGTAGTATACGTATATATATATATATGTACATATGTATATATGTATATATATTTAAATATATATATATATATTCAATGTTCAGCTGTTCAGCGGAACACCCCTAAAGTCAGTGCACGTTTACGGTGCTTTTGGAAAGTGCACCTGTGTTCTGTACTTCAATCTAAGCTCCTGTTTCTCAATATTTTTGACGTCTTTGTGAGTTTCAGAAGTTTGTTGCAAACATGCCAGACCCCTCCTTCATCCGTCCCCCCAAGAAAAGGCCCGAGTCTAGACTGAGCTTGAAGGCAGCTGCCGAGGCACAAACCGAGGGGTTCATTTTCAGGAAAATCATTCGCACGTCTCTCGTGTTCAAAATCTTCAACCTGCAGCAGGTAGCCGCGCGGCGAATCTTGGGTGCCCCGCACAACAAGAAAGGACGCAAAGCAGGGGAACCCAGCGTTGTTCTTCAGAAAGAACATGGTTTAGATGTAAAAAGTTGCGGGGGAGGAACTATTCTGGTTCAGCGAGAGCTATTCAATTTTTGGGGAATGTCCGTCCATTTCATCCCCTTTCGTTTGGAATAACCAATCTTTCGAGGGTTTGTATTCATCCCAAATGGTTGGCTGAACCATCAACAGTCAGATTTCTTGAAACTAAGACTCCAAATTTTGGGTGCTATATATGTTGAGGACGACCGATTTAGTCATATTTGTCTAGTATTCCAAAAATGGTTGTTCAAATGTATTTTTGAGTTACAAATGGATTCTGGGTCCCAATCCTGAGAGTTCCAAAGTTTTTCAAGAGTTTCTACTACAAAACTGCGGCCCCTGGAATTTAGCATTTGAATGGATTGGTAATGTTTATAATATCTATTCTTCGTTGTATCCTCAACTAATCACCCATTTTTTCTAGCACCCTATAACCCAGTGCCTCACCATTGCTTTACTATATAATTTCCGTTGCCTATGCAAATTTTGAATGGCCAATGTCTGGCCTCACCCTATCCAAAGTCCCCGAAATGTTGTCATCCACGCAATTTTGAATATGGTCGTCAATGGCCATCTAGAAAACTCGGAGGCATTTCCACAATCAAGCCTGTATTCGATCAAAGAGTAGGGATAAACTACCAATCTCAATTCGTTAGCCGTTGTCCAAACTGAGGTGGTGCAAGAGCGGATCAATGCACTGAAATCTGTCTTCCAGGTGTTTGTTTGGGTTTGAGTGGAGGAATTATTGGTGGTTGCTCCCAAAATTTGCAACCATTTCCAGTGGCATCAGGATTGGAATTGATCGTTTTTGTGTGTTTATTTTTGTGTTGCGCGGTAGATAGTTGCAATAGACAGTTTTGATACAGCGCCCTGGTTTTGCAGAGTGATTCCTTGTATTTTTTCTGGTTGAACTTTGGAGTTGTGATACACCTTTGATCGTTTTTGGAGGCAACCAGAGAAATTATTCACCCCGCCGCTACATCAACGCACTGAATAGATAGCGACATGTGGCACCACATGATCAAAGCTGCAGAATGCGTCACCGCTTTGAAAAACCACCATTTCCCATTGATATCCGTTTACCACACGAAGAAAAGCAAACAAACACGTGGTAAGATCAAGCTTCCTTCCCTCCAGCAACTGCAGAGTGGCCAAGATTTGCTCCTCAAGCGAAGGTAGAAAAAAACAACCCCACTCCCCAACAAGTGAAGGAAGTTGTGGCCTTTGAACTTCAAAAGATCCTCGGTGTTAAAAAACAGGAGAGCCCACGAAATCATGGTAAAGCATCAGTTACACATTTTGAACAAAGAAAAACGTCAAAAAATTGAAGGTCATGGATTTTGACAGGTGATTTTCTGGTGGTTTCTCCAAGATTTTTGATGATGACCTTTTATACTTACCCGAATGTTTGGGGGTTGCGGTTGATGATTCCCAAATTGGGTTGACGACTTGAAATCACCAACGACTTCATTTCCATGGAATGTTACTTCATGATCTTCCACGATGTATAGTCATCCATCCACTCATCAAGATTTACCTTGCAGTTGGTCAACCTGGCCATGGAAGATATTGAGAGGACAACAATTTACAATCCAAGAGCTTTCATTCTACTCTGTCTTTTTGTATGATTGATCAATACTGATATTTTGTGTATAAGTATTTGTCAGCCAAGTGAACCTATTTTACTGGTGTTAAGTACAGAGCACATAAGTAACCGATGTACTTGTGCATAGGGTGGATAGCACGGCTTCATAGCTCAAATATTGGTATAGTTAATTTCCACAATCAAGCCTGTATTCGGTCAAAGAGTACGGATAAACTACCAACCTCAATGCGGTCAAAAAAAACCACCCAAACTGAGGCCCAAAGGACCAGCCTTTGCCTTTTCACCGCCGGTGCGGTTGCAATGGTGAGGGCATCCCAAAACTGCTAATGATATGTAATGATATTGTATACATGTGTAATTGTTGTAGATGTTCCGGATTGGACGAACAGATGGATGGTTTGTAAGTTTTTAACCACTTTCAGATAGTGTATAGTATATTGAGGTTACAAACCTCTTACTAACCATTGATTCTAAGTTTCTGGGAGAATGTTAAGTTGAATTTGGATTTTTTCGGAGGGCGGGTCTTAAATACCTGACTTCAGGAGGTATGACTGGAGGATTTTGGAAGATTAGGCCAATTGCGCAAAAGAGTATACCTAGAATATCCTAGAATGCTGGTCACAATCTGATTGTAACGTGACCGTGACTCGATAGCGGTTTCATGGTTTCTGAACCATCAACGGTGTACTACCCAGAATTCGGCCGCCTGTATTGAAAAAACGGAACCATATTCTGAGCATATCAGCTTTATATGCCTCAGTAATTTGTCGCACTTGTAGGATCTTGTGACCGAAAGTGGCGTTAACGTACCCGATCATGTGACATCAGGAGAACCTTCCTGCCTTCCTAAGAGCTTAGGCATTAGCAAGGCCTATAGGGCAAATAAGGGTGATTGATATCTTGATAAGATGAATTTTTTGAGATGTTCTATAGGCACTGGGACGAAAGAAAAAAGCAGAAGTGGGTGCCGATACGCGGCTTATACCAGCACATAAGATGACATAAATGAGACTTTCTCGTATTTTGTTTTCTTGTTTGGTACTGCAACACTCTTTTTTTCAATTTCCAACAAGCATGAATAAAAGTTATCATGGTCGTTCAAAAATAGAACACCCATGAAAACTAACATAAAGCTAAATAGTTTTCATAATAAGCAAACTCATTGTGTAACCCGATGTTGTGTTTTTTTTGGGGCAAAGAGATGTATGTATCGTCCCCCCTCTTTTCACCCCCTCAACAAAGACAAAAATCAGGATTTGATTGAATGAGACATTCATATAGGACAAGCAGGTGGACTTCATAGTCATCACACCCTTGCACCAAGGCAAAAACCTCGACAATTTCCGATGCAGTGAGAATGTCACATGCCGATGAAATGGGTACTGTTGGTACAGCTGGTGGGCCGTCTTAGCCGATCGTTATAAAGGGAGTTATGTGGGCCCCTTCAGATTGCCTTCTAAAATGGGTAACTGAGGTTAGAACCCTTTTAAGTGGAGTTATAACCCTACTCATGTATTTGGTAGGGGCCCACCTTGCAGGCGTTGGTGTTTTTGCAGCAACATGTCATGATGATGTGTTTTAAGATTGATATATAACTTGATGAAACCCAAACTGTGTAAATTGCAGCCATTGCTGAAAAATGTTGCTTAGAATAAGATGATACAAGTAGTAAACAGTGAACATGGTGTTTAAAAATTGGAAGCAAGAGTTATGTCTCCGATCTGTTTCCATACAATGAAGGACTCTCATCAACCCAATAGTAGGCGTTTTTATATATATATATATCCATTATAACTCGTCATTCAGGGTGGGATGATCATCTCCCATCTAGGGAGTTTAAACCTTGGCACACATAGAAATTGGAATAGGTTCTTTTGATGGTTCAGAAACCCCGCAGAAAGTCGAGAATCATCTAGGTGGTGGTTTCAATTGTTTTCTATGTTCACCCCTACTTGGGAAATGTTTCAGATGGGTTGGTTCAACCACCAACTAGTTATGTTACCGTTCCAGGACAAACCACGAGTCCATATCTCCTATCTTTGGAAGTTCGGAACATCAGGGAGAGACAAACATGTCTCCGTGGGTCCAGATATGTCAGTTCCACGGAGTATACATACATTATATCCCAAATGGTATATACCATGTCCCCCCAAACCTACCTTTTTGCAGGGTTTTTATCGTAAATAGCCTGGTTTTTAGGTGGCCCAAACCTTTATTTTCATGGTTTTGGTGGCTCGTGGTTTATATATATATATATATAATATCTAAAAGTCTTTGGATCCTGTGTGAATTTCTGAAGACAAATCCATCCAATATGAAACCCTCTAGGCATCTGGAGCGGTGACCAGTTGACCCTGATCTAAAAAAAATCCAACAGATACACCCCCGAAAACTAACATGTCCCCTGCGGACAATTGCAGCAGGGAATAGATTGACTCCAACCACTGGAATTTTCAGGGGCGAACTGTTAAGTTTTATGGAGTGTACTCCAAAATAGAAAGATTAAAGGATCCCCTTCATAAACAGGTGGTTTTTCAGGTCTTTCTGGTATGTTCCGGGGAAGGTGAGGCAGTTTCTTCAATTTTTTGGTAGAGATTCCGAAGTGAAGCCAAAATGTAAGGACCCATTCCGAAAAAAAGGATTAATGATTTGCCCCGCCCTTAGGGAAATGAAGGTTCATGAATTTCCCATAGCCATGTATAGCATGATTTCCTACTAACCCTCCTAAGGGCCCAAGACCTGATTTCGATCATGAAATGTCACTGCTACACCCCTGAACACTAACATGGAAGCTCCAAGTTCCATTTTGGGGAAAGGAACAACATCTTCCAAACCTCCATTTTTAGTGTTGTTGCCTTCTGGTAAACTAACGTGGCCAATGGAAAACGAACCCGGATTGAAGATGTATTCCCTACATAAGGATGTGTTCCCTAAATCGTGGTTGCTTCCAAAATTTGCAACTGTTTCCAGTGGCATCAGGATTGGAATCTTGATGTCAGTACGAAAGCACCCCCCATAAAGACCACAACATTCCGGCACTCATGCCTTTGCAGGAAAATTGATCCACAAATTATGCAAAAGATAGATTGTTCGTATTTCCTGCATTGTGTAAGATTGCTGTTTCAGCGTGCAATGTGGGGCCGTGCCATCGCAAAAGGGTTACCTACTTAGTCCGTTGCATCCTACATTTAATCCGGTGATTGGAGTATTACTAGCTGGTGGTTTCATTTTTTCAATTTGCACCCCTACTTGGGGAAGATTCCCATTTTGCCTCATTTTTATCAAAGGGGTTGAAACGACCAACTAGGTTAGATTTGATTTTTCGACGAGGAGGAGAGGGCCCTTTTGGGCCAAGGTAGTTTGATGGCATCAGGAAAGAACGCAGGTCTTTATGTTGACTCGGTGAAAGCAAGGCTTTGTGTTGAAAGACTTGGTATGACGTGTCTTTGCGCTTCCATTTCCCGAAGGCACAGAGAGATGTTCGAGATGTTCTGATGCCGCTGGCCCATTGTTCGCCGTCTGCCAAGCACAGCCATGCCGCAAAAGACGATACAAAAATGGCGGGTACGTAGATGTGTGCGCTATGCAATAGATCTTCTCGGTCGTTGCTTTAAATCTGGAGTAGTAAATAGTGACATATTGATGCACTTAGGGCTCCCTTTGCATGAGGATGACGAAAATTCTTTTGGGCACACCAAGTTGAAAGTTGGAATCAGTGCTGACACAATGTTTGAATGAATTTGATCACAAAATTGACTCCGATCCAGTGATGTTCGCTCTGGGTTGGTGGCTTTACGTCATAAAGTTTCTAAAGATGTCCAGTTCATTGAGCTTTTCATGGTGGAAAGCACGCGTTTTTTTTTTGAATGAAGTCGGAAACTGATTGAAAGAGCTGGCCAGAGCTGGCCAGATTTCAAGTAGAAGTTGATAGCATTGGGCCAAGGTGTGTTTATTCTAGTTTTACCGATTTCATTTTCCATATCCTTGCCACCAAAACATCCCGTCATCAAGACCTCTGAAATTTGGCACCAAAAAGAGGGACGACATCTGAACCCCATGCATGTGTGCCCCACACCAAGAATCAAATACTCCCTTCGTGCAGAATTTGTAGATCTTGAGATCAAGGTGATTGGATCGCCAAGATTGGATCAATATGAAAGAATCATGAAGGTGATGTTAAATCTGAATCCGCCTCTTTGGGTAACCTCTCTTAATTCTCGGGGTGCAGAGTCCTACATCATCATGTCCTAAGCGTGTTGTGTTTGCTACTCTGGTCACAGCCTCGCTTGGCCTCCGCTTTTCACAGTTCCAAAAAAGGGCGGAGGTGAAAAGATTACGACGTACCATTTGGAGATACCTTTAGAGAGGTGAGTGGAACATGTTTGCATAAGAGAGGATCAGTCCTGTCACTCCTTACCAGGCCCCTGAAAGAATCAAATGATTCGTTTTCGTTCTCTTTTTGTCTTGGTTGTGTTTTTCCAGTGTTTTTGTTTCTTCATCGGCACACCCATGGGTTGATTATGCGCAGCTGTAACCTTTACTCAGGATACCGATCCTACAGCAAACGGACAGGCACTATTTAGCCACGGATGCAATTTCATGTTAACGGCGTTTGCAGGAACGACCGCAAAAACTTTGTGACCTGCACCTCAAAAAGCTGCCGCAATTGCTTTCCAGTTTAGTCCACTGTAACATGTAAAGACTTGACATTTCATGGCATAGATGTCTTTCATGGCAGAGACCTACAAAAATCTTCAATACAGATAACATGAAGTTTGGCGAGCACATATTCGACACTGGTTTTCCTTCGCTGTGCCATCAGCCATACAGCCTTTTCCAGAAGTGAACTTGGAGTGAGACAGTGACTTGTTGTCAGCCGCGCCAATGTCAGAGCCAAGCCCGGGCAAGTTGGACGATAAGGTGAAGCCAGGTACGAGACCAAAGTTTGGAGTTGTGAATTATTCCAACAAACTGGGAATGCGAATTCTTATCAGCCAAGAAGTTTTCCTGTTCATGTTGCAATTTTGGGAAAAGTTTTTGCAACAAATTCTCAATTCGTGAAAGCGACTGCGAAGGGTACTTCCGACAAAAAGCACGGTCTTGACAGACTGTCCGGCAAAATCTGTGATGAAAGAGTGCGTAAGACTGCCAAACTTAGTCTGTTGAAAGCTGTGATCAGAGACTACCGAACTGATAGTGTGATCAAAGGCTGCCTGTTGTTGTTGTTGTTGTTGTTGTTGTTGTTGTTGTTGTTGTTGTTGTTGTTGTTGTTGTTGTTGTTGTCGTTGTGGTTGTTGTTGTTGTTGTTGTTGTTGTTGTTGTTGTTGTTGTTGTTGTTGTTGTGGTTGTCGTTGTCGTTGTCGTCGTCGTCGTCGTCGTCGTCGTCGNGTGTGTGTGTGTGTGTGTGTGTGTGTGTGTGTGTGTGTGTGTGTGTGTGTGTGTGTGTGTGTGTGTGTGTGTGTGTGTGTGTGTGTGTGTGTGTGTGTGTGTGTGTGTGTGTGTGTGTGTGTGTTGTGTTGTTGTTGTTGTTGTTGTTGTTGTTGTTGTTGTTGTTGTTGTTGTTGTTGTTGTTGTTGTTGTTGTTGTTGTTGTTGCGTCACCACTTTTAGTGTTGGATTTTTATATACATGCTTCTCGATTTTAATCCTAGCAAATCGTTGCAACATGACGCCCTGGAAAATCAAAATGGATTCTGAATATCGTGTGTTTGAAAAGGAAAATCAGTTTCCAAAACTCCACTGGGTTCCATTTTAATTTTCCAGGGTGTTTGCCCGAATGAAGTATGACAGACCTGGTTCGCAGTGAGAAATCGGCACTTCACCAGGGTAGTTGAGATTGAAAGATTCTGGTTGCTTTTCTGTAGACATGTTGTTTCCAACACAAGCTCATGTTACTTCGAACTCCATATTTGTTTCCAAACTTTCAGATTTCTGCAATTTCAATGTGGTAGAAGTCTACATGGAAATTTTCATCATCCAGAGATTGTTTTATTTACACCTGAGACTGTAGAGATTGAAGTAATTCCCCCTTACACCCCCCAGACATCAAAAATTTAAGAATTCCCCATGTGGAAAATTAGCATTGTAAAAGGGAAAATTATTCCAACTCATGGTATTTGGGGCTAGCTTCGGATGCGACACCCCGCCTAGGATTCTGGCGGACAGGGATCCACCAACCTCAACCCCTTGCCGACATGCTGAGGAGGCGGCAACTCGCATCCCAAGGGACAAAAATCCGGGGCTGATGATAGATGTAAAGAACCTTGTCAATGGTCACTTGTTACCTTGGAACGGGAAACATCCCAAAATTTAAACCACCGAAAACGAACGGCCGGAACCGGAAATTGCCACCGAATGGCAAAGGAAAATATCGGACACACCACTAGTTATCGGAGGTGTAATAGAAAACCCGCTTGATTTGAATCACAGCCAGGTGGCAATGGCTTATGAAGCCATTTGTCGTCACCTCACTGAGGTGGGTTTTATCTGAGAGATGTATGGGGATGAAACGGGATGAAAGGGTGTAAATTATTAGATTATTCTGAAGTATCAACTTGATATCAATGTATTTTTCTTGTTAGATACAACAGGGGTGATATTTAACAAAAGGACGTATAACTCCTGAAATATAGATGCCAAAAATTGCATTTTAAAAAGCAGGTTACATTTTCCAACAATCGTTTTCTGGTCAACGGTTCGACGATGTCAGGTGAAGTTGACTGTAAGGAATTTTCATTTTTTCATGTATTTTCCAGATTGTTGAAGTCGAACACTTGGGACATGACTGTCAGTGTAATTGTCAACAATTGTTGAATATAATATTGACAGTGATGTCCATGCTCCTCTCCCAGAATTCCAGTCACCAGATTGTAAAACATTTCTAGGAAGAGATGCCGATCCAATGCCACCCTCCCATCATGAAGTTGTACCATCGCACCGGCTGCTCTCAATGAGGGGAACCGGTGCGATGGTGATCTCAGTACATACAAGTCCAAGTTTTGGATCTGCCAAATGAGTGCAGGCAATAGGTGCTGGTTGGAGGACGAACTATCTGCAATGGTGCTGAATATTTGATGTACTTAGAGGTACTTAAAGGTACTCAGGCGTACCCTCCTTAAAACTAGCATAGCCCCCTGAAAATAGGCCGAGCAAAAAAAGGAAGGTAGTCTCCTGAACCCCAACACCAATTTTCAGGGGCAAAGTGTTAGTTTTTGGGAGGGTGCTGACCAGGGTTTTTAGTCGAAACTTGTTGTGCCACAGTTACTCTTCTGGAAATTTCCATATGAAAGGGGATTATCAGTGATCACTTGGGGATTGCGGACCTTTCCCTCATCACTACTGTATTTTACGGACCTTTCGTGCCTATGTCCCTTATGCATTTCCAGACCCACAGAGCTAGGCTGATCGTGGACACTCGCTTCTCTGGCAGCCACAAATTTCAAGGCATACTTGAGTCACCACAATGATGCACTTGGCCAAGATGTATTCAGGCAACCGCGTGGATGTGATTCAGGACAACTCACATCACATCTTACGCTGCAAAGTTGAGCCGCCATGAGACCCGGAGCATTTCTGATGCTGTTGCGACCGGCCGAAGATGGGCAAGACTTTGAGGCCAGACCTGGCAGGATGGAGGGGCAGTTGTGTTGGACTGCCTTTTGCTCCGTTTTATGATCTTCCGGCAGTAGGTACGGATAGAGAGCAGAATGTTTGATAGTACATGGGCCCGGCACAATGCTACAAAAGCAAACCTTTGTGCTTTCACTTTTCATCGTTTTCATTTTCTGAGTTGGCAGTTTACTTTTTCATCTTTCAGAGTGCCTCACTTCTGTTTTTTTGTGTCATATGTTTCATACCCGTCGTATTTCTCCCTTACTACAGGCACATATGATATGCCATTTCTGGCTTTTGGTCTTGTTTTAGTTGCTGCAAAGGTGTTGCTGCAGCAACGGGCGCAGCACCTCAGAGCAACTTGGCTTGCAAGGAGTCGTCGTCGTTGGTCGCGGTTGCCAACGTCGTTGATCGAGGATCCCAGGACGTGGGGCTTGGTCGGTGGTCAACTGGACTGGGAAGAGGTGCTGGTGAAATTCGCGCTATCGGGGAGGAAAGGGTGAAAAGGAGGAAAGGAAGGAAAGGGTGAAAAGGCGATGTTGTTTTAATCAAATACGAGAGGAAAGGAAGGTAGTTTCCATGCAGCATGTGAGACATCATCCTCAATATTTGCCGATATTTGACTTGGAAAAACTTGGAAATTTCTTGTCTTCCCCCGGTCCAACAATGCCAGTGGTGCATCTATCACTCCGACCGCGTGGGTGACAAGCTGCGCAGCCGTGTGCTCCGCCGGGCAGCCTTGCGCATGGGGTCCCAAGTTAGATGGGGATGGCACCACAACTGCAGCATTGAAGGGATGAAAGTCCAAGACACAAATTTGCTCAATGCAACTTTGTTGAATTTGTTGAATTTTGCATGTTTTCTTTTTTGCCTTTTCCAGGTGCCTTGTCCACGACCCCCAAAGAGCACACCAAAATTATCCAAGTCGAGGTGAAGCTTTAGAGGAGATGAGCGGTGCGTTCCTTGTCACGATAGAGAAACAGCTGTCCGGGCGAGTTGGAAGGGGGGAACACGGTGGAACATCTTCAAAGCACCTCTAACATCTTCAGAACCAATCATTTGTGGTGTATTTTGCTCAAATTTGCGCAAATTTCTTCCCTTTCAGATGGTGATGGGCTCGAGTATCGGAGTATCCCTCATGTCTCGCAACCTCCATGGCCGGGTGTTCAGGTTGACGGCGCCACACACTCCAATCCTGTTCGAGCCGATGTGTGTACAGATTGCGGCCGATGGGAAGGCAAGATTTGATCATTCACTTTCGGTGAAAGTGTAGAATCTATGCTATAGTGCGACTAGTGCAATGGATGGTGAACTGTACCATACTGATTCATGTTGTGATTTCAAGGTTCATGAACCAATTGGAGATGTTCAACGTTTCAGTTTTCCACCCCGGTGAGCTCCCTTTTGCCGGATGTTTCGAAATATCCACGGACATCACTGAGCTGAGGCGATGCATTTGAGGCATGACGTGCAGCAGAGTCCTGTTCCCAACGGACTGAGCTTCTTGGAGATGGACGAGACACGCTCAAGGCAGCTGCGCTTAGAAGCTCGGATGTCTTGAAGTGAACAAGTTCAGCTCACTTCAACCTGCTGATGATTTCAATTGATTGCTTTAGTTGCATTTCTTGGGTGCCTTGCATCATGGACACAATGGCACCGCAAAGCCATGCTGTTGCCAAGAGATTCCTTCGAGGATCATGATATTCTCAGATTCTCAATTGTTCTCATAGGGGACTTGGGAGGTCATGGATTGCACTTAGGACGATACCCACACCTATGTCTTTGTCTACCTGAGCTTTGGTAGCAGGGAAGCTGCAAGATGAATCAAGGTCCAAGGAATCTGGAATGTTAGATGAAACACATGTAGTAGCATTCATGATGCGGAAGGAGGCCCTTGGCGAATTTTAAGATTGGCCCGCTCCGGCGCACCGAATTGGCTTGATGTTAGACGTAGACAGCTGAACGACCGATCAGGGTACCACAACATAAAATCCCTCGTCCGCAGAGTTTCTTCAAGATGGCATGAGGCCAATCCAGCATGTTGTGTTTTCAGTTTCTTAAAAGGTCGGACCTGGTGGTTTTGCAGATGTTGAGCTCACAGACACAAACTGCTTGGTTTTGTGGTGGCCACTTGGCCACTTGGCCTCAACAGAAAAGACCCTTCCCCACTGACCACAGACGTTTAGCCGTTTAGCCCACCTAGATTGCGCACACTCACCACATCGCAGCAGCATTTCAGCAGCCCTGGCGTGCGTTCGCCGTGCCGCCATGGGTGCGGAGAAGCCGCCGCGCCAGCCACGGCGGATGCCGGGCGACCTGCGGATGATCCATGTCCGCTCGGCCGTGGCTGGGGAGCAGCGGACACTGCTGACGATGGACCCGGAACTCTTCAAAGCTAGGATGGCCGGGGATCAAAGCCACTCGAAGAGAGTTGGATGGAGATCGTTGCTGTGGGGGTTGGGTCGGTTAAGGTAATTAGACTGAATGACAATGGGAAGTCATACGTCCATGCAGTCGCCTGACTCAACCAGCTTGTAAGTGTGTGGCATCTGCTGAAACACAATGTTATTTTTTTTGGGCGAACACTATAGGATAAAATAAGCCTGTTCTGTGCTGAATTGGGGCTTTAAGTTGTGTGAATTTTGGAGTGGAAAGAGGGTAGAAGACTCGCCAGTCTTGATGGGACAGAGTTTCACCAGATGCCAATGGTGGCGTGGGGATGGGACCAAAACCCTGAAACTTGGCGACCTGACAAGGTTTTATTGAGATTGTGAAGGAAGAAGTGAGATCAAGGACGGAGAGACACCGTTGACAGGATTTACCAAGCAATTCGATATGAGGATCTTTAGCTGCTAAAAGCTCTTACGGATGTGCAGGGTTTTCTATCCCAACTAGCTTTTGGTTCAGGTTGCAAATGCTTCCATCATTTCTCCGCAGGATGGGCATCCCATACTTGCGGCAGAAGCTGGTCGTGGGCGATTGCGCGGTACCGTTGCACGCATCCTGGGAGGACCAGTGACTGGGATTGACAACGCCCCCGGCATGGAAATTGCATGTTCCACGTAGGACTTGGACAGACCCAGAGAGGTTGAGCTGCGCATCCTGGATTATGTGCGCCCAGCTGCTTTGGAAATGGAAGAGATTGGAATCACTTGGAAACCAAGGGGAATCCATGTCATGTCATGGCACATTGCACCAGTTTTGAGATGCTTTTAAGCATTGTGACACCTCTGCATCTTACCATACCCATGGCTTTCCCTTCAACCCTTCTCAGCGCAGGTTGACTCGCATGGCACTCGCCTACGAAACATGGCCGACGCTGGTCGTATCGAGGAGGTGAATGCAATTTGGGTGGCGGGGAAGATAAGATACACCTCAACGAAAATGGCCAATGTATGTCACTGTATCATCTATCCAATGAATGCAATTCAAGAGGATTCATGTGATGTATCGTATTGTATTGTAAATTTTAGTCAGATATAAAGGACTTGTTTGCTTTCTTGTCCCTATTTTCCATGGATGTGTTGAGGGTCAGCTTCTTTAGTGTGCCAGACTGACTCGAAAGAGTTGAACCGACCAAAAAAGGAACCTGGGGCATGAGAAGCATGTGTCAATGAAGATGCTCTGCACGTCTAGCCGCTCTAGCCCTTCAAACTGTCAAGCAAATACAACTGCTCATGCCGCCAGGCAGAAGCTTGCTTAATGCTTCCCCAGGCGGGCATGGGGCTGGCAACATGGTGGGCTTGAGCTGATGTAGGGCTGAGCTGATTAATATAATCCGATATATATATATATTGCTCAATGGCGAAAGGATGTCGCTCATTCTGGCAGGAGCCGAACTCAGTGGACTGGGGTGGCGAAACTGCCGCTTTAAAAGCCTGCCGACGAGGTGCTGTTGCGTTGGGTGGGCCCATTCTTATCATCAGTAGTCATCCATACCTAATACACTACATGCATGTGGAAGATAGTCAATCATCTATCATGTGTCATCCATGAATACCATGAGATTTCATAAAATTCATAAAATTGTACAATATATATATATATTTATGTATACAATGGTTTATACAGTTTATACATATCACTGGTATCTATAATATAATGTTTGAATATTTGTAGCACCTTTGGAACGTTCGCCCGTTGGCGGGTGCCCCAGGACACATGGAGATGATGCAGCTCCTTCGTTATGCGGATGCAGCACCTCGATTGTTTAGGGTGGAAAATGTCGAGACTAGAGGTGGAAATTGTTGTGTGTTCGGCTTTGTTCCGGATTGAAATCTTGGTTCTACTCAACTTCAGTGTTGCAAAAAGACATGTACAATGACAAACCAATCAATGCGAGGACCTAAGACACGTGAATTAGGGCTGTTTTGAACTTGGATGCTTATGTTTCTTCTGGTAGGGCCCATGCTTAGGACATCAATGTGGCCAACAACGATGGGGAGACCCCTCTGTTAGTGGCGGCACAGCATGGTCACAAGGCAGGATATCATCATTGCCAAGTTGAGGCTTTGCTGAATATTTGAGAAATATCAACAGGACATCGTGGAGTTCCTCCTTGACAACAACGTGGAGAAGGCGGGCGGGGGCTGCAAATCTATCCTCTCAAGGCCTAAAATTGAAAGAGTCGACTTCAGTTGTGAGACTTCAGGTCCCAGGAAAAATCTGTTTCGATGTGTCAGTGCTTTTATGATAGCGAATGATCCATCATCCTTCCTATTTGGCATTGTGCATGTTCAAAACCGGAATTGGCATATCCCTATTTGTATCTTCTGTTTTGCTCATTTTTTGGGGCTTTTGAGTTGCTTGGGTCCTCCCTGGATCAGGATCCAAGCAATTGCTGGGGAGAGACGCCAGTATACAAAGCTGCCGAGAAGAATCACCATGAGATACTCAGCTTTTAAGCTTTGCAGGGGTGGAAATTGGAAGTAAGTCAGGTGCATGAGATTCATGAGTGACATTTGTGTCGGAGGGGCAATGTCAAACCAACTTTAAGTCAACATTCGAAGCGTCAACGAGCACAGGATCCTGACGCGCTTGTTGGAGGTGAAGGCGCACAAGGACTGCAAGATCAGCAGAGAAAAATCTGAGTTTTGAATCACTCACTGTTCGTGCTTTCACATTATTTCAGAATGAATGATGTGGATCCATACCCAGCCTAGACATCATATCAAATATTGTTATATCATCGTACATGCAAGGATCTTTGGACGTGGTAGGTAGGGATGCCATCATTTGAATGATCAAAATGGTTGCATTCCTCCTCAAGTTTGGGCTTTAGATGACTACATTGACAGAATCCTTTACAGTGATCCCAAAAGGAGAAGCCAACATATGATGGCACAACACCCTTGGCCATCGCTGCAGAGAAGGGCAATGCTCAGAATCTCGGCGGTGAAAAAGGATTTCCGTATATTTCTGGGGTTAGCACAGGCAAGCTGTGGTCATGGTGAAGTCACGTTTGAATGCGTTGTGACTTGGAAGAGTCTTGTTTGCTACCCAGGAGTGTCACTGCACTTCTGCGAGTGGGTGCCAACAAGAGCAAGGCGCTTTCCTTTTGGGTTGGGCTGCAGTAATGGGGCTTGAGATTTCACGGGCGGCGGAAAGGTTTGGACGGTCGAAAGCATTCGCGTTTTTTTTCTTTTCTTTTTTTTGATGTCTATGTAGGGTAGGGATAAAACCGGAAGTCAAACATTGATTCATTGGATGGACCCTACATTCTTGGTTCAGCACAGATAGTCAACTAGTGGCCATTTGTATCCTCCAGATTCTCCATGAGTCTCAACCATTTGGACTGCGAGGCGAATGACGAGGGTGCAACGCCGGTCTTCGCTGCTGCGAAGAACGGGCACAAGGCCTGTGTTCATTTGTTGCTACAGGCCGGTGCTGATCGCTACAAGGCTCGAGGGAATGACTTTGGAGAGTGAGGATGTCCATTTGAAGAGATCGTGGTAGTCCCACGCACCCAGATACCCCTGGCATTCTGTTGGCATTTCGTGTTGGTTCTGTGTTGAAACTCGGCCTGAAACAGCTTCAAAGCTGTTGAGGCAACAAAGCGAGGACAGATGCCATTATTTGCAGCTGCACAGGTGCCAGCTCTCGACGAGAAACCAGATTGCTTTGCCCAGATGTCAGTCATTACATTATAATAACTGATGCTTTCAATGGACACTTCTGGTATCACTTCTAGTATCCTCTCCGGTGGTCTTATCCCATCCTATTGAAAAGTCTATCCAATGGTTGCATCTTGTCGGGCTTTCCTGCCAGGCAGGTCATTTGGAGGTGGTCAAACTCCTGGTGGAACTGCGTCGTGGTGATCCTTGCCTTGAGTAGATCATAGTAGGTTCTTTTTCATGGGGTGGTTTGCAACCCGCATCAGAACGAGAGCCGCTACAGGACAAGGAGGCACGCTACAACAATGCAACTGCCCTTTATGTGGCTGCTTTGAAGGGTTATGTGCCTTGACAAATTGAGCATAGTGTTACAGTATGTTACAGTACTTCAGAGCCTTAATTTCGTTGGAGGTTGCCCTGCTCGGAGTTGAGGTGCCCATAGTGACGGCCCTACTCGAAAGCAGAGTCTTGGCAGTCTTGGCTAGGTGAACTTGCATGTTCCCATCAGTTTTCGCCAATTTGATTCAGTGAACTTCGATGACTTTAATGACTCCAATGAACCAATCTGGCAGTGTCTGACCCTGTGTTACCCTAGCAGTGCTTAACACGTGGAAAGTGTTGTGAGGTGCAGACATCAACGGCGCCACTCCGGTCAATGAAACGCCGCTCTTTGTGGCAGCGTTGCGGAACCAGGTGGATTTGTATGGCGGTAGGTGGTCATGCATAAGGTCCATAAATCAAGCATTGCGACTCCCGCACCGTTGTTTCAAAAGACGGTTTGCTTCTCCATGCCAGAGCAGGATTGTTTGAAAGAACTACTGCATTAGTTCAACTTTTTCAAAGCAGAACTGAACAGTAGAACCAGAGTTGCCACCGTAAAATTTCCGAGATTCTATGGTGCTGCTTGTCTCTCGGACTGTTCTCCGTTTGTGAATGCAGGAGGAAGTAGTGAAGGTGCTCTTGAGAAACAGTGCAGACGTCAACAAGGCCGACACCGCAGATTTCGTTCCCAAGGATTGACAAAGGCAGTGATTTGGCAGATGGGATTGCCGACCGCATAAGTAATCAGGGTCATGGCGTCCGTCTCTGTGCTTGTTTGCATGGGAAACATCAGGCAATCTGCTCAAGTGCAGCTTACTTTAGTAAGATGATATCGAGCCTGATCTTTTAAGATTCTCGAGCCTGATCTTTTAATGATAGGCCCCCAAGAATTTTGGATGACGGTGGCAGTCCATCAGAACCCCAATCTGACCCTACCCAACTTGCCAGTCTACCTTGGATGGTGCCACGCCACTCATAGTGGCCGCACAAGAAGGCTTGGGGCCGTGGCATGCGGATTCAGGAGAGCCTTTAAAGCTCAGTGGGGCATAAGAAAATACAACCTTTGTCAATTTGTGCTTATCAGCCAGCATTACGTGCTAGATTGAGCGGGCCGCTGCCCCGAAAGGCCACAGTCGCATCGTCAAAGCGCTCTTGGAAGCTGGTGCTGACCATGTGGGGATGCCAAATCTTAGGAAAGGGATGAGTTGCTGAGATGCTGAGATGCATTGAAACGCTGGGAGATGGTATGAGATGGTGTGAGATTGGTGAGGTGAGGCAATTCCATCTTTCCATGCGCATTTCCCACCCAGCTGTCCACCCAAATCATCGCTACGTGCCAGTGCCTACGGATGAGCACGGGCGAGACAGCCTTGTCCCTGGCCAAGGATGACCTAACCAAGGTGCAGTTTTGATGTGTTGTGAGGTCACTGGGAGGGATGGCCGTTTTACACTATATACATATAATTTTGTTTTTTTTGGAGTTAATTCAAGTCTTCTCAGTGCCTTACCTTGGTCCCATGAGCCTTGCGAGTGAAACTAGAAGAGCTTGAGCTTGCGGGTGCGGAGTTCGTGAGTACTGTAGGGAATTAAACTGTAAAGTATATTATATATGTTATAATATATCTATATATTTACAGGACATCTGAGTTTTGGGCGGGTCCAACTAGGACGAGAATCTCCCCGTTGCTGTTTCTGAATGTTTTGGGCTTCGACAGGATTTGTTTTGGACGACACGTTCTCTCCGACCTAGCCTTGCCACCATTCGCGGTCCCAATCTGCCGAATGTACCTCGGTACCAGGTTTCACCTTAGATCGCAAGCAGTAGATGAGATGAGTGCACGTTGGGGTAGAGGCGATCAGCCAAATCAATTTTTGGGTTTTGCACCTGAAAGACGCAATGGTCATGAAGGAACTTCACAAAATCCCTACTATGATCAAACCACTACTATATAAACCAGATCTTTTTGGATCTCTGCAGGGTAGGCGTTGAGAGGCTCGTGTGCAATGCTGAGGCACTGCGCATGAATCTTGCTGTGTGAAGGCACTGCGGAGCACTGAGTACAATCATGTTCGAAATGTTCGAATTGTGATGTTTTGAGGAATGAAACTTATGAAACCTGTGAAAACGAGCTAACTTTCCCCTTCACAAGCATGTAGTCACTCGTAGTCGAACTAGGTAAGAGGTCAGTTTCGCTTGCTTCCGGAGCTGAACACTGGTCCCTGAAATTTGAGTGCTGACAGCAGGAGTCGTTTGTCAGCTGAGCCTGCAGCTACAATGCACACTTGACGTCTGTGGTCTTTTCAATCATCGCAGTCATTTTCCAACCTTTTTCTGCCGCGTTTTAGCAGAATCTTTCGACAACGGATTGGCGGGGATGTGGCCATTCTCTTGAGTTTTAAAGGAATATCAGGCTTGATGTCAACCTACAATGAAGGGATGACTGGTGACAAGGAGAAACGTCGTATGAGTACAAAACTCACGGCAATGTCCCTGCCAATTTCTGTCGTTTTGCTATGCGTAGAGCCGCTTTGTTGCTGGCATCTCAGCTGGTGCTTTGAGGAAGATGCGTGCACGTCAGGGCAGGGGTGGCAGATTAGATGTTGGGTATGTCAAGTGTCTTAGTGTAATCAGTGGGTAGTGCATCACCACTGCAACAGCATCCTTCAAGCCGATGCAAGAAGAACTTAGAGACCCAAACCGATTGTTCAAAATGGAAACTGGCCAAATCATCGCCACCCTAGTTGCGTGAAGAAATTATAATTGCTCTTCTATACAGGTAGGTATGTGAGTGTGCCACTGCACAACCTTTTTTTCTGGAACCAACATATTATGTAAATGGCAGGCATCATCCTCGGGCCAGTCAGGAACAAAGCAGTTGTACAGCCAGTGTTCCGGTGTAGTGTTCCAGGTCATGAACAACGCCTTGAACACTCGCTGCTTCATGCTGCAAAAGAGCAGGGGACTCTTCGCTTTTTTGTAGAGCTTCCGGATATCAAGACATGAAGCGTTTGGACCTGGAACTCGTCAACAAGGTTTCGTCGCAACCGCTCCAAGAGCTCTTTGCTTGCCATTGGCACCTGTCAATGGAAGGCACTATGTGACTCCGGATGAAAAAAAAAGATCTCGTTATTCAGGGGATCGCTTCGAGCGAGGAATGCAACTGGGGCCATGGTTTGCGAGTGCTCTGCATATGAATGAATATGAATGACGTATGCAGTATGCATGCGGTAAGCACGTAGACTTGTCCATGCACATGGATGTTAGACTTTGACAGCAATTACGCAGTACGACTACCTTCGTGGCAAAGTGTCTGTACAAAGTGCCAACTTTGCTTGAGGATCGACGCTTTGCGTGACGGGGAGATTTTCATGGGTGATGGGTGGCGTCCAAAAGAGCCACATGGCCATGGGTGCCTCAGCAGTTTAGTGAAAAAGATAAGGGATGAGATGCTTGAATCATATTGAGATACAGATATCAAGGCCAACAAGAGGCGAATGGATGGGGAATGTGCTTAAGTACAACTATTTACAACAATTGTTTTGTGGTTTTGTTTCCTGAAAGTTATCAAGCCTATAAGTCATCTGAAAAAGTTGATATTGTCAACATAGATCTACCATGGAGGATGATTCAAAAAACTCCTGCATCTCAGGGAGGTCGACCAAAGCAAAGGAATCTTCGGATATGAATGGAGGTCGACACTCTTGGGAGAGGAGGGTGATTCTGCTGAAGCATTGAAATGATATGAAATGATGAAATGATGTTCGTGACCAGTGACTCAGTGATGGTGTGGTGTGACAACCATGCACGAGTTCATCACCTCAGTGGGAGCATAGATGACTGAGATGACTGCGTGTTGGGAGGCCGGTGTCATGCCTACAGAGCCATGAGGAAGCGCCGGAAGAATGACGTTCTATTTTTCAAATATTTTTCTTTTGTGGGTGGCCTGCGATGTGGTTCCAGTGTGTTCAAATCAAAGTTGACAGCACAACTGCCACAAAGAACCTTGAAACTAAAGGATATTTCAATTCCAAAAGCCTCGGCGGGGCATGCGGATACGGATACTTTCAAACCTATCAACAAATCAAATTGGATCTATGGAAATTTTGGATGATCTTCGTTTGGAATTAGATGGGGGTTTATCCAGTCGAAGCTTTTGCGATCAGGACTTGCAGCCATGGCTGCGACGTCTCGGTGGGACGGTCGCAACGGCCACGTCCCTGCGTCGGCTGGCGAAGGAGTTGGTGATCCCTAGGCGAAGCGATCACGATGCAAACGATGCAAGAGGTTGGTGCAAGAAAAAGCTGTCAACAGCGGGTCAGTGAAACTGTGAGGCCGCAGCCTGAGATCTGTTGGGGGGACGGCCTGCGGCCTTTGCTGCAACTTCTGGCGGTGGCATTCGAAAGTGGTTTGGTGTGGCAGCAGTGCGATCAGAGTCTTGGAAGAATTTCTGTGATACGAGGATAGTAAGTTCTTCATGACAATCAGTTAGTAACTATAAGAAACATTAAGAAATCAGAATGTTATGGTTATTACATGTTAGTACGGTTCTGGTGTTTTCTGAAGATTTGATCGCTACAAACCGGAGGCCCAACCAATGAGTTCATGTTAGGTACGCACATATTGAAGACCTAGGTGCATAGATCAAATCAATGTCATTCCATGTAGATTCCATTTTTTTCTCGTTTCAAAAGACTGACTTTGTGCAAATCAGGACAGGATGCACCTTGCAGAAATGGGCTGAGGCATGGCTTCGGTAGATTTCGGTCACCAGGTTGATTCCTACCCAAAGAATTGTCGACAAGAGCCGTTGTTCCGGGGGGAGAGGAACATAGGATGAAAGCGATGCGGGTAGAGTATCACCTGCCATGCAGGAAGTTGAAACTTTCAATGCTTCAGGTGGAAAATGTATCAAAATGTTTTAGTTGCAAAAGTTTCGTTACTGAGATTCCACTTCACGCGCCCTGAGGGGAATGAGGTGGTCATGAACACTGTGAAGTACTTTAAGGACAGGATGTTTTGACCGTTTGCGAACCATGAATCAGCCTAGGATTCTTTCAGGCTGTTGGAGTGAAAAGAATGCAAGATAGAGTGCAAATCATTGAAACTTGAAATATCGCCACAAGATATTGTCAGATATTGTGATGTCAAATATTGTAAAATATTATTTTGTCATGGTGTGTCAAATGTGGATGTCTTGACATCCAGGATGAGGCGCCCACCGAATTCGGCGGCCGAAGGACTGTGTGGAGCGGGAAAGTTCCACGAACCTTGAGGCAACGACTCGGGATATTGTAAGATATTTTATTATCTTGTAAGATTTCAATAGATTTCGTATTTTGTGTTGATTCTTGTGACCTTTTGGATGGGTGGTATTTCTTTCGTACGCCAGGCTGTGTGCCGATGCAGTGCAAGGGGAGTGGGAGACGCACAAAGATGAGCAGAAATTCACCTTGAAGGACCGCGGCAAATGTCTACTGACTGAGCTTGAACATCCCTGGCCATTCTTGGATGCCAGTGCATGGAGTGACGCCTCGTGACTTCTACAATTGATTTCTTTACAATCCATACTTGCCTTTGCAAGAAGTGGCAACAATGATAGGAAGTGTCATGGAATCATTGCTGGGAAATACGCCAGCAGTTTTCGAAAAAATCATTGCCAGGATTGGGAAGACTGGCATTTCAAAGGCGAAACGGCGAAGCAGAAGTGGATGAAGGAGTGGCCACCGATTGAGATGGAGTGAGCAGGAAACATGTCACCTTGGATTCCATAGTTAATGCATCAACATTGCATTCCATTATATGCAGTACATAATCCAATTCAGTTCCAATTGCGTTCATCAATGTTAACTTTCATGGGTGTGGCTCGATTCGAAATCGCACCATGCGTCCTTGCGCGGCCTTCCCAGGAGCGTGGGCAGGTGTTGAGGAAGCTTCTTAGCAGCCAGCCAGTTGAATCCGGTCAACCTCAACGTGTTCTGCGCTGGCCAAAGGTGCATGGACAGGGACAGGTCCTTTGAGTCTAAGCACAAAGCATCAGAAAGAGCTCCAAGAAATCACTCTTTCACTGGCCCTTCCTAGACCTGTTGTCATGTTCACTGGCAGGTGACAGTGGAGGGGCAACGTCAAGTGCAACCTTCCCCAACGGACACCATGGAAGAGTGAAGTACTCCCGCATAAAGAACTGAGTTTGTGGCTCGTCAGTGTCGACTTGAGATCCTGAGAGTGCACGTGACGGCATTCCACAAATATCGAAAAATAGCCGTGGCGTCGGGTAGCAGCACGACCTCAGCAATTTGCACCTTTTCACGTCCCAGCTCCTGGCAAGAACCTGTGCAGTGTACAGAGTACAGCACCACGAGCTAGGCGAGAAGCAAGGAATGCACTGAAGTCCTGCTTGACTTGTATCACCTGGAGGTTGCCTGGGGCGTGTCTAAGATTGCCCCATACCTTCTCTGACGTTTTAGCGCAGGCAGCAGGTCGGTCCTTTGTATATCAGTAACATGTATGAACGTTTTAAGAAAGCCTTTTTCAGGGCTAACGAGTCAATGCAGGTGTTTGCTTTCACTTTTGTATAGCTTTCAGGTGACCAGACCTGCTAGCAAAGCAGATCTACCTCCAGGCCAGAAGTGTGCAAGACTCACGGCAAGGTGACCTTCTGACAAAGACAAGAAATGAGCTCGGCAAGCTGAACTTACGGCTCGACAGCCCAACCCCACCCCAAATTGTTGTTTGGCTGGTTCCTTTGAGCTGGGCTGCAGTAGTGGGGTTTGAGTTGGCGGCGGAAAGGTTTGGACGTTGGAGAGCATTCGCGTTTCTTTTTTTCCTTCTTTTTGTCGATGTCTATGTAGGGTAGGGATAAAAACGGAAGTCAAACATTGATTCATTGGATGGACCCTACACTTCTTGGTTCCGCACAGATAGCCAACTAGTGGCCATTTGTATCCTCCAGATTTTCCATCGGTCTCAACCATGTGAAATTCGACTGAGAGGCCAATGACGAGAGTGCATCTTCGCTGCGGCCAAAAGGCCTGTGTTCATTTGTTGCTACTGGCTGGTGCTGATCGCTATCAGCTGATCATCTTGAAATGTATCATCCCGTATCGGTGATCTGTACTATTTTCTCGAATGTGTAGCGAAGGGTTTGGAAGTGGGGGTCAGGGGTTGGATCTGTGTTGGCTCTTGGCTGTGATCATTCGCAAGCTGAACATCATGCCTGAACATCATGCTGACTCTGGGTGCTGTTTGGCTGAAACAGACAGAGTTCCCAACGTTTCACCCCGAATTGACTATCCCCTAGTAGACATCAAGGCACCAGACGCCTGTGGCATCGAAACATGTTGAAACCACGTTGAAGTGTTTGGTGAGACCAAGCAACTCACCTCACGCAGCCAACTTGCCTAGACCCACATCAAACCAAACCCACTCGAACACCTGCCTTTGCTGCCACGCAGCCCAGACTTCTTTCCAACAGCTTCAACTCTTCTCTTTTGTCCCAGCCATTCTCTCTTTTGTCCAAGTGGACCTACCTTAGCAGCCAAAATTCACATTTCCCAAAGCCCTTCCCCACCTCTTGGGGTTTCTTGCACGGTGCCTGGTGTGCAGCAATGCCGGGGTGGCCGTCCCTATGGCACACAGGAAGCGACCAGACGCTGGGCAAAGTGTGGAGACAGAGCTGTAAGACTGTAAGACCATGACACAACGACATCACAACGACATCACAACGACATCACAGGACTAAGCTCAGATGTATGCCAAACAAAGCAGGATGCTACCTTGATCTGCACAATGCCGCTTAAACATTTTGAACTCAGATGTTTCTTCGTTTCTGGTGCTTGTAATTGGATGAGCCCATCCAGTGCTCCTACCAAGGAAACCAGCAAACCAGCAGGTGCCAGGGATGGAAAGGATTCCGAAACTGCATCAAACCAATTTGATAAGGCTGATAGGGGCAATAGCCTCGATTCCCTCCATGCGATGCGCCAAGGGATTCATCAGGGCACCCGTATTCAGAGGTTTCTTCTTTATTGAAAGTTTATCATTTTGACTTGAAGCCAACACCATGACGGGTTTCTAGCATATTCTAGCATGTTTTTTGGTTGCTTCTCGGTTGCTTCTCAGACCATCACGCAATCAACCTGCATTCTGTGCTTGATGTCCATGTCTACCCAACGTATCTCAATACTGCCATCAATCGTGGCGAGCAAAACAGCGCTCAGCTTCAGGCTGGCGAGTTGACTGCAGATAGGCTTGGCCAACGATTTCTGGGACATAGAGTCGTTCAGTTCCGACTTTGGTCAACATGTCAAACGATTCCTAAGAGTTTCTCTCGAATATTTTCATGTGATCAGGTGTGACTGTGACGTTGTGCAGATTTGTGCAGTGTCTTCCAGGTGCATCTCCGATAGCGATTTAAGCCCACTTAGCCCACAGACACCTTTTCTGCACTCGTCCCTTGGGTTGCACCTTTGACATCCGATGAGTCACGTCACACATCGTCACACATCGTCGCACGTCGTCATTCGGTGATATATTTGCAGCGTTTTGCTACTTCCAGGAGCACCCGATCGTTGAATCTGGATGAAGTGCTGCGATCAGAGTTCCGTGCCGCCTATGCGGGGGAGGACGCTCAAGTACGACTGTTGCACTGGGGATGGCAGGAGAGGAGGTATGCAAAGGAGTCCATATGAATCTACATGATCCTCTTGGGGATTATCTCACCACTTTGGGATTATCACTTGCAAAGACCTGATGTTTATACGGACACTTTCATTGCTTTACTTTCAATGTCTGAGTCTTGTTTTCAAATGGGATTGACGCAAAGACGTAGTTGGCTTTTACAGAATATATAATAAAAAATACATGTCTCGACTTTTTTTCGTGAAAAACGTATTACTTAGATGGGCTGGGGTGTCGCTAACAGGTTAGCTGCATTAACTGAGGTAGCTAACAATTGCTAGTTGTTTGCTAACTCATTGGAGTGTATTCAAAAAAGGCACATTTTTTGGAAAACGCTTCTGCCGTAGGAACTCACGCGTCAGCCCAGCAGCATGACGGACTTGTCGCAGGTGGAGGTCTTTAGCTCGGCAGCTTGGCACAGAGATTTCCAAACAGATTTCGAACAAACGCATACGTAAAGATACATGATACTGTATAAATATGTATATTTCGTCGTTTATTTTCGTGATATTTTGTGCAGATAGGAATGGTTCTGATTTGTGCACATATACTGTATACAATATATAGATGTTTGACACATATTGAACATAATTTGGTGAAAGGTCACTAGTGTTAAACAATTTTCTCAGTAGGATGCAAGATGCAATGACTGCATTTGTTTGGCCCTTCCAGTGTATCGTCATTTGTTGACCTCACTGCCTCAGTGGGCTTCTTGAGATCCAAACTATTGGACATTAACTTAAGATGCTGCAGTTGCCACAACCCAAAACTGAAATTTTTGACCGATGACATTTGACTGATCCAATTTGCCAAGGAAGGCCGCGAGGAATGCCGCTGAGCCAAATGATGGTGAAACCAACGGTTTTGGGTGACAATAATATTGTCCGCGCTCCAAAAAATATCGCAATCCAAAAACATCTTCCTACCATCGAGCATTCCGAACAGGCTTCCTAGATTGCTTGTGTTCACCCCTTTCTTCGCATGAATCACACGAGTCCTGATGAGAATCTGCTGGAATTCTACTTCTGCCCACTTGATGTGTATATTGTATAGTATATGTTTGGCTTTATTTTTACTCGGAAGCTTTAATGTTGGGGTCAAACTTGAGACCTGAGCACAAAATGAGGTGCACACTTCGTCGACAGCCATAGTTTTATGGCCTTTTTTATGGTCCTGACAGCTTCTTGGCCTTCCTTTCTGACATTGCATGGTATTTGTATGTATTTGTGGATATCACACCATACCAGGCTGTGCTTCAAGAGACGGCTACCCAAACAGTGCAGTGTTGTACTCGACATACAGATATATACATCGAAATTCTCGAGCTGCAAAATGTTTGTGCATCAGCACGGGTTTGCCCTGAGTGACCCGTAGTGTCTTGAGACGCCAGCGCCATCCGTTGGTTTTTGAGGTCTATGCACTGTTTGCACAGGACGGGGTTGGTATGGGTTGGTGGTTTCTAGTCCGTCTCTACTAAGTAGAGAGCCCGTGTGCGTGTAATGCTCACCCGGGCTGTGCAGAGTTCAGATGATTCAAATCCAGTTTCATATAGTTTCATATTTGCAACTTTGCCGTTCGCAGTTCCACAGCAAGAGGATTTGGACACCATTTTTGGGACGCCGCAATCCAGATTTGTGCTGAGTATTGTTGCTAATTCTGCACCTGGGGGACAGCGGGAATTGAAAAGGTGGAAGACGGTGTGTCACACGAGCAACGAACAGAACCAAACAATATCATGTTGTGCATTTTAGGGAGACGCCAACGCTCGTGACATGACGAAAAGGCTAGGTCCGGCTAGGTAAAGACAGATTCGCAATGATTTTGACATTACCAGCAGCGCCGCCTGTCTAGGTTACTACGATCGTCTTTGGTCTGTTCACCATTGACCCTTGGCGGGAACAGGACGTGTTGGATGGCCATGGCCGGAGATACCAATAGCTGTAGCCAATACACCAAATGAAGACCAAAAACAAATAGACCACAAATGAAAAAATCAACGACTTTATTCAAGGCCAAAACATAAAACATATTAAAACATCATGTTTGAGCATCCCACGGAATGTCCCTTGAGACAACGGATTATGCCCCTGGCACTGAGGAGCTGGTTCTTCAATGTGACTCAGCATGGATTTTTTTGGGCTATAGGCTATAGCCAACGTTTGGTTAACTCACTTGGGCCTAGATCTGGCAGGCGATTGCATTGATTGCAAGATTTTTGTTTATTTTCAACATTGGAAGGTGAAGGTTCCTCCGGCTATGTGCAAGTATATCCAGTGCACCTGAGGTTTATTCAAGGCTGGCTACTCCTGCAGAGCTTTTTTCTGGCTGGACATGATCGCATTGAAGCTTGGCTCATGATTGTGGATGTCTCGTGTTCGTGTGAATTGGCCTGTCAGCACTTCCAGAATCGTTTGAAATCATGATTCACCGGATTCACCCGTCCAACAATGTGGTCTCATGCCAAAGCAGCTTGTGATACTTGGAATTCCTCTTCAACATACTGGATCACATTGATCATATCATCGATCATTTTGACAAATACATCACATAGATCCCAACACTTCCAGCCAGTTTCGTTTGTGGTCTTCTCCGAACACATCAAGGATGTCTCTGCTGCCAGAAACCTGGTTCGTTCAGCAGCTTTTCAACAGCGATACCTTGGTAGCAGGAAGATCCACACGCCTCATGAAGGTTGGGACGTGCAAATCCGCTTCATTTTCTCCAACCTGGGGGGGTTTTTAAAGCTTTTCCGGGGTTCGTGTCATTTTTGCAACACCAATTGTTTTGGTTGAACCAAGTTGGCGAAAATCCCGGTGTTGGATTTTCGGAGTAGGATGGGCAGAAGGCATTTTCACATCGATGCCAGGCGATCCGTTTGGTGGTGCGATCGTCCAAGGCACCGGAGTTGTGGATTTTTCATCACTGTCGAAGTGCGGACAACCTGTGGTCCAAGTGGTCCTCTTCTTTCAATTTTTGTTGTCCAAACCTTGAAACATCGCAACGTTTCAACACTGCAGGCCACAAGGCTGAACCGTTTCATTCGAATGGCAGCTCAGCCGCAATGACATCATGATGTCCCTAGCTGCCTGGGTTAAGAAGTCGGAATGGCTTTGATCTGAGGTCCGGGTCACGGCGATGCTGCCGAAGATGTGCGCCGGTTTGCAACGGAAGCCCCTATGCCAAGTGCAAGATAATGGTGGGAGAGATGACCGAACTAGGTGGAATCAGTCACAATCATTCGATTCCAACTTCCTCCAACATTACCATAAGGTTCTCGACTTTGTTCAACACAATCAACAGGATCAACATGATAGGATTGACTTGCGATCGGTCATTTCGGGTGCCCACAGTGAGGTTTGATAATAAGCTACTTCAGTTTCAAACGGATGGTCCAAATTTGGCTCTCAAAGATGCAAGATTTATACTCCAAATGTACCAACATCTGGATTCAGCTTCTTCTTGAAAGAGACGTGGGGCCTGCTTGTACCGCTGTCCAGCTAGACTCTTCGCTGATTTTGTTCGATTTTGCACATCTGAGGCCGGTTGAAAATACCAAGGATGACGCTTGGCGTATCTTTGTGAGACTGTGCCCGGTTGGCTTAAGCTTGCAAAATCTTGCAAGGAACCTCCCATGTCAGAGTGGTAGGTTAAGGAGTATGAAGATTTTACCACTATTTTACTATTGTTTTGATGCTTTTTGATGCTTTATGAATGCTTTCTTTATCCAATTTGATGGAATCTTTATACGTTCAATGCAGAGGCTTTACCCCCCTGGTTGACATCCTGAGCCCAGGTGGAGAATCTGGTGGAAAGAAAACTGCATCGGATCTATGTTTACTTAGCTGCCTGGTTTGCATTCTTGTAGTTGTAACCTTGTACTTGTGCAATTTGGTGTCGGGTTGTTGGTCAATCCTGTCTTGTGCTCCATTGGATATGCCTGGCATACGAGGAAAGAGAATATGATGGTTTAGTTTCTGGAGATATGGCTGATGCCATCGTGCGACGCATTACAAAGAGGAGAAAACAAAGGCACCTTGGCAACTCTTGAACTCGATGCTGTGGTGAGTACTAAGTACTAAACAGTACTAACAATACCAGTGTATGGCCAGTGTATCCGTGCCTGCGTGGATCATTAAAACACCCCCACAAGTTTGGACAGCCATGCAACAATGACGTGTTTCCTTTCCCAGCGTTTTTTTTAGTACAAACGATTTCCACGACTTCCACGGGTTTTCGGAGTTTCAGGCGGAGTATCACGCGGCTCCTGACGAAGACCCTGGGCGCTCCGTCCATGACGCGGCAGAACTCCGACGTCTCGGAGGCCAAGATTCGTCGGAAGACCGACGTCGGGGGACGATGCCGTCGACATCGGTGCCGTTGCGTGTGGAAATCTTTGGCCGTTTGGTTTGTTGCGGTTTGTTGCTTGCTATTCCCGATTGTCATATTGATAGTTTGATATATTCTCATTGGAAAATGAATTCATTTCTCATGTCTCGTCATCCAGACTAAACGAGGCAGACGTGTCTCCCATGATGACCGCCAAGACCTTTTCAACGCGCCCTCGCAGCAGAAGCGTTGTGGTGAGGCTGGGAGAGTCTGTGGAATTTTTGGGATTCGCCTTCTATTGGTGACCCAAACCTCAAGAGGAAGTCATTTCAAAACAATTGCAGATGACGATTTTGTGCGATTTTGCATGATGTTCCTAGTGGGGGTTCTTTTTTACTGACAGCCGGTGAGTGACGATGGTCGATGCATTTTCTGAATCTTTGGATTGGTAAGTTATGGTAAGCGACTTTGTGCACTCATGACTCAAATGCTCAATGCGATCACAACATATCTCAACATTGGACAATTTAAGCAAGCTGTTTCGATTCGTTATCTTCCATGTCAATGCTGGCGATTGACCAGGAGCACTTACAGTGATGGTGGTGACAGTCCCGATGGGATAAGCAGTGTTCCACTGGAGCGTAGGTTGAGGTCTTGACCCCGTGGGCTGAACAAAGATTGGCCGAGATGGTTGAACTCAGTTTATCAGTTCTAGATTCTTGCTGTGGCTGCGACTGAATGCGATGCGACATTCAGAAGTTTATGTACCAAGTGAAAGATCAGGAAACTGTCTATGTTGTACTCACATCATATAATACAATCTGACAATCTAAATTTAAGATACGATTCAATGAATGAAGAACGAAAGAACGAAAAAGCAAGCAAAGTCAGCAAAGTGTCAATTCTGTCCATACTTGATTTCCAGAGGTTCCAGGACTTGATTTTTAGATTACGTTGAGTGACTCAGTGGAATCGACTTCCCATCTCTCAGTGAAACTCCCGTCGTCCCTCCGTTGCGCAGGAAGTTTCAGACAAGCCACACGACGCACACAGACCAAAGCAACAACAGCCAGACGGAATTCTGGCGTGCATTTGTTATGCCTTGGACTATCTTGATATGACATTAAAAGTCAATGAAAAGTAGACAAGGCATAGCCATGCTGTTCATGAGCATGCCCCCTTTTTTTCTTTCCATGTTTCCGGGCTGCCGAATTGGACATTCAGCTGTCGAGATATGACTTGGAGTGGTTGGCCACAATGCACGCAGAAAAATTGCCTTAGATCCAGGATGCACAGGAAGTGATTCATGCAACTCAGGAGAGCTGTATGAGGGGCTCGAGGGGCAGAAGTCGAAGTAGAGGTGGCGTCACCATCAGGAGCCCGATCCAAAATTGCCAACCTACAAGTGACAGCCAGGTTCCGAAAACTTTGGCGGCCCAGGGTACTTGATGCTTTTCGGAACCTGGCACGTTTTTGTAAGGAGAACGTTTCGAGAGCACGGCGTCACAGCATATGGGTAAGATTGACTTCAGCATAGCTACTATCTCAAGGTTCTGATAAGTGATAAGGTAGCTACCATCTCGAAGGAAACTTCAGCCATGTGGACCCAGATAGTAGCTCTAGGCTTTCACGATGTTCACTACTGTGAAGAGCTTACTTATCATATTCCTCAACTCGTTTTATGCTCGTTGTTTTTCAAACATTTCAACTATTCCCAAAAACATTTTCAGTATTCCAATCCCCCTGTGAATTTTCAATTTGATGGATGGCCACTAGGTCCATAGATTGGGTCGGATGTTGTGTCGGCAATGTGCAGGATAGACGATGATTTTGGTACCAACAGCATGCCATTAAACTTAAACCCGGGCGATGATGCAGAGAGTGGTGCAGAAAGTGAAACACTTGGAAGACGAGTGGAGATGCTTGGTAGAGAGTTGATGGACTCGGTGAAGAGGGTGAAGTATCTCAGTATCTCTTGAAAGATTGGACATCCTCCATTTTGGTTTACACCTTTGTGCTGGGAGACTGATAAATGATTGTATTTGTCGATGTTTTCCACGTCTTGTCATTGTCAGTAGTCTGGCAAAAAAATCCACGCGCACTCTATACCATCCGTAAGCCCATCCGTAATCGCTCTCGCCTCGGCTCCGTTGTCAAGGAAGGTGCAGACATACCGATCGCTCCATAGTAATAACAGCACGCCATTGCCGGTGCCTTGTCTCATGTTGAATGATGGAATGATGTTGAATGTGGGTGCGAAGGTTCAAGAGAAAAAGGTTTGACACCCTGTCAGGTTACATGATTGATGTCATCATGAATACCAAGCCAGAACCCTTGGTACTGGTGTGAAACTACATGGTACAATCATGCAACAAGTAAATTTGCAAAGGGCTCGTCTAAACCAATGCCATGGGAAAGTTGCACTGTAACCTTGGGTAAGAATTTTGACAATCTTGCTGAGAAAGTGGACGCGGTTTGAATTGAAGGGATTTGCACAGTCAAGCCCCATCATTGGTTTATGCCTTAATTCCCAAACAGAAGCACATGCTTTGATCATGATGACTTGACTCTTTGATTTCCCTGGGCGAGTACGCCATTATACCAGTGGCCAGATATGGCTTGATGAGTGATGGATATCAATGCCACATCCAAGTCAGCAACATTCCACCTGCATGTTGGCTGATGTTGGCTGACACAAAATTCTAGGGTTCATTTGTTGACTGCACCTGTTTGTTACAGGCAGTCAAGAAAGAGCTACTTGGCCTCACAAGAGAAGTGCCACCGTTGTTTTGTCGCACTTGGTGGCCTAGTTGCTGCTAATTGAGCTAGAGGCTTCGGGGTCTTAATACCTCACCATCAGAATTCTGGAAATCAATGCATTTAGGCTTACGGTCTCCTCAGTGAAGAGACAGTCAACGTCGGAGTATTTTCGTTTATAATTTTGGTTTGCAGCTCTTGACGAAAAGAGAATCATTCACCTGTTGCGTTTTGTAGCGCATTCTGAGTTTCTTCAGAGGTCCAGCGATCCCGACGACTTCTTGAACCAGCCCATTCCGTTGGGACCAAGTTTGAAGGAAAACACGCATCACCGCACGTCAAAACGATGTTGAAAGTTATTGCCATTTTTTAGTTCCACAGCTTTTTCATTGCTTTTTCCACATTTTTTTTTAAACATTGCTTCATGGCATTTGTCCAACTCATAAAATCAGTTGGACTGGCTCAGGTGGCAGCGTGGTATAAGTGATCCTGTGAGCCGCAAGCTGAGGGGTGGGTGTTCGACCTTGACAGGGTAATACATTGTAAGACTTCATAATGCCTCACCTTTGCTCAAATGTGTGCAGCACTTGCAGTTGTGCAAAATCATTTGTATAGTATAGACATTGCGTTAAAGTAGTGATGTTTTCTTGGATAATAGGCAATGCTAAGACACAAAACGAAAGCGACTGTTTGAATTTTGGGAATCCCTAGGTGCTGAGAATTTCTCGCATGAACAGAGTCAACAGAGAAGACGTTGCTCGACACCGAAAAAAGAAGTTGAAAGTCGAAAGAATGATTTTCACCGAGGAGATAACCCAACCCAAATCTTTGAAGGAGATTTGTCACGACTTCTTCATAAGGCATGATCGGAAGGGGTGCGAATGATTAGTGAACTTAGTGTGCAGGCCATCTCTGTATAAGATAAACGCATGCTGTGGTCGCCATGGAGGCATGTAGCAGGCATAGTGCTGGGAACTCAGGAAATCTTTCCAGAAAGAGCACGCAGAGTTCGACTTTGTCCATCAATCGATGCTTGGTTGGCATGGTCGGCCGGTCAGGTCGCAATGAGTAGAGATCCATGGAGAATGTGATCGTATCGGTATCATGTACAGAGTGATGTCACCCGCGCATGCCCGCGCGCACCTGGGCAGAACAAGGGCTATGCTAAGCTTCGGCAGTGCTTACCCAGGAAATGCATCAAGTGCTTCAATTCAGACGGATGATGATGAAGAACCTTTGAAATTTGAGGAATTCAAGGTGCGGGCACCTGCTTTGTCCATCTTCGTCCTAGACTTAATCTATGCATTTAGGCAATTCATGTTATATATCTCCTCTTCGTAAGTGCAGCTGTCCCTTTATCAATTCAGTGCCGTCTTTGACAGGAACGTGTTCTGGCTGAAGAAATGGTGAGGACAAAGCAGGGGAACTCGGAAGGTTTTTGATGCGCTATTTATCCTGTATAATTACACTTTTATGGTTTCTCGAGTGTTTTTAGGTTGTATGAAACACTTACGAACTTCGGAGTGTATTTTAGCACATCCAGAAGCTCCAGACAATTTGGACTTAATGGACCTATTGAGGCTCTTCGATGCATGTCAATCGCAGCTTGGAAAGGGTACGACCATGAAGAACATCGGCAAGCAACACGTCGAGGACTCCTGGCCCTGAAATTGCACCAAGACATTACAGTGATGAGCGTCAAATTGTGCGTAACAATCAATTTCTTGTGGAGACACTTCACTTATTCACTTCATCTCTTTCAGAGGATCTTTACTTTACTTCTCAAAAATCAAGCATGCCCAGCTTCAACTAGGAACAACAGTGAGCGAGTAATCATCGTTGATCCCGACACATGTATCTACCCTACCGGTACGTTTGTACATCGTTTCATTTCTCCACTGCAGAAGCTGCTCACCAAATCCTGCTAACGCCAGGACGTTGGTGTCAAGGTGGCTTTGATGGTGGGAGCCACAGTTGTTGCTTGTTTCTGGTTGTTGCTCCAAGCCAAGCCCTGGGGAGTGTGGGCAATCAGTGAGAATCATAAGCCTCAGATATGTTTGCAGTCAATTTTGATGCTATACCTCGATAGTTCCTCCAGCTTGCACCCAATACTTTCACTTGAGACAGTGGAAGCTTCAAGGAAACCCATGCAGCTTGGGTGATGACGATCCCTTTTTAAAACACCTACAGCCCACAATCTTCGTTATCAATCGTGTACCCCACGAGTTGCAATCCCAAGAGTTTAGAAAGTGAAACGTCCATACATCATCCATCAAACATCATCGATTGATGCCCTTGGAGACTTGGTGGCCAAGGTCATCATTTTGCTGTTTATTTTGAGCTTCGTGGTTCCTCAAAGTCAGGATACCTCGGTGCCGTTGGTGTCCCTTGGATGCAGTTGGAAGGCTTGATAGTTAGATGAGAGCAGGTGATGGGGGCAGATGATGCACAGTATGGTAAGATGGATGGAGGTAGCTCAGGTTTATCTGGCAAAAATGGTGAAAGTTTGTCACATCCCAGGTTGGAGCAATTAGATTTGGAGGTGCGCTCCGAAACTGACCTTCGCATTTGCATACCTTTGCCATGTCGGTTGGCTGGAGGCTTTGCATGGTTTTGCTGCAACTTCTCCGACCATGCTTCCCCTTGGCCAGGCAGTATATCGCTTCAGCGACTGGAGTAACGCCACCGCTCCTCAGGACCTCCAGTTCGGAAGTTGCGGTGCCATTGGGGGAGGTTTATAAATCTCAAAGAAGCAAATTGGAATCATGCATTGACAGGTGGGAGATATGGGAAACAAGAAGCTTGTGAAGGTTCCTCCAAAAATTCATCCTTACAAGTGTTTCGCCTCTACGAACCATGGGATCCAGCACACGAGTCCACGAACTGCGCTGATTCCGAGCAGGATTTGGTCAAAAACTACGTTATATGGAAGGCCTGGCTGTCAAGGGAAAAAGTCCCAGTGGCAGTTGGGCTGTTGGGGTCATTCAGTTGTGCCCTATCGAATCCGAAAATGTTCCACAGATGTTTAGACAAATGCACCAACAGAATCTGATGAAACCACACCGTGAAAGACACAAAAAACACAACAAACAACAACATGACAAACAAAGAAAAAAGAAGTATAAAACACAAATATTTCGATGAGATCTCATGAACAGCTGCCAAACCGTTATCACGCACAGGATGGACTGATCGCATCGCCTCACAAACCCACGTTGCTGTATTTGGACCTCGCCAAGCGAGCGCTGTGCAACGAGATGAGCAGCCTCCTGGCAGAACAGAAAGGTCACCATTTGAGCAAAAGCAACTCAACTTCTTGAGCGATTTGCTGAAGGTTTCAACATGTTTCCACCGTTTCAACCGTTTCAATTCATTTCCTTCAAATTTCTATTTCGTTGATTCTATGCCCCCGTGGAAACTACATGTATAGACATGTGTTGTTTCCGTGCATCTAAGGTCAAGGCCTTGGGACAATGAAATGCACTGACCTTAGCACACAACGGCAACACCGAATGACACCTTTCGTAAGGACATGGACGGTATTAGAATAATTAGACAACAGATGCATCCCAAAAGTGATGAAGTTTTTTTCAGCAAAAACTCCAACTCTGAACATGACTGGAAGCCCTTAAAGGGGAATGACTTTCCAGGTTCTCAGATCGCTGCAGATGGGTCGGATGTGCCGTGGCCGGGGCGCGTGAGCTTGGCCAGCATCGATTCTTCCATTCACGTTGCGGGATCGCCCTACAGGCGTGGTTCGACTCGGCGCTTGGCATGTTGTATCTAAAAAGGAGGGGGAAAGGAGAAGCTGCATGGTGCTACAAGAAGATTTTTGACCCTTCGAAGAAATTTTGAGAGGATTCTGGAAAGGAGGAAATGCCATGAAATGCCTGTCTTGTCTTTTCAGCTGTGGCAAGGGCAGATGATCTCGAGTTCTTCCGTCACCCCGTGGTGGATGAGACAGACCGGTCCAAGGACTCGATGCGGAGTCGCAATATAGGATATATATGGATATATACAAAATATATATATATATATATGATATACAGTAATATATAGGTCAAAAGATGTCAACTTAAGCAGCTGATAACGAGTTGCTCATGTTGCTTCTCGCATGCCAGGACTTGGACCAAATTGTAACATCCGTTGCCGTGATGGACACCCGATATCTCAATGAACAGGCGAAGCCTGGACTTTTGGCATCTTGTGTGGCCTTGTGAAGTGAAGCAAGTGAAGCTGTGTAAAAGCTCTCTGGAAACGAAATGCTGTCCTGCTTCAATCAGCTCAGAATCTTTCACACCGCGTTCACTGCATTTGACATTGGAAAACTTATGATTCTGAATTCTGATTGGTTTTAAATATATTGTTGCTTTTCTCTCTCAAGTTTTGACCTGAAGTGATATCCTGCGACTTACATCTGCAGACTGCAGGCAGCTGTGCATTCACTGTTCGTCAGTTGGTGCCATGGATGCAGTTATTCAGTTATTCAGAAACCATCCATGTTTGTCTTTGGATATTTGGATGTCCTAGCAGTGTGGTATGTCCGGGTATAGGGAGATCTTACCGTACAGCAGGATATTGCGGAGCCTAGCACCAAATCACCAAGGATGGTAATCTTCATCATTCTGGTCGGAATGGCCAGAGCCCTTGGTGCTGTCAGTGAAGATGAATGTTCAACGCATCTGGCATTGTTGTGCTGATGAATTTGACGTTTAGTGAGTTGTTCAGAACCGAATTAAAAGATATCCCAAAGTTTTGCCTAATGCCCCGGCTGGCTTTAGACATGGCTACGCATGGATAAGTTCGGATTTATTCTTTATGATTTATAGGATCGTTTGCACAGTCGCAAGTGGAAGCTACCAAAGTGTCGCTGCTATCGCTGAACTCATGAAGCTGCTACCCTAAGTTGACCATCACCAGAGACTTGGGTCATCTCTCGCGGAAGCTCTTGGAGTTTCTTGGTTGGCATTCGTAGATTTTTTTGAGTGTTGCCAGCTGATAACAGAGCCGTTTTTTCCCAATTTGGAGGATGATGATGACGATGACGATGTGAAAGCCACGTGTTCTGCGCCTTTTCCAGGCCTTTACGTGTCCTCGCAGATGAGATGCAAAGTATTGTGTGGAACTTGATAACGCAGCCATGGGCTGGGGGTCGTCTCCGGTCATTATCTCTGATATGACACCGCCGTTGGTAGGTTGTATACCGTAGCTGTTCTAACACAGGGAACATCGGCGAAATATGAAGACATCATTGTCGTAGCCAGTCCCAATTCTTTGTCTTGCTTCTGGCAACGACCCTCGTGCCGCAGCCACAGGCTCTTTGCGACTGTAGCGAAATCATTAGAGTTGTGATGCACTTGATATCATTTGACAGGGATTCTTGAGGCACAGTGATGACAGGGATCTTAAGATTTCATACCAGCACATTGTTCCAGCGTTGACCCCGTAGCCCCTGGCTGCGCCTGGCTGCTTTCCGATTTGAAAAACGCCCATCGGGGCCCATCGGCCTTGAGTCTGACTCAGCCATGGAGTGACGTGGTCATCCAACAGCATGCAGAGATATGGCGCAGAGGTCATTGGTCGCAGATGGTCCCATTCATGACTCATAGCCATGCCACGCTAATCCAACTAACAAATAGTAAACGTTTATATAGTATCATTATTTATTGTAATTTAATGTATGCGTTGCAAATCACTAGGAGTCTGAAAATGATGGTTGGCAAGCACTAGTTGCCAATGAAAACATTGCTATATTTTGAGTTTGTTGAGTTTGAAGATATCCAGTTTCCCAACATCACCTAGATTTCAACTTTCCCTACAGCTCTTAGCCTCAGGTGGACGCGGTGGTGGACCCTGCCGTGGACCTCTTGCGCCTCCTTGATGAAGATGACCGCAGCTTGGATGAAAGTCGAAGACCCATCTCGTGTTGTCCGGTGTTGTGTGTGGTGGTGAAAGTATGGTCCTTAGACCCAGCTACTGTATTCACTGTATTCTATTTCAATATTCACATATCGTATTTCCATTGAAGACATTGAAGGCGAATTCTGATATGGATGACCCATGTACCCATGTCAATGTGACGTCCAGGTCTCCACGCCGAGCCGCTCCCTGAACCGGCGGTGCCCTTAATGCCGGTTGCCGAAGCGCAGCCCGTGGAACCGCAGCCCACCCTAGCAGTGGTGGGGTTGGTTGGGCGTCGGCCAGAAGAGGTCTTGGAGCAAATCTACTTGTACTTTGGCAGCACGCATTGATGATCATTGATGATTACTGGTTTCATTTTGTACGTCGAGATCTCGTCATGCTTTGTATAATTTGTATTAATTTGTCACATCACGAATCTGACGTAGGCTTTCCATGGCTTTCCGACTTTTGAAGATGCAAGCTTGGATATCTTGGATCGTGTTCTATGAACTATTCTCAGATGCAATTCATCAGCGTCCGAGGTGCAGTGCTGGTGAAGCTGACCTGGAACTGGGACAGATCAAGGGCTTCCACCAACCCAAGGATGGGACATGGAAGCGACTGTACCACATGACCGGGTGGAAGCTGCAGCCCCCTGGAATTCGGGTATCCACAAGTTGTTCATGCAATTCCAACTTAGTTATGAAAATGAATATGATGATACGCATATGTTGAGATCATTGAAACTGAAACCATTTCGAAGCATTTTTAGGACCTCTTTACTCCTCATTGGAAGCGGAGGATTTGGATTGAAATTTGCCGTGTGCAGGATCAGATTGTGTTTCTTTGCCTCGATACCTCTGTGACCTTCACCATGGATGGGCTGGAGGCCAGGTGGGCCAGGTGAGCCAGGTGGATGATACTGGTGATCCCGTGGGTGTTGAGAGGTACTTGGCAGGAAGGACTTGGAAGGATGGAGGCACCAAAGAAAAGTGAATGACGATGAGCAAAGCATCGAAAAACCCTTCTTTCCTTTCCACAAAAATGAGACAAATTAGCAAGACATGACACAAGACCAACTCCCAAACAGCGCAAATCGCCAACCTTGAGCAGCATCCAGGACTGGGAGCACCTGTTGAAAAGTGGGCAGTTGGAAGTCCAAAAGCGACTTGGCGATGTGTCACAATCTGTCATAGTTTGGTCATAAGTTGTGAAGATGAAGGTCATTGACGGATATTGAAGGTCTGGAGACAGTGAATTCAGTATTTTCATTTGCACCACATTCTTTGCCCAGTTCGAAATGTGAGAAGATGCGACTGCCTTCGTATGCTTGGTATGTTCAATCGTCCAGATGACACACATGCGTAGTATAGAAATCTGTGCTCGAAATCCTGGAGATTCCAAGGCTCGAATCTCTTTTGCTGCTCTTCAGCCTGTATCCTGGCCATTTCTAAACGAGACATTTGTGACATCGGTGGAAGGGAAGGTCGTTGGGGTCCACGTCGATGGCATGTACTATATGGTGCTATATGGTGCTTTATGGTTTGGTTATGGTGGTAAGTCGCTGAGGTGCCATGTTGTTGCATGGTTTTGCCCTGGGGCGGCACCACGCTTGGAGACGCATGCGCTGAAACTGTTGGTCAAAGTGCAGGAGAGATGTCTGGAGATGTCTGGAGATGTGTCGTTTTGGAGCATCATCCAAGCAGCCCTCCTGAGCCCTCAGTCACGACTGCAGGAGTTCCAAACGCGGTGTGGCCTCGAAAACGACACGTCGCCACTGATGATCTTCGTCCATTCCGAGTGCCTTCGATGTCAAAGCTGTGTGAGGCAATGCAATTGTGGTAACGCAGGATTTCTCCAAGGGACAACTCCTTGAACTTTTGAACATCTTTTTCATTCTCTTTTGAATTCCCAGAATGTTCCACCAGTTTGTGCCGAATTCCCAGGTTGAAAGTGCCTGTTACAGCGGCAGCAACATATGCCAAACAACGTGCCCACGAAGCTTTGGAGAAGGTACTTGACAACAGGTGCAGCTAGGGCAATTATTTACTGACCGATTTGCAAAATGATTACTCGATAAGTGGATTTCGCTTAGCTTCTTGGGAACCGACCTGCATCGACCAATCACTTTGCATTTTTGTTTCTTCAACTAGCGAAGAACTGTCCAAAAACGATGCCAGTCCTTCACAGAATCATTTATCATTACTTGCTGGATTGCCTGTCTGTGCAGGTGGCGAACGTCGCTCAAGCGCCTGAAACTGCTTCAAGATGCCAAGAGGAGCGGTGACAATCAACATCCATTCAACCTCAAACAATGTATTTTAGTTTTTCCTACAGTACTTGCTGGTCCGCTGATAGATATGATAGATATATTCACCTGGAATGGATGTACGCCACCTTGCGCACAATGCTGTTAGTGTAGTGTAGTGCAGCGTAGTGGAGTTTGTAGTTAAGTGTTTCATTTCAAAGGCAAGCGTTTCAAGTTTCTCTCACCCTCGATCATGAAGCATTTCTGTCAACAAGCTGAGCCTTAAGTGGCCAATGTTCATATATATACATAGATATTATGTACATTACACTTATCTCAATCATTTAATATATGGGATATGATATTTGCATATATTTGCCCATTAGCAGAGATGTCATTTGGTGTCTTCCGCCAAGGAGTGTGGCCACGAGCGTCAAAGGTCTCTTCCGTGTCCATCGTCCTTGCGCCGTGGCCATGGGTCGGGAGGCCACCCGACGAGACCCCATCCATTTGGCCAGTGCTTGGGTGGAGGCGCGTTTTTGGCGGGGGGGCTGGGCAAGTCGGGCAAGGCTTGATTTCCAACCTAGATGGAAGATGTCCACCATTTTTATGCAGCTAATTGAACATCCCGTGCGTTTTCATTACCGCATAGTGCTATTATGCTGCTATGATTGATTCAGAGCTTCCTTTCTTTTGCATTCCTTTCCAAGCATTCAAGCAGCTTTTTGGGCCTTACAGTCGATGTTCAGGAACCATCAACAGCAGTGGATCGTTTACGCTCCAGGCGCAGAGATACATTTGGGATTAGATGTAGAACAAGTGGATCAGTGTGAAAATTCAGAGAGGGACCAAGTCTCCAAGTCTCCAAATACTCTGCATGTTAGCGGCTTGTTTCTCACACCTCATGGGGTGTTTTTTGAGCTTACCCGCACCGAGTGGGCGGAAAATTCCTGCAACGCCCAGGTTGTCGGACGCCGTGGAGGAAGCCAAGCAAACAAAGCGCGATGCGATGACTTTGGAAGAATGGCTGCCCAATGCCTCGGTGGCTGAGTTGCAGTTGCAGTTGCAGTTTTTTTGAATATCTTCGACGGATTCGAATTTAGTTGGGATACATTTTATATATATTTTTCTCTTTCGTGCATTTGCTGCATTACCCTTTGACCTTTGTGCAGTACAATCGATCATCCTCAATGATTATTTGTACAACATAGTTTGCTGGTCGAATGAATTTCATTCCATACAAAGCATGCACCGAGCGGATTCAATTCTTGCAGTTTTGCATAGTTTTTCCTATACCTGGCTACGTCATGGAGGCATTGCAGCTTCGCCTGCATGAGACGCTGTCAGCTGCTGCGCGGCTGCCAGAAGAGTTGGCAGTGGCACTGGGAGAGGTGCTTGGTGGGTATCTAAGAGCTTCCACTGTCTCTGGAAGTGATAGGGAGGCTTCAGCAAGTGCTGCGCACCAAGACATGCAACCAATTTCTGTTTGCCTCTTGACCATTCTAAGCATAGTCGGTAGCTAGCGTTTCAACGTTCACAGCACCACAAACTCCAACTTTTTTGGGCTTTTGAATCAGCTCATCCCAGGCGCCGGGCCATGGTCCTATGGGTTCTCCGGAAATGTGCTGGTCGCTGGGCAGCTGGGCCTTTCCAGAGCTCTTCTTCGCCTTCAACAGCGCGCAGGCCAGGCACATCAGCAATTTGCGAGATTCGGAAGATCGGCAGTTGATTTGTACAGTTTGTGCAGCATGAAGTTGAAGTCTTGCTGTTTGTAGCGGATTTAGCTGTAGATGGTCTAGGTACCAGATACCAAGAAGATCTGTAAGGATTTACCGTGTAGGGCCCTTGTGTGATTCTGGCCTTAGTGTTTGAGGACATCTTTTTGTGTGGTGAGTATGCATGGTGCAGATGTAGCTGATGGCTGCGTTTCAGGAAGCAATTGATGAAGCTTGTCAGACCTTCAGCGCCAATTTGGCAGCTTCGCCTTCCATGGTAACCTGGCAGTGGATCTGGGAAGATGTGTTTTGCTAATTGTTGCAACTTGGAATGTCTCAGGGAAGGTTCTGCTTGATGGTTTGTGAATTCCAATTGGCTAACCTTTTCTGTTTTGAGGGGGTGGGGGGGGTAGAATTTTGATTGCCTACAACAAGTCATCTTCCAGTATCAAATGCTTTTTCAACTTCCAAACTTCACAACGATCCCATGAGTTCAAGCTAGGAAGCAGACGTCCATCTCCTCCTGTGACGATGCCCCCCCAAGGATCCACAAGATCTGTTGCGAGTAGCACAGCAGCTAGTGCAGAAGAAGGCTGCCGGGAGTTTGCGGGGAAGGAGGGTCAACCAGGGCTTTCCTGGATGTTTTGGATGAAATCACCCTGCATATTTTGCTGAGTTGGTCAAGAAGGATGTGTCAGAAACATGATTTCGTCAATGCATCAATGCATGGGATCACTGCAAGTGACTTCCCACCTTTTTTCCATGTCCCCATGTGCCAGACCTATGCCCCGATGAGCGACTATGCTGTCCGGGTGTCCAAGCAACACTGTGAACGCATGGTGGCCCTGGCACGACAGAGGCGCTGCTCTGTGACGGCTCATGGGTTTGTGCCCATACACGGTTTCATTTTGCTTCGGTGGCAGTTGGCATAGTCGTAATCTTCAAAAGTCAAAAGATATCAAAAGATGTCGATGGTGTTCGCAGTCTTGAACTCCTCACATTTCAATGTGCATACTGTTTGGTGGCCTTTTGCTTTTGACCTGCTTTTGTTTTCCTTGCACATGCCAAAGATGCCCTGCTTTAAGCTCGCACTAATTGTTCAGTCTATATGTAAGTTTCATTGAACTTGAAGAAGTAATTGATTGCAAAGTTTGAGGGGCAAAGTTGCCAGATCCGTTTTTTCATTAGTTTCAAGAAGCTGTGTTTTGAAGGGAACTGACCCGGAAATGTCGTCACTAGATGTTTCAGGCCACCTTGCAAGTCACGTGGCGCCTCTGGACGCCCATGCAGCCTATTGGAAGGCCATAAGGAGAGGTTAAGGAAATCGGAGAGATGCTGAGATGCCTATGTGGCAGGGAATGGATGGAAAGTGGTCTGAAGGTTGTAGATTTGCACGCGTCCCAGGAGCCACATCGCAACAACTTCCGAGCCTGCAAGGTTTGCCTTTGTGGCAAAAGTCAGGTGGGGCAGGGGGCAGGGATCCTAGATGATTTCGTACGATGTCACCTCCGTGTCACTTTCCATTGATTTTCACTTTTAGTGTTTTTATGTGTCCTGTTTTGATTGCTGCATGGGTTTTCCCTTATGATTTTTCCCCATCCTTTTGTTGACAGGTGCAACTGGCCGAAACCTTTGAAGCTCCCAAGGCCAGGCACAAGCAACCAAAAACAACCTAACCAGGGAGTTGTGGGCTCACCGGCCGACCAATCGATTCAGGCGGCCAAGGATGGCTTACCACCCTTCGGAGCCTGTTGTCATAATGCCAACTTCCTGCCGTTTCTGCCGGACAGTTGCGACTTTGATATGGACCCAGTGCCTTGGGGCAATACGTTGGTTCCGGGAAACTTGCGAAGATTGGCGATCATTGAATTTGATTGAATAATTGAAGATCCAACCTGCACGTTGGATTGAGGAAGATGTTTGTTAGACAAGGCAGACATGGGCAGACAGATATGCAACTGACAGCACTGATTCAGAAGCTTCACAATTCGGTCGTGTGTGTGCATGAAACATGTCCACATCGCCTGAACCAAGGTCCTGGTTCCACCATCACCACGACACTTAGCTGCAGACATTTCGTTTGGAAGCACGGTTGGTCGAATTTGATGGAGTTTGTAGATGTTTGTAGTAGGTTGTTGTGAAGCTCATATGCAACTCCCCAAATCGACCTAAACTCATCAACTCCCAGTCGTTTGGTTTCGACTTTTTTCCACTTCTCCGTTGGGAGTTGGAACTCCTGAAGTTTGAACCCGTTTTTCTTGAGGTTTGGCGAAGATCCACCGTGGCGGTCACGCTTTGGCGGCGTTGCCCTCTGCGCTGCCGGAGGCCAATGGCTTCGTCGCGCTGGTGGCCGACGCGCCCGTGGCTGTGGATCCACTGGAGCTGTTGATTTGTTGACATGTCGAAATGGAATGGAAATACTCTGTATATATGCCGGAATTGGCTAATGTTGATACTGGGGCAATTTGAGTTGCGATGTTTTATTGGGAGGTCTTTTTTTGTACTTTCAAAGGTGGGGTAGTGCATTACAATAGCAACTTTCTTGATGACCATCACCAAGTTCCTTCTTGATGGAGTGGGCCTCTTCCACTCTGCGCCGGAACAGCCGGCTTAGATCATTTTGATATTTTGGTTATCCATTTGCTGCCAGATTTTTGTTGGATTTTTCATACTCCAACGGCTTAGAGAGCATTTTGTTCATGTCCAGGAGGGTGCACGTTTACCGGGCTTTGGCGAGCAGTTCAATGGCATGAGCCGCTGGCGACTACCTGGATCAGGGCCTCCAGGCCCGAGCTCCAAAGATGTCTACATTGGAGTTGAGTCGCTTTGGCGGTGATTTTGGTGACGTTGATGGGGTTGGAAGTTTTTTTTTTGTGCTTTTTTTGCCATTGCAATCCGATAATCCATGGCATCTGGTTTGTCACATGTTTTGGTCGGCGACCAAGATACCGACAGATAAGTCATATAGAATATTTGTCAGTGTCATACATGCATTTGTGAAACATATTGTTGATTTGTTTGTGAAACATATTTTTGATGTTTCTGAAATTGATATTGACATGTGACATGCGATGATATAAGTTCTTTAAAATGCCAGTTTTCCTCGTAACACTTGTGCCGGTTTTCAACTCGGCTGAGGTATCTGTGTCCCTTGGGCCATCGCTTCTTTGCACCGCCGCCCAAGTATTCAGGACTCGATCACACCAAGGAGTCCGAAGGCAAACGACGATCGCGACGCAAAGAACAGGGACCCACCTTGGATGAAGGTGCCAAATATCGCCAAATCAAAGGAAATCATGCCACAAGCATCCAATAAACAGAGAGCCACACCTGTTACTGCAGTTGCGGGAGGTGATGTCGAATCGGTTCCGCTTTGTGGATATCGTCTCTATGTGCCTTGTGTCCAACATCGCCGTCACAAAGGTGGGTTCTCGGCTTGGCATGTGTATAGGTTCATCTTTGGAGAGAAATGAAGGCAGTATCATATACAGTAGTCACTTCCTATTCATTCAATTCTTTTGCGATTCTTTCCCTTCATTCCTCCCGAAACATGCCTGGCACACTTTTTTGTGTCTTTTCGTTCTACGTGTGTGAGTGTGTACTGTGTATGTATGCGTGCACCATGTACTACCAGAAGTAGGTATTCCAGTGGAAGCAGTTACGGTACAAATCTCTAGAAATCGGTACAACTGTACAAGCTATTTAGATTTTCATGGATCCCCTGACGTTACGATGCAACTCCAAGGGGTGGTAACTGGTCGTTGGCAGGTCGTGGTCGTGGCGAGCCGCCCTGCGTGGCACAGCTTTCACGCATTTGGGTGCCTTGGTGGTCCAAACCAAACATCTCAGCTTGAGACTTTTTTTGTATCTCAAATATTTACATCTCCAAATGGATCTTTTCATCTCTTGATTTAAAGATAGTAAAAGCTTGCCATGGACGTAGGCATCCTGTAGACACTAAAAAGTCTTGAAATGGGTTTCTCTTCAGTTGTGTCGGCTTGAACCGTGCCGTGCGTTCCCGCCAGGTGCAAACGCCTCAGAGGAAGGAGTTGATCGAAGCGGAGCCGAGGATTGCCATGGTGGACACCAAAGGAGACCGACAGAGCTGAAGGGCGGAAAGGATGAAAGGATGAAAGGATGAAAGGATGAAAGGATGGCCCAAGAATTGGTCTGGAATCAGTTGGTTTGGAATATGGGCGTTCTGTGGGTTAGCTGCTCAATCAACGATGTCGCTCTTGTTGGATTTGAAGAGGCATGCGTAAGGACTTTCTCAAGGCATTTTCGACTGTGGAGATCTGTTTGGCATGAATGCCGTAAGAATGAGGTCCCAGGATTTAAGCCTTTCAGAACCTTGCCACTATGCCTTGAACCGAGCCGGCAGTGGCAGGAGAAGTGGGCGTTGATGGCAGGACACCTGAAGTGGTGATGACAGGTGCCTTTGTGCAGTGAATGGGCAGGTAGCTGTAGCTGCGGACAAAGCTGTGGAGTGGTCCTGTTTTCATGGGGTCTCAAAATTCTCACCAGCAGCACCTAACTCACCTAACCTTCCAGGTGGCAAAGTGGTGCTCCCAGCTGGAATGTTGGTTCAGCTGGTGCTGCCTTGTGCTTACTATCGCCGCTTTGACCACAATAAAGGGTGAAGGGGGATGTAGATGTAACTTGCAACTTGAAACTGCACCGAACATAGAGATTATAGACCAAGGACCCCAAGGATTTTGTAGTCTTGTGCAGTGCCTGGAGTGCCACCGAAGTGCCACCGAGGTGGTTCTGCAAAAGGCGACTTGCCCAGCTTCTGGGAATTGGGTTTGAACGAAGCGGAGCGTTGTCGATTGCTTCTTGGTAAATGCCGAGTCGAATGATGTCCTAAAGATTCCTAAGAGATTCCTAGAGATTCCTAGGTATCGATTCTTTGTATGTCTTAGGTGTGTTGACATGTTATGACACGTTGCGGTAGTTGGATGATGTTGGATGTGCTTACGTGTTAGTATCTGTTAGTGAATTTCTTGGAGAGTCACGTTTTAATTAGCAGGATATGTGAAGGCGTGATCCGTTTGGCCTACTTTGATCCAAGGTTACCATATCTACTGACCTTGCGCACACCATCGTGATCTTTGGATTCTACCTGCCAGTCATGTTGAAGCCCTGCTGTCGGGTGAACCATTGGAGCCACACCCCAAAATTGTGACGAATTGGCTGGGCATTGCCTCATTGCCTTTGGCCCTTTACCCCTTTGCCCAAATAAAGTTGAGAAGATGACCGTAGATGCTGACGTGCCTGTGCTCCCGTGCTGAGCTATAGCAACCTGAGAAGAGACGGACAAAATCCATTCTGCCTCTTGCAGAGGATTGAAATGACCTGCCGGTCATTTCAAGGGTGGGCTTTTACACTTTGGTTTCACTGCAAGATCTTAGAGATGGGAAGACAGGTCAATGTTTGGTCATATGATGTCATGTGTTTAGGGTTGGGCGCTTAGTGAAAAGTGGTCATTGGGCGAAGAATTATGACGTAAGCAAAGGATACGTATGTGCGAGCCCAGAATCCAGCCCCTGGCCGACCTTCCAAACAAACACCACGCATATTTGGCTATTTGTATAGCAAGAGGCAGCGTGCCAATTTGGGAAATCATGTTTTCATCGCGACTTGCAGATGCTTTCTGTCTTCTCCGATTTGTTGCCCAGTTGCCCGGTGCCCTCCAGTGCACTCTGTGCGACGTTACAACGGTTCAACGAATGGGCACAAGACATGACAAAGCGAAACCACGGACGTGATGCCAAAGGGAAAAGACTCCTCTGTCAACTGATTGGCTGAACTATTGCAATGTGCATTATAAACAAGTTGCTTTATGACTTTATGAAAACTAAGCACCTGCTTGATGCATAGCCCCTCTCGCTAAGGCCCACATCAATCTGGCCGCCATTGCCAAGGAGGTCAGATGTTTGTGAACTATCGGCTGGAGAAAACATATTGGAAGGGCATGGCACGACTCTGACTGAGTGGTGTCAACAAGGATTCCTCCGTCTCTCAGCAGTTGCAGATTTGACAGTTCTGAAATATAAAGTTCTACAATGTTATACGCTTGGGGATGAGAGAGGCATCCTTTGTGAAGATCAGTAGCCGCTTAGCCACTCCCGGGACTTGCAAACTTGATGTTCACATAGTGAAGAAGCTGTCTAGCGCATCCACGTTGCTAGTTGATGTTCAGCCACGCCAGGAAAAAACGGAGGCTCGGCCGGAGCTTCCAATTTATCTATGTAGTCTGTTGGTGGAGAAGTATGTTTGAAAAGTAGACGTGAAGATGTGAAATGTTGAGTGAGGGCTGAGGCAATCCTAAGGTGAAACAAAGATAAAATAGGTGGATCTTTCTGACTTGTCATTGTTTGATTGTGGATAATTTCACTCCTATTCAAATTGCAGGGTGAAATTGATGCAATTATTGAGCAGAAGTATGAGAATCATGGCTGGAGCTCGCATGTGAAATTGCAGGTGACGCAGGGTGCAGAGGAGGCGGCTTCTGTGGGTCTTATGAGTCTTATGGTTCGGTCTCACAAGACAAGGTCTTCAAGGTGATAAGGCATGAACAAGAACTCAGGTGTGATAAGGCGTCTCTGAGCAGCTTTAATCTGGGATTAGATTGCACAAGGTTCACTCAAACTGGGTGTGTAATTTCAAAATCACTCCTTGAAAAATGGGCCAACGACAGCAGCTTGGAGTATTTGGTGAAAGACCATGCTGTGTTGCTAGGTACAGTTGATCCAGCACATCTTCAACAAGACGTCACCTGGCTTCATTCCATCCATGACGCTGTCAGTTTAGCATGCTGCGCAGGTCTCGAGGTGGATCTTCGTATTCTTAGTAGAATTCTCCTAGGCATTCCTAAGTTGTGTATTACCAGAGCTCCGCATATTCATTTGCACATGGCCCACATGGCACCACACGCGTGACCAAGGAAGGTGGCGATCATCTCCTGGGGACGTTATGTTCCATGGCCGGTGGTGCAAAATCTTTTGGTCGCTGGGGTGCAGGTCAAACCGCAGCTGGAGGAACGAGAGGCTTGGGGAGTGCATTACCATTGACGTTTGTAGCATCTCGAGTCTCTCATGGAATGATGGAAGGATGGAACATATATATATATATTATATATATAATTCATACAATATTCGTATATATATATATATATTTAAATTAATACATAATAATACATATTGGAACGATGATCGGTTTGGCGGCACCACGACAGGTGAGTCTGTTTTTCTCGGACATGGCCGGTTTCACGAGCCTCTCGGTGTTGCAAGCGTTCATCCGTTGACAGGTCTACACTGTTGTGGACGTGTGCTGTAAAAGCCACAGAAACGAACTTTTGTATGTCTCAGCGCAACATCTTTGATTGATGATGGAGAATGATGTGACAGGTGTCATCGCACAAAGTTGCTGCAAGAGCTCACCTTGCTGTGAGATAATGCTATCCAACGGTGTTCACTTCAATTGTCATTCCGTGAACATGTCTTTCCTTCTCTCTCTCTCTCTCTCGGTTGATGTCGGTCTCTGCTCTCTGGTTCAGAGGTCTTGATGTTCTTGCCTGCACGCTTTTTCAACCAACAAGGTATTGTGGAGCAGCTGGTTCCGGAGCAGACACTAGTGCTTTTGAGCCGTTATTTCAATGATATGTCCAAAATGTTTCTTGGCCCAACACAGTGCTTTTCTGCAACATCTCCCCTTCTGGCTGCCCAGGGCCCAATCCGGTAATGATCCAACAGTGCTGACAGAATTGCTATAGGTCGAAATTTATTTCATTCAAAACTTTCAAAGCCCCCGAGAAAAGTCCTTGACCAAACCTCAGAATCGAAAGCTTCGATGGCGTGGTCATCGAGTACATTGGTGACGCCATCTTGGCGGTTTTTGGCGCCCCAGCCAAGCTGCGGGATCACGTGCCTTGCTTGAGTTTCTCTTGAGGGTCGTGGTGGTCGTGGTGGTCGTGGTGGTGGCAGTGATGTAAGTAGAAGCGGAGAGTCTGGACCCAGCGATTGGACGCACCGAGGCCTTGGCTTGTGTTCGTGCCACCCTGAAGATGCAACGAGGTGGAAAGCCCAAGGGGATTCTGTGGATGTTGATTGTGATGTTTTCTGGTTTCCCAACTTTCCCTCTCCCGGCATTTTTGCATTGCGCATATAATTGAGTGCGACGCGGAGTCAGTTGTGTGTGCAAGATGACGAACTGAACTGGACCTAATTACCTAATCATTGGCCTTGGGGTGGCATTTCTCCAGAGATGTTTGTGCATCTTCGTGCCCTTGGCAGGTGTACAGAAGATCAACCACTGGTCCCATAAGAAGGGCTTGCCACACGTAACTTGGCATCGCAGGATCCCTGAGGTTCAAAATCCAGTTTGCATCCACTTGCTGCAAGGGGATGAAGCGCTTGAACAATGCACGCAATTGCCGTTTTTAATTACTGCAAACAGTGCCTTGATGAGTCATAATGAATGCATCTGTGTTTTGTATCTCATTATATGGCATGTTGCATTGGTGTTTCAGTGGTTTCTTTCAGGCAAGAGGATCATATTTTAAAAGGTCTATTTTTACCTCCATTTCCAGCCCAAAAGTCACGTATTTTGAATGGATATTTCTTGAATTGCAGACGAACCAAGGTAAGCATTCGGTGTGGCATCCATTCGGGCTGGGTGTCCTTTGGAAATCTCGGCTTCCACTCACGCTTGAAATTTGGAGTCATCGGCCACTTGGTGAAATATTGGTTTAGATGGATGCTGTGATATGTGGAGATGGGGTGTTTCCCACATACAGATTACCATTAGTTCATTAGTAGCATATATTCAATATTCAGTGTGCTCGTATCTAATTCTAGTTTGCTACAAAGCATGTTATAGTATGATAAATGTAATGTATGTATATATATATATAGAGTTTTATATGTTTAGAAACTGAATTATACATTATGAGTTGCACAAGTGCGGCAAGGTTTGTTGAGATCAACATCTTTCAACCTTTCAACCTCCGAGGTGATCATTCCAATGTCCCTGCGAAGTTGGAGGAGTTGAATAAGACCTATGGAACTCCGAATCTCATCTCTCAGGCTGAGTCAATGCTTTGGGAATTTGGGAGTTTAAAGTTGAGAATGGATAGTGGCAACACCACTTATAGAATGAATCAGAAATCCAGAAAATCCATGCACTGTAAATCCCTTGAATTCAGGAATAACGAAGAAGAATCAGGAATTGTCATGCACACCTTTTAGCAGCGCAAGGCAACTTACGACAGATTGCCTTTGGAAGAGTTTCTTGGAGGGGCCCCCGTGCCAATAGCAACAACAACAACAACCAGTCAGTGCCAGGAAGTCTTTTCATAGTAGTGATGTGTCTCATCATGGTCTTCGGAAGGCATTCTGTAGAGAGGTTTGGTGCCTACATCATTTTCATCAAAGTTACTCTGAAGGAATGGTGAAAAGATCGCTAGGTCGCAAGAGACGTCGGTTCGCTGGTGCCGAGGTTTGTGATCAGACCTATCGATTTCGTGGACATTTGGCACCTTGGAGCTAGCGTCCATGTGTCAAGTTAGAACTTGAATTGTTTGCAAATAGTTTTGGATCGCTGGAATTTGATTTGTTTGGAATGTTGGAATGTTGGAATGTTGGAAGGATATGAAGCTCATTCATTCAGTTGCTGGCTCGAGGCACGAGGATGACGAGGAACCAGTTTACGAGGTGATGTCGTATTTGGGTGGCGCAAGACCCAGTTTAAGGCACAAGCAGAAAGTCACGGAAACCACGGAATTGTGGTGAAATTGGTTGCGGTTGCTCAAGTCCATTGTGGAATTGTTGCTAAAAAAAGAGAAGTTGGAAGAAATGAACCCTGGCACAGGTACAACCTACGCGATAGCTTGGCTCAGAAGTACAAGCACCTCGCCCTGTCCCACGCTGGGGTGTGTGAGTGGATCAGGCTATGATGACGTTTTGGAAATAGCTTTTCACACTTCTACTGCAATTGTAAGAAGTTTAGCTATGGACAAACAAAGACTTCTAGAATCCAAGATCATTAGAGTTCACACACTATTCCCCTTTTTCTACTTTTGACACATCAATCAATCTCTCTGCAATATCAGTCATATCTATAGGACTTGGCTGGACTTTTATGACTTTTTGTGTCCATGCATTTTGAAAGATGTGAGGTTACCGGAAGTTACTCAGTTTGGTGCACCGAGGCAAGCTCTCAATTACTATGAGAATTGCAAGTTCGACAAGGCTGAAGGCGTCTTCCGTGAGGCCAGGAAGAGTAGACTTTCGCGTCAGGAAAATTATCAAAAAGCATAGGCCACTCTACGAGTATAGCGATGAATGATGAGATGTTTGATAGTATGACACATCACAGCAATATCGAATAGATTACAAGTAAGGTATATTTATTGCATACACTGCACCTATTTTTCCATCCCAGGTACGTGTGACATGTTACATAGATGATGGTTCCTTGAACTAGAATTGAATCGTGAAAGGGTTCATCTGGCAAAAGCCTGCTGCACCGTAGCCCGCCCTTCCATGGGGGTTGTTGTATATGGTACGATTTGAATAGATATATGATATAAGCTGAAAACATGCTGAACACCTAGGCCTAGGCATGCATCTGAATCGTTGGGTTGCAGGTAAGTCTACAAATGGGTCACCATTTCGGCACCTTTGACAAAGCTTCGGTGGTGATGAGAAAGCGAGCCAGTTACTATCAGTCACTTGGAGCTTGAGCAGGAAAACCTTGAGGACCCATAGTTTCTGACTATTCAGGGGCGTCAGGGGCAACCTCAACCGCACAAAAGGATGTTTTGCTGTAATGATTTTCGTGCTGGGGTTGTCTTCCCTCCTGCCAATTTTGTGGGAAATCCCGGCTTCCACCCGTTTTCAGTGTCCACTGAGGAAGCATCCACCACCTGAAGACTGGAAAGGCATATGGACCTTACCACGTGAGCCTAATGAAAATGATGCTTGGACATGGTCAAATGCCGATACATGCTGGTGCTGGCATACATTACCAAGTCGTTGTCATATGCTAGCAGTGGTCACAAAGTGATGTCTTAGGGTGGTATGATAGTGGCATTTCATTTGCAAAGCAAAATGCGACAAATTCGATTGATCGTTATTCCTACCTGCTTCAACTGAGGATGGTGTAGAAGATGACGTCGTGTATGTCAGCATTTGAGGACCTGAACTCTCGGTGCATTTCAACGGACACACAATTTGGGTAGGCCAGCAAGCAGTGAGCATCTGATATCAATAAGCTCTCCAAGATACCTCCGAGTTTCAAAGATAAAAGATATCGGATATTATCGGATGATATACCACAGATATGTTGAAGAGATTTAGGGATATCTCCCCGGATAGCTCCGCTAGGCGCTTTATCTTTATTGCCAGGATCAAAATTGATCGCCACGAAGCGTTTCCAGAAGTGGCGCGTGACGCCACGCATGTTCAGGGAGAGCTTGCAATTTGGGTCGCTAAATGGAACAAATATCGGAGAAATCATGCGAACTCAATAATTTGTATAATTTGTTGATTGAGTCGGATTGGAGTGTCTTGAGTGATCGCAGCCCTGTGCTTGACCTTTCTTTTACAGACAAGCCTTCAGAAGCCCTACAGTTTTGCAGGCTTTCCTATGCCTCCAGTTCTGAAGGAATTGGACGGTTGCAACAGACTCATGGCTGGGAACACCCAAGACTTAGATATCAACAGAGTGACAATTTGGATATTCATGGCCTGCTACATGAGATATTTCAGATCTCGGATCAGTTTTTTTTGTTTAGTACAGTACATCATCTTTCGTTTGCTGACTTCTTCCAAAAACCCACCGACATATGGTGCAACTGTGCAAATGAGAAACCATAGCTATCCATGGTGAGGGTTGGGGCCGCAGGCCGGTGTCCCCTGCGCTTCATGGCTGCATGCTGCAGTCAACTTTCATCTTTTTTTTTCGCGGAAGTGCCGCAAAAGAAGTGACAGAAGGTGATGTGATCGATGCCCATCACCTTTTGTACCTCAACTCCGCCAAGAAGTCAATCGGTGTTTTGGATGTGTCACCAGTAGTCGTCAAAATAGTGGGCTGCGACGGTTGCTGGTTTTTTTGGGACCCCGACCTCCAGCACATCTTTCCATGTCTCCTGTGGGAAATTCCTAAAATTGCGAAATGACATGACATGGTGACATGCTTGTTGATTCTTGTTGATTCGTGTTGAATCCCTGATGTGGAAGTTTGTGGCATCAAATCTTGGCAGGTCAGTGGAGATGCATCAAGATGAGCTGCAGAATGTGAGAGAAAAGCTGGCATTGTTGACCTTGATGCCTAGCAGCCTAGCAATCAAAGGATCACTTGGCATATGGTGAGAGTCATAGCGTTCCAAGTCTCGTTTTTGGGTGGGCCACGCCTCACTTAGGCCATCAAGGTTTGGGGTTTGGATTTTTTGGGGATCAGACCTTCACCTGAACCCTTCCGTCGTTGGGATGGAGTTTTCAATGAAACTTCGTTGTGCCTCAACGATTCGGCTCTGTGGGCAGCGGGTTTAAGTGCCTAATGGGTGTGGCCTGCTCAGGTGGCACGGTGCTTGAGTCATTGGGAGGAACACATGTAGAACAATAGAACAAAACGTAGCCTGCAAAGCGACACATGCAGTGCAAAAGATTGCTTTGTTTTTTGTCGTGTTTTTGTTCCCCTTTTGAAGGAATCCAAGTTTTGTGTTTTCTTCAACTGGCTTTATGCTCTGAAAAAAGGCGAGGCGTGTCCGGTTCCTCGTTTCTCATTTGTGAAGTTTGCTGCCCAGGGATCGCGACCTCGCCGTGTTGCGAGGCACAGTGGGCAGAGATGTGTGCTAGAAACGCATGGGTCTCTTGGGACGGGCTTTGAGAAACAAAAAGGCGCAAAAGGGAAAACATTCGGAATGACACGGAATCCTATGGTGACTTTGTGCTGGGAATGACTGTTCAGTTGAGCTTTCCTGTTTGCTTTCCGCAAGTTTTAGCTCGTTTCTCTGGAAGTTGGGTTGCCGCGGGAAGCATGGACTGGTTGACAGGGAAAGGTAAAGGCAAAAGCGATGGTGGCCACTTGGCAAATGAATAAAATGACTCTCCATTGTCAGAATGTTCTTCAGATGTCTTCAATCTTCAGCTCCAAGCCCAATGGCCCTTCATGATCCGTGGCAATCTACGGCCAATGAAGAGATGATTCTCAGAGGGTCAGACATAAATCTCATAGTACTCATAGCGCATGCCCTGGTATGCCCTGCTGATTCCCTCGAATTCTTTTTGTTGTTTGTCATGGAGTCAAGCAAGTTGGCGAGCCGACATCCATACTGACTCATGACCTCAATTGATTCACAAAAAACATGCGCTCCCATGGGTGATGAAGTCATAGTTGGCAAGAGCATGGGCGCCTATGATCGTTTCGTTGGACTAGTATTTATAGGTGCGTAATACCCTTTAGTTCTCAACTGAGTACTCAAATTTTGATCGAAGGTATGGCTGATATGATGGAATGGGCCATGCAAATGGCCAGCTTATACGGTGCACCTTCCGGATGGAAAGGCGCTGTGTTCCACACCTGCTTTTCACACGTTTTTTTTCTCTTAAGACCCGATACCGTGTTTTTTTCAAGAGCGCTACTTTCGAAAATCACCTTTAAACGATCTTCACGCACAATTTCACATTTCATTGTGGCATCTTGCAATCCATCGTCCTTGCCTAAAAGGCGACGGTGCCACCAAGGGTGGCAAGGGCTATGATTATGGTGGCGGCGGAAACAGCGGGGGTTTTGCCGGGGCTGCCGGGGCTGGCGGGGCTGGCGGAGGCTATGGCGGGTATGGCAAAGGCAAAGGCGACAGTGGTGGAGGCAAGACCTCACCGGCGACCAACAGTTCGTGCAAGGCGGGCAACAAAATTTCAAAGAGAGCGGATACTGTGAAAAGTAAGAAGTTGTACTGTGAATGCATCTGTAGTGTACGGGGGGGTTAAGTCGCAGAGCCGCAGAGCCATGCAAAACCTGGTGTTGAGGTCAGAAACTCCAAGAGTCTAAAGAGAGAGTGCATTTGATTTTGATTCTGATTCCTTCACATGTCGCAAGTGTCCCAAGTGGCACAGCTGGAGGTCTTTGTTGGTGGCCTACCAAAGGTCAGCGGCAAAGCTGGAGACTTTGGGTGTGGGGTGGGATTCCAGGAATGGAGCATGGACAGCATGGACATAGCCTCGCCCTTCATTTGTGTCATTCAAAATTTGTCAGCCGGAGGATGGATGATGGATACATTGACATGAAGAAAGCATTTAGAGTCGACATCTAAATGTACGTAAAACTGCGGCAGCCCCTTAAAAGCTCCACCTTCCAGCTTTATTGTCAATAGTTGAATTGTGAAGTCTACTCAGTCTCAGCTTCTAGAATCGCACAACTTGCTAGAACTGTTGTGACCTTGTGCTATAGTTGGCGACAATGGCTTGGTCACCTTCACAGTTGCTCGTGACTGCTTGTGCTTGCTGGTTTTGCACGCAACGTTCTTATGGCAGCAGTGCGGGTTGAAGTCCGTCCGGTTGCCAGGTGATCACAGAAGCCTCGGTGAGACAGTCCTTCGCTCACTTTGGCCCTATCGTAGAAGTGAAGATGATGGTTGGAGTGAACCATGATAGCAGTTGAAATGCTGGCAGCGTTGAATGATGTTGAGTTTATGTTGAACTTTACATTCAATGGCCTTTCAATGGCAATTCTCAGTTGTCGCGTCGATCTGAAAAACATCACGTCACGACGTCGTCCAATTCCGTTATAAGGATGGGCGAGTCGAAAGGTTATTGCTTCATCACCTTTGCCAATATCGAATCTGCCAATGCTGCGCCCTGCGATGGGTTGCCAATCTGGGGATGTTGATGGATGTTGGGGATGTTGGGTTGTCTACCATGCTTGTGCAACGCGATGGTTTTAGGCATTTCAAGACTTGATAGACTTGAATTTTGAGATATTTGTGGTGGGAGCAACAGAAAGTGGAATAGACACACATGGTTGGACTATAGCTTGGCGACCATCTTGGAGAGGTACTAGCCAATTATGAGAGCAACACTGTGGAGGGCAAGTGGGTGGATTGCAAACCTCCTTCGTGACTCGGCTCGGCAGAACACGACCCGAATTTTGCGACCCAAATTTTGGCCCCGAGGCAGCAAAGCGGGGGTGGTCCCAAGGCAGGTGTGCCTTGGCGGAAATGTCTTATTCGTCTCTTGTGTCTGCTACATGTTTATGTCAATTTATGTCTGTTCATTCAAATTCATGTTATGTTCATAATCCAATCAGAACACTTGAAATGGTGTAACCAATTGTGCCATTTGCAGCATACAACGCACATTCTAAATTGCTAGATTTGTCACGCACATGAAACTCCTGGCATTTGAAGCCGTGGAACTTGGCCCTCCAAGGATTGGACATGTCCCAATTGCGGTGACAATGTTTTCGCTTGGCGCACGCAATGCAACCGCTGCGGCTACGATTCTGTTAGTGGCGTGGTTGCACCGCCAGGAACAGCAAACGGTGGAGGTGGTAAGGGTGCTGGCGGCTTCAGTCGCCCTGGAGACTGGATCTGTCCTTCATGCGGAGATGCTTGGCAGTGATGGGACAGTGGTTAAGAGTTAAGACCATGGTACTTGACTAGTCATTGCAGCAACATACTGAGATTTGAGATTTCTAGCAAGTTCTTGAAGATCAGTGCTTAATTTGCTCGAACCATGTACCACAGGAATGCAGTCTGGAACACGAACCGTACAATTTGATTATAAAAAAAGGTCGATGTGTAGAAAACACATGTGAATTGACTCAATTGACTGGAATGTATTTCCAAGGGCAAAATTCACATCACAAAATCCGAGGACTTGAACTTTGCCTCCCGGGAGAACTGCAGAAGCTGCGGCCATCACAAGCCGAGCCAAGCGCAGGGGGTCGGCGTGCGCTCCTCACCCTACTGAGACCTTTGTAAGCTGTTGAGCTGGGCACGGGCAGTGGGTAGTGGGCACCGTCAAATCTGGAGATGTTTGAACATTCGTTTAAAATCGTTTATCTTGAAACTTCAAATTTGCTTTTAATTTTTGCATATGGTCGATTTTGTGAAAATATGGTACAACGGTTGCAAGGGGTCTTGGATTGTGTGTCATTGGTTCCAGAAGTTCGACATACGCCCATGATTGGAGATGCGGCAAGGCCAAAGTGCCAGAAGAGAACATTGTATGAGCAAAGAAAGGTGTGTGCAGCTCTGCAGGTAAGTGAAAGAAGAGGAGCGAATAGTAAAAATAGTACTTAGTGGAACATGGACTGTAGCAACTGAGCTTCTGTTTTTAATGAGTTTCATGTCAATTTGACAGATGCATTGCTGATTTGCAGTGTAATAAAAGTTTCCAAAAAAAAGAATTCTCATCCAGCAACTTGCTGAAGTTACTTCAGTTACTTGTGGCACTTGGATTTTCGGGTGAACACGTTGAACACATAGCAAGCTTAGCAAACTGCGGCAGTTTGGAGCTTCCAGGGCAACAGCGGCGTCGCTGGGTCTGAAGGCCCTGAAGGCCATGGGTCGAGAGATGAAAAGGCCGAGAAGGCCGAAAAAAGGGATCGTTTTGGAGCCTTATCCCATTTCAGCATGCAGGGAAGTGGTGTAGATGGTGGATAGATGGGTGGGTAGATGGTAGATGTGAAGAAGTCTTGGGTTTTGGCACACCACAGGTGTCGGGTCATGCTTTATTTCTTTTTGAGATCTGGATGCTCATACGCTCTCTCTCTCTCTCTCTATACACGGTATGTGCTATTGTCATCTAAATCTATTGTCCATGCGAATGGCTGCCATTCAGCAGGTTTGCCAACAGCAATTTGATATCTTCCTCGTTTGCGGCTTGGACAGGGGCAGGATGTAAAGATCATGCTGTTTGGCCATGGTTTCATCGCCTGAGGTGAAATCATCAAACACCCTGGGGATCGACGTTGATCTCATGGATGGCCGTGCTATGCTCGTCCAAGCCGTGCAACCCTTGGACTCACCATGAGGTGTGCAAGATTTGCCTAGATTTGCCATGGTGTATGAGTGTATGGTGGCTTCCATCAGCCATTGCATTTAGGTACGGGAGACGGGCTTGGTCTCTGAGTGGAACAGGACACATCCCAGCCTTGCAGTCAGGGGCGCAGAGAGGAAGGTTTGCATGAACGATGAATGCATTCAGGATTCCCAAGAGTTGAGAGAGCGTGATGCTGTTGATGGGAGAAATCCTGCAGGGGATATTTACCATATCAACTGGTGCAGGACAGGATTTCTTGCATCAACAGTAGTGGCCATGAAAAAATTCACCATATCGTGTACAATGTACAAGTCTTATTTATCCTCTGATCGGACTGAAGACAACTTGGTGAAAGCTGCTCCTTTGGTGCAGGATGATTTCATACCTGAGGGCCTGAGGGGTTTCCTAATGGTTTGTTTTGACATGTGACTTGACATGACTTGGCTGCTTAGTTTGATTTAGGTTTATTTTTTCGTCCAAGGTCAGACAGCACGACCGCATTGTGAAGGTGAATGGCATTGAGGCTTTGAGATGGGTGGCTGATTGGTGGCTGGATAGACCAAGATGAAGCAACACACACACTCACACACCCTCACCATGCCAAGGTTTGTGGCTTATTTGCGCAACATTCGATGCAAATCTTATCAGGCCTATGTAACCTGGAAAGAACCAAGAACTATTAAGAATCAAGACATTTTGCTTGTCGCAAAGTGCTTATCTAGTCTTATGGGTGGCAGGTGCTATTTTTAGTGAGGTGTGATGATTATAAATTATTTGAATAAAATATCCGCAACGGTGGCTTGGCTGTGGCTCGCTTTGGTTTCTAAGAGCTTCGATTGAATGGTGCTGGCACATGCTGACCCTGTCAGGGCAACACTGACCTTATGGCACAGAAATGTCGAGAGGACTCGCATCTCCAACTGACTGTCAGCAGAATAGGCGCGGGGACTTTGCCATTGGGGAAATTGAAAAAGCTCGTGCTGAGATTTCATGAACTTGCATGTTGAAGAGGTTCAGCAAGCTTTGAGTCGACAGACTTTCAAGGAAGATTTTCTGAAGGACATGTTGGCCCCCATCACCCATCACCGGCCCCATATCCACCATATAACCAGGGCGAGCCAGCCAGTGATCAGACGTCAAAACCTCAGTTCAGCGTGGTCATGCATCATGGCATCATCTATCCTGTTCTGCCATTTGTGAGAAGCCACGCTGCTACGCTTTGAATATGTTTTGATTGGTTGAAGATTAAGTGTGCTGCATTGAGGTACCATGTCTCTATGCGCGAACTTTCACCTTTTTACACCTGATGTATGAGTGATTATGAGTGTTGACAGGCGCTGCTGTTGCTATCAGGGGAAGAAGACTCGGAAAACATCTTCAAAATAGAATCATATTAACTCATTTCAGGATCTTACAAAAAGGGAGTGTCACTCTCTTTCTCTGATTCCATGCTGCAAGCGGCCGTCAGCAGATTTCTAAAGTTGTTTTCTTTTGAATCCGGGTGTTAGTGATATTCAGATTTAACATCCGAGGGATACTGCAACCTCAGTAGCCCCATGAGATGCATGTGTACAGAATTGCATTGGGCCTCCTACTGTGATTTCCGTGCGATGAACCTTGGGAAAGCATGGTCATTTCTCACGACGAATGTTTGAGTGATCGTTCAGAGGTCCCATTGCTGGGGAGCTGTGTGTTGTTTGAATATGCGATCCATGCGGTTGCTCACACATGGCCACCACCCATGGGCGAAAGATTCCTTCGACTATGGCAAAGTGTGACGTCGAAGCCCAACTAGACACAAATGGCTTGCCACAGCCAGGAGGCAATGAAGAAGACATATGATCGCCACCCATATCGCCCAACGGATTCCACTGCATGGATGTTCAAAATTGAATTTGAGATATCAAAGGCTCAAAGGCCAATCACAGTACAGTCATCCTATCCTCATGCAAGTTGGGCAAGTTCAAAGGGGCTGCAGGCCGGTAGCCGCTAGAAAAGAACACTGTCAAAAAGCGTGGGAAAAAGAATGCCTTGCATCTTTCCATTGATCATACTTCAATCAGAAGATGTATGATATACAGACATGAATATCATGTTGGCTTCGGCTTCTTGAGTTCGTCCCCTGCCCGCCTGCTGTCTTTACCTGTAGCATGGCCAACGCACATACATGGGAAGCTGAAGTGAGTCATACCCTCAAAATTTACACAAAATGCCACTGATTGGAAGGTGGAAATATCAATCAGCCTAGTGGTGATATCCTGGTGGCAATGTCAAGTTTGCTCAGCCATCATGCATTGCTGAGTACTGCCTTTCCGTACAATTGGGGAGTCCCGCACTTGATTTTGGCATGATTTTGTGATGTATGCCACATGCCAATCCTTCGAACTGCCTAACGTCTCCAACTTCAGTCACTCCTAAAGACACTACTGAGCACGAACAACTTGTCAAAGAGTGACATAACGTACATCGCTCTCCGTCCAGACGCATTTCGCCCATGGCAAAAGGAAGGCCCAGGATTGGGGATTTGAAAGGGGAAGTCTGTAGCAATGTAGCATTCACATGGTTGATCATGGTTGTATTGTGCTGTGGATATTTATGGATCAACAAAAAGCATTCATGCTGATTGAGGGATCCCACACCATCGAACAAATTGCAATGAAGCAGTGACTTATGACTCTTTCATGGCTGCAATCTCAACATCTTCTTTTCCTCTTCTTGGCAGGCTGTTTTTGGTTCTCCTGGCTGCTGTCCTTTCACAATATGCGCTGAACTTTGCCGCTGGACTGAGAAAAAAGGCCTATACAGTACAACAATAGGTCGCAATTGGAGGGGTGTCAGAGAAAGGACTTCTGAGATCAAGAGTTGAATCGGTTCTTTTGCCAAAGGATTAGGAATTAATATGTCATGAAACTCAAACATCATTCAGTCAACTCGACCAACATTATCTGTGCGATATTTTGCGAAGAAAAAACCACTTCCTGTTTTGTTCATTTTGTCACACTTCCAGCTACATTATATCCAAGGTCGGCGATTTGGGCGCCTTGGTGACAGCACCTTACCGTTTCGTTCGCTTGGCTTCCATCACTAAGGCGATTTGAACGGCACTGGGCTGATCCATGCGTTGAGTTTGGCTAACTCCTAAACTTTAGTCTTTTAGTGAGATCCTAAGCGTGTTTTTTCTTCATAGATTTCTCTATGTTTCTACCTTAAGGCACAAATAAGACAGTGAAGATTGCTCAACATGGCGTAATCTGGAGATGACCGGCAGGAGTTGGGTGAGGATGCCAAGGTCAAGGCCAAAGAACTGGCAAAGCATGGCTCCAGGAGTTTCGTCCGTTTTCTTAGGATTTTCAGGAGATAATATATGGCATATATATAGCAATTTTAGTGGAATTTACGGTGTGTTTTTTTGGTAAAACCTTTTGTCCCCTTTTGCGCCTGACTGATTTTTACAGGAGTGGCTCTGGCTCAGCCTCGACGTTGAAGTCCTTCTTGCCAGCGTACATGAGGAGTATATGTTATTTATATGTTATTTGATATATTTTACCGTCTCATCAAATGTCATCATGTCATGACTCAATTTTTTTGAGAAGATGTGATGTCAGATGTGAGATGTGAGATGAATGGAGAAGAGGCATACTGAGGCTGTGTCGATTCGAGGTTGAAAGTGGGATGCTGGGCCAACCGAAAGCTTGCAGGAGTCACGTCATTGCCCGCACACCTGTGAATCAGTACCGAAATCTTTTGTCACTTGGTGATGCAATGAAGTGTCTTGCAGGTTATGGCAGATTATTGCAAGTTTTGTAATTTGAAAGGGAAAAATGTCGACTTCAAAATGATTCAATCAGGTTTGATCAGTTTGCATTTGGCAGTTTCCCAAGAGTTGTTGACTGCCAGGAACACCACCCTCTCGGTGATGTTGGATTCCATCTTCACTGACTCGCCTTTTGATTTCCAGCCTTACCATGAAGCCATTCGAGGTGGCAGTTGCGTCCAGTTGTCAAAGCATCCATGCCTCACAGTGTCACAGCCTTTCGGCACAGCGCTTCACAGGTCCTGAGTTGGATTTCTATGCCTGGGGCAATGACTTCTTTCGCTCGATGATCAAATGGCGTCATGCCAAAGTTGAGGCGGAGTCGCCAGAGTCATTGAAAGAGAGTGAAAGGTAAAGGATATATTGAAGGATGCTATGACAAAGCTCATGGAGTTTTTTCACGCCCATGGAGTTGGAATCTTTTCGTGTTAACTGGCCTTGGTAACCTTGGTACAACCTGAAAGCTGGTCTTTCAACGGCAGGGCCATGAGAACCTGCAGCGTATCAAGGAGACCTTGGCTGCAGGAGACAACGTGGTGCTCATGGCAAATCATCAGACAGAAGCCGATCCACAGGTGGGAAAGGAATAGAAAGATTGGAAAGATTGGAAAGACTGGAAAGGAAGCCTCCTGATTTTCTAGGATTAACATGGCATGTTCAGAGCCGCTTCGGTGGCAGGTGCTGTCCCTCCTTTTGCAGCGCGAGGGCTACGAAGAGTTGGCAGAGAAGTGCATTTTCGTAGCAGGGCACAAGGCATCTACGTGTAACATTTCAAAGCATTCCCCTGAGAAGAGGTAATCATTTGCATGGGACACTTTGGAATCCAGAACCAGCCGCCATGTGAGATTTCCGAATAAGATGACGCAGATGCATGTGGCTTCTGCTTCAGTTCAAGAGTCGTGATCCTCCCAGTCCCGGGGTTTTTGTGCAAGCTGCCTTCGCAGGTCACCACTGATCGCTTAGCCATACCATTCAGCCACCTGGCAGAGACTTGAGGAATGCGACTAAATAATGAATAGATATTTGTGGTGCCTGTGTTCACTTACTGGTACTTCACGTAGCTCCAAATTCTCAGCATCAGATAACAAGAGCATGCTGTACGCTGATGATACTGGATTTGCTGGCTATTCTTAGCTACCTTTTCTGCCGAACTCCACGTATCAAATTAGTGATGCCCACCCTGGTGCATTGCCAATCTGAAGTTCTGGTCAAAGCTGTTCTGAGGTAAGGGGCGATACTTGCTGTCCATCTTCTCCAAGAAGTACTTAGACGAAGGCGCCTTGGAACTCTTCAATCCAATGTGGAGATGTAATTTGCTGACATGATGGGGGTGTGAAGGTAGTCAAGAAGAACAGGAGGCTAAGGCGGACCGCAACAAGAAGATGCTTGGCACTTGAGTTGGGTGCAGTCAAGGCTGGTGCTAGACAAATGGTAGAGCACACTTGCAGGCAGACCCCAAATATCTCGTAGATAAAGATGTGATGCAGGATTTATGTACCTTGCAGTAGTGGGCGCTGTGGAGCTGCTAGAGATGCCTCTTCTAGCCGGGTTGTACTCGTATCTCATGCCCATGTGGTTGTACTGGTATTACACCTGGAATCTTATTGGATGGCAAATTTATCGTTATTTCATTCCACCTCATTACATAGCACTGGAATGCACTGCACATTTATGGGCTGCATCCCATCCACAATGTATAGTCTGTATGGTCCTTTCTGAAGACACCCAGGACCGGCACCGAGATGCAACGCCTCATGAAGGAAGGAGGCGTGGAGTTCTTTCGGGATGCGCCGAATTCCATTCGGTATGCCATGCCATGTCTTGCACTTCTGGGGGCAACATGCAGCGCACAGGTCACATCTTTTGGGTTGCACCTTCCGGAGGAAGAGACCGCAGGCACCCCGTAGATGAGCCAAACTTCCAATCAAAGCATCTGAATGTTCCCTGATCAAGTGCCATGTCAATCAGATCAGAATGCTTCAAGATGTGACATACACAGAGCAGATTGCGACCAAAGGCGCCACGCATTGGATTTCACCCTTGCCAGGCGCGAGGAGACGCAACGCTTCGGTCCCGCCAAGTTCGACGAATCGTCGGTGGGACTTTTCCTGCTCTTGGCTCAGAAGGCACCTGAAGTGACGCCGAGTCCCTGGTGTTGTGAAGGTTGGGGATATGCTTTGAGCAACTCAGTTTTGAGGATGTTTTGGCATTTTACTTTCGACCTTTGAAATAAATCATCAAATAGTGAACCATTTGGTTATTAGGTCAATCCCACGAGGATCCCTCAGCTTGAAACAGATGGTTGATGCCAGGCAGCTCGTGGTGATGGACCCCAGACGCATTTCATGCCCTTGGCCATGTGGACTCACAGGCATCCTGTCGGCAAGACATGAACTGTTGACGAAATTTTTGATCATCATTGAACCTGTGAATGATGACAGGTGGGATTCTCCCAACAGTTGGCAGACACATTCTCAAAACCGTAAAGAAATCGCAAAGACCCGAGCAACGTTGAAACGTTTGGACGATTCGGTAGGTTGGTGCCACCACCAGAGGACGCCAAGGCCGGGGTCGGTGAGTCACGCAGCGCGCAGCGTGCAGCGGTGGCCCTGAACTTTGGAGAGGCACGAGCAGTCGGTGCTGATGTGACGAATGTGACGATGTAAGGAGGTCGAGTTCAGGATGATCATTGAAATCCTTGAATGTTACGGTTGACATCACGGTCGAGGGAGTTTTGTGCTTTGATATAAAGAGAGTCTTATGTACATGCCAGCTTCAGTTGAATAGTTCAATTTTGAAAGGTGTCAATTTGTGTTTTATTTTGACAAGGGCTGTTGACAAGCCGACACGTTTCCTCTGGTTCATGTTCAGGAGCTGGATGTGAAGGAACAGGGAGGCCGCAAGAAGTTCCCCAAAGTCATGGAGAAGCGAGTCAATGAGCTTTACGTCTCTTGATGTTGGCCTTAGTTGGGAATATTCAATGGGTCTCGCCTCATCCTCATCATCCCCAGGGTTGGTCATTTTTCAACAACCGGAATCGAAAAGTATGTCAATTGCAATGGCTCGCAGCTCATCTGTGCCGGCCTTGCTTGTGATGATGTTGGTTTCAATTTCACAAGTTTACTGAAGCTAATTCTTGTAGCATCCTGGACTGCGAACACTTGCACGCTTCGCATGGTGGACTTGCATTATTTCTCTTATGTGCTACTATAGGAACGAGAACGATTCACTACTTGAAGTTGAAGCAAACTACATGAGCATGTTGTTATGATATGTCATTACCGTGCATATTGCGGGTGGTGAAGGTTTGACAAAAATAGGTTGAATTGATTGCAAGTTGTGAGATGCACCTGAAATCCAAGGATGGTTTGGAGAAATTGATGCCTTGAATCCCTAGAGCTGCCATGAGGGTCGTCCTCTGTGGATGAGTTGCTTGGGGTTGTTTTAAAAACCCTTGGCAGCACTTGCAGACTTGCAGTGTAAAAGATCATGCAGATGAATGCATTGGCTGCACAGAATCGAAGCTGATGAAAGCTGACACGACCATTGATTTTGACAAAATTTCATGACCAGCTGAAAATCAAGCTTTGTGGTGCCTCATCTGCCTGTTTTGTGCAGCTGAAAATTTTTCCTTCCTATCCTCCTTTTTCCTGCATGAAATTTGCATGCCTTTCTTCAGAAACCCATACAGGGATGTCGTTACTGGCCCTTCTTGCCCAAGATGGATTGCCAAGCTTCCTGGAAAGCGTCCAGGGCGAAGGATCACTGACACCTCGAGGTCTCCCAACTTGCGGAACTCGTCGATTTTCAGATTCCTCCGGGCCGTTGCCAGGAATTGATTTGACACAGAGATATTATGAATATATTATGAGTATTTATATTATATATGTATTTATATATGTATTTATGTGAGCTTTGCAGGACCGGCATTCAGAACTCTTGGATTCTTTTCCCTCATTCGCCACTTTCCCTACCAGACTTTTTCAACGCAATCCTGGAGACCTCGTGGCAATTCAACTGGCAGTCTGCTGCCCAGTCACTTGTGGCGTTTTTTCCCGGAAAAGTGCCTTGCAGCTTTGCACCAGAGCTTTGCCAATGGCAAACGAGTGCCAAGTTCAAATGACTGTTGGGATCAGTGGCCTATTATATTGCTTCTGGGGGATGACTTTACAACCACTTTGGCAATAGTAAGAGTACAGCAAGATGTCAATTGGCTGAGCACTTCTGGAAACGTCTCGGGCCGTTCCTTAGATGTTTATTATTGTTTATTGTGATCTTCGTTGCTGGTTGCAGCCAACATATCCCCTCAATTCTTCCAAGCATTATTTGACACAGATGGAGGGCCCACATGAGCAGAGGTTTCATGTTGATGGCATTGATTTCGCCTGTGATTTTTGAGATTTGTTCATGGCAGATTTGCAATTTGAATGCTTCACGTGGACGACATCACCACATCCATGGGCCGAAGACAGAAGCCAATCGCAGACATCAAGCCAGAAAATCCACAAACATCGACAAAAAAGACATCAACAGGTAGTCCCATGGGATGCCATCCTTACTTAACCATGGACCATGGGCAGCCAGTGCCTTCCAGGACTAGCAGTGGAGATGCCTCGTTTCAAACTATTTCAACTGACACTGTAGTGAATACTAGCTAAGGTGCCAAATGGAAGAAGATTGATATAAATAAATTGATGCCATTTTGAAACCTGTAGAACCTTGATGATGTGCTCAGGCTTGGGGTGTGCCCTGTGCCATGCAAGGAGTATGTGCAAGCTCCACCACCACCGCCGCCACTGCCACCCTTTCGGAAGACCTCTAGCATGGATGGCGAGCCATTTGAGGTGAAATCTGTGGGGAAATCATGGTAAGGAGGTTCTACAAGTCATACTGTTCATGGATGGTTGCAATAACTTCAAATCCATCAGCACACTGTGATTCTATGTGTTTGATCGATGCATCACAATACTCAACTAACTTTAGTATCTTTACTATCTCAACCGATTAGCTGATCAGCCAGAGTTCCTCCATCAACAGCAGCGGATCTTGACTTTGAGGTCCAAACGTTTAACCATCCATTTTTGCTTCAATTTCCATGCCCAAATAGTACAAAGAGGACAGACTCTGGAGTCTCCGAGGTGACCAACTGGAGCTCAGATCATCGATTGGAACTTCCTTTCGATGATGCCTGGCCCACAATTCGAGTTGGTGATGTCACTCATCGGTGTGTCTCTCGTTGACTTGTTGGATTCGGATGCCATTCATATCACATCGTGACATCATATGACCGTGGAAAAGCACCGAGGATGTGCAGAACCCGGTGGTTCGTTGGAAATTGCAATGTTGGGATTCAGACTGCCTGGGGGGAGCTTACATGTACTCCCCAGACTACACACGCAATGTGCAAGGTGCCGTGCCCAGACTAGCTAAAACGTGTCTTGATTGTGGCTTGTTTGATGTAGCGAAACTTGTGCAGACATTTTTCTGATGCCGCCCGTGGGCTATTTTTGTGTTACTTGTAGCTGTCGGCCACAGTGCAAACCTTGAAGAACATCTTTATCCTCTTCAAAATGGCTGTGCTACTTAATGGCACTTGCAGCACTTGCATGAGTATGGGCCTGGGATTGCCTCTGCCATTTGAACCTGCCTCAGGTGGTCGTCCATTCCCACGGCTCTTGCTGCATCGACCGCATCCAGATCCCAACCAGCCGGATGAGCCGTTGCCGTTGCTGACTTTGATGGATCACCACCAGTTGCAGGACAACGATTAATGACTAATGCCGTTGTCGCTTGGGAATTCGAAATTTGCTGGGATTAGATTCTGGGATTTGCTGGACGGATCTTAACAGAAATTTGTGCAGGATATGGACTGTTCGACTGATGGGGTCTTGACACCATTTTGCAACTGTTGTTTGAAGCTGGAGCCTGCACGGATGTGTCGTCACTTGGTGGAACAGTCACTGAACAGTCAAACAAATTCGGAGAGACTTGAAAGCCAAACCCTTGGTGTTTTTGGGAACTTATTTTGCAGTAGCATCTGGAAGGATTCTCAAAGGAGCGCAGCCCAGATTTGTACCTTACTGCTTTCATAGTCGCATCACTTTTGAAAGGGCGTGCAGATTTATTGATCTGAGATTATTGAATTCGAACACACTAAAAGACTGAAAGGTCGACATAATCAGTTCCTCCATTGATTCGTGCTCACCAGCTTCACCAAGTGCCTGTCCTTGAGGAAACAACTTCTGTTCTCCCAGCGTGGATCACTTCAGCATACGTACCACATGTCCGCATCCCAAATTCCTTACCGCCACTCGGCGATTGCAGCTTAGTTTCAAGGGAGGGGAAGACGTCTTGGTCACTGTTGCAAGTACTATAGCACTAGCCTCCGTTGGCTTGAGTGTTCAGGAGTGTTCAGGAGGGGGGCGAGGTGGCAAATGCAGTAGTTTCTGTCAGACATGGTGCAAATCAGAATTGTTCCATTCAATTTTTTCGCATTTTTTCACAAGTAACTTCACTGACACATCCGTTGCATCCTCAGTGTCGTTCGATGATATGTTTCCTGAACGCCTGAACGCAGCATCTTCGTGCTGTTCCGAGGAGCGCGATGGACAGGTCTTCTTTGCACGATCTGATGGCTCCAACGGCCAATACTGGCGCCTGAGTCAACCACCAGTCCAGGCACCTGCTCCGGACGTAGCATCCGCAGTGTCATCAAATTTCGACTTCTTGTGAGGCGACAAAGATCTTTCTGGTGGGTCTGTGGTTCATTTGAAGTGATTCCAATGTTTTGTCACTTTTGTCAATACTTTTTGCACCTATCAGTGATGATCAAGTGTGCGGGCAGATGTTTCGAAATTGAATCCTAGAAGTCGGTTTGTTATATAGTTTTTGATGGGTCAAGTATGACCCACTATATAGCAACATCGCAACATTCCCAAAGATGATCCGCTTGTGACCCAACATCAACATGTTTCAAACAGAAACAAGAGGCACTTGACCAGACCCACCATCGCCCATGACCAAACAATACTTGACCGTGATGAAAAGTTACTTGTTTGGGATTTTTTTTTTGCCTCGGTATCTTTTGTCCAGGACAGCACTCTCTGCATGAGAGAATAGCAGCCACTAGGGCCAGGGGCCAATTGGCTGGGGTTATTCCCCAAAAAGAAAGCAGCTCCACCGAATATGAATCTCAACATGCAGGTTGTTGTGCGAACTGCCACGGAAGGAGTTCAAGATCATCACCTGATCAACACAGCACACAGAAAAGACGAACAGACAACAGGATGGTTTGACACAAAGGGGTACAAACCTCCAACCATTTCATATATATCATTTCTATGCAAATTAGAATGGTGCCTCCCAGTAGCTTGTGAACCCGGTGTAAACATGCTAGAGACATGTATTGGAGGGTGGGCGCATGTCCCTTGGTTCACTCGTGGGTTTGAAGACATTATGCGCCTCTCAATCGGAGCCGGCCATCACCGTCAGCAGCGGATTGCTTGTCACAAGACTCATCCTTGTTGCCATGTCGCATATCTTTGGGTGCAAGCAAACGCCACCAACACCACCCACCACAAGTGATGAGGAAGTTGGTAGATTCCGTTGTGACTGCAGCAAGAAGTTCACTTCTGTCTCAATGTACGTAATGTACTATTTTGCACATGTTTGCAACAAGTTGGGGCCTTGTCATGAACCTTCTTTGGGAAAAAACAGACCTAAGAGGACGTCCCTCCGAGCGTCCAGTGCTGTGAGGATAGTTCTGGCAGCACCAGTGACGCAGAGATGAAGAAGAAGAAGGGTAACCGAGCCATGGGGAAGAAGAAATACCCCAAGGTGGGAATGAAAAATGGCATTATAGTATAATACATACATGCTCCAGTTTTTCTAGCTTTTCAACAGGTGGGGATATTGAGATGGCGAAATGTGACCTGTGAACGGCACTGGCTTCTGGTGTCATGATTTCAAGTTGTAGGAAAGCGATCTCTTTGTCAAGTGCAACTTGCTTCAAGTAACATCTCAGGCCATCAAGTACTACAGCAAGGCCATCAAGATCGATCCAGAAAATGCAATTTACCATTTGTGACTCGATAGCTCCCAAATTGTGCCAACATTTTGAGCTATTTGCACTGGAGTTTTCTGTTTTTTTTGCCAAAATCCATGCAAATCCGTTGAGCAGCATCATTTTTGAATGTCAATCTGCTCCATTGCCATCCGAGAACACTGAGGAATCGTGCCATCGCCAACTCAGCCTTGGAGCTGTGGAAAGATGCCGAGGCCGATGCATCAAAGGCTGTTGAGTTGGAGACGGCACCGGTCTCCAAGCAACTCGTCTGGCAGTGATGCTACTTGGGTCACGTCATATTCGTTACAAAAATCATCTCAAATCCTTTGACAGAATCTATTCTGAAGCCACTGGCATCTAAAAGGCATCCTGCCCGATAAGGAGTCATTTCCAATTGGCTCGTGCAAAACTGCGTCGTGGTCGTTGCCTTGAAGCTCGAGAAGCATTGAAGTTCGGACTGACACGATGTCCGCAGGAGCCTGCGTTGCTACAGTTGGGCCTCGACCTGAGAAATTAGAAAGCAGAAAACGTGAATAAATGAAGAGATGGTGAAGATCTTGAGGGTCTAAATTAGAGCTTGAATGGGTTTGATATAGCTGGATGTAGCTGTGATCCATCCTCAATGTCCCTTGAATTGAACTGATTCCTTTGATGGCACTGTACCTCTAGCTGCCCACTGTTAGCTTCCTGTTATTCGCCGAGGCAAAGAAATAGACCGCGCTGTAGCAGCATTGGAGGCCAAACGGCAGAAGGAGACTGCATGTGATGCGTCATGCGGCATTCGTGAGGGCTGGTCAACATGTTCTCATGGGAGAAAACTTCGTCCTGGAGTCCTGCATGTTTGGCTTGTTTGGCTGCTTGATCCCTGAAGGAGGAAGAAGAAGAGGGAAAGCGAGCAGCAGCAAAGTCTGCAGGTCCCAGTAGTGCAAAGGCCCTCATTGATCAAGCACCATGGTGGCACATGTTTATCTAATTTTTCTTACTTGGATATGGCATGCGGCATGCTATTTCCATACTGTCAACTATTTAGATGATTTTAGATGTAAATGCTGAGTACAAAGGCCCGCAGCTTGGCTGACGCGACGCCCAGTGCGGCGCTGCCGCTGCTGACGGAGGCCATCGCCACGGCCCAACGCAGCCAGCAGCGGCGGGAGGAGATCAGCGCCACGTCGTTGATGGGCAAGGCCGTAAGGAGATGCCAAGGATGTCAAAATGTCAAGAACGATTCGTGAGTCATGGGTTTTTCAGCATTTCTTTACGCATTTATCATTTCGGCTTTCGAAAGGGTTCAAGAAATCATGATTCATAGCATTTTCTGCCACTAACTTGCTGACATCTTTTGGGCTTGGCAAAACTTTGTGCCAGGTGCAGCTACGACTCCGGCAATGGCCTGATGCCGTGCAAAGTTGGCAGGCAACAGATGGCATTGGCAGGTAAAGCCGACAAACAAGACTTGGAGTTGAAAAGAGATGAAAATAGTCTTGACATAGTCTTGACATGTCTTGACCTTCTTGGGATTCTCAAGATTCTAAAGTATGAAGCTGTCTTGAATATGGTTGAATCACGTTAGCCGACACTTGTATTGGTTTTTGTATGGGTCCATATGAGACCAACAATCTCTGTGGGCCAGGCCGTAGTGCAGCTGGAATTGCAGGAGTTCAGCATGGAAGTCTTGGAGGACTTTGGAACGGACGGCGGGATGGTGTGATGCTGGCTTGGCCGTTTGGTAGGTGAGGATCTCGACTCAAAGTATGATGGAATAAAGATTTCATAATGATTTCGTGTAAACTTACGTTTGATTTATTCGCCTATATGTCACGCCTAGAGGCCTAGAGTTTGATTCCCCAGGGCCAACTAGCAGTTGTGTTCGTCACGGCCTGTGATGCCTTGACTGAGAATAAACTTCTGGAGCTGCAGGAGAGATCTGCACTTTCCAATGCCCACAATAATTTGGGCATCGCCTTGAAGAATGCGGGCAGGTAGGATGATGACAGCTGGCATATCCACTTAACAGATATAATTTGTTGACACTTGTGGGTTTGCTGTGACAAGCGACCCCCAAAGTGGTGCTATGGGCATTGCTGTACTGCACTTCTGCACTCATGTCAAGGCATTTTTCACTGGGTTTGGTTTGGTCTATGCTTCCGCTTTGCACATGCCAGGTTGGCGGAAGCATCTTCCTCCTTTCAGGACATTACCAGAATGATGGCACTCACTGTATCGGTGTGACCAGTTGCTTCAGCACTTTTCCCGTTCGGCAGGATCCCTCTAAGGCTCTTTTTTGATTCGACTGAGCGCTTAATCTAGCACTCTAAATTCCAAACGGTTTCTTTCCAATCTTTCCCAAATTTCTCACAGACTTAGACTCTGAATTCATCATTTCCATTCATTTCCCTTCATAGTGACCATGCTAGTGACCATGCAGGAGGCGTATCGTTTAGCCACCAATGGAGATGACAAAGTTGCAACCCACCAGGTGCTTGGTGATGGGACATGGAGGTTGCTGGCTGGTTTTCTTGTCACAATGTGTTTTTGCCCCAGGGACGTTTCACACATTTTGTTATTTGGATGATCCCACTTTGTGTTTGAATTAGCGACTGCCATGAACAGCTTATCGGACAGTTACCCAAATACCCATGTTGGATGACTGCCATGTACCCTGCCACCAGGCCTCCCAAATCTTGCAGAATGCAGCGCAATGTTTGCTGGCCCAGGGCAAGGCTGCAGAAGCTCGAGGTCTTTGTGAACGTTTCTTGGCGCCGCATGTCGTTTTAAGAAAAGTTGTTGATGTGATCCCACCAAAAGACATCTTTAGAAGATTCTTGTTGATGATGCTTCCTTTTGATGGATTATGTCAAATGTGGTAGATATAGTACAGTAGCGCGCGATACCAAAACGCTCAGAAGTCAAAACCTCAAGCCACTGCATCAGTTCCATTCCCTTCCAAAAAGCCAGAACCAATTGAATCATTAAAAGCCCGTTTTTGCCAGTTCATGTTTCATCCTTATCAAAAATATTTTACTTGGGATTCGAAGCACCAGCAAGTTCCGGTAAGCCGCAGCAAGTCTAGCTCTCGTGACGACCTCCATAAAGCTTCGTGGTTGAAGTCCTGAAAGATCTCCGATTTGTGAGGTTCCCAGGAGATTTGTCAACGTCTCTTCGGTGAACGTCATGGGACCTTAGCCTTGGGTGGCCTCGCCTTGGCGCGGTGCTTCCGGGCCGAAGGTCAGGGGTTGAAGGATCAACGAACTTGGAGGAATGGACAATGTGAATTTGAAAGGTATTGAAAGACAAGATAAATAGACATTAAGAATGTAACAAACACCAAAAAATGTGGTTGGTTTGGTTTTGATAGTTTCTTTTTTGGTTCAATGATGTTCCATGATATGTGCATCAAATGGTGACGTCGGAAGAAACCAAACTTGTTCTCGGGGTACCAGGTGACTTGCGAAATGCCATCGCCAGTTATGCCAAAAGCTTGGACCTCTTCAGTGAAAAAAGTACTGAGGAGAAACTTGGAAGCTCCAGCTAGAATGTGATGGGGTTGTTTCTTGCACTGAAGTGGTACCACAATGTACCACACACACAAAATCCAACATTTGATGACTTGCATTAATTATTGGAAAGATTTCTTTGTAGTCTTTAATGCGAGAGTTAAAGCATCTTGGACTTTGGATGAATCTTCAGTTTTTTACATAAGTTTTACCCTGGTTGTTTGTAAATTTGCCAGGAGTCCTTGGCGGAGTTGCCCGAGTTGCCCAGCGCAGATCGGCTGCAGCAAGTGCTGCAGCAGACACGTGGCGAGTTGGCGCAACTCGTGGCCTTGGCGGAACGGGCCAAAGCACAGGTGGGAGCAGACCAGGAAGTGACGTGTTTTTTTCCTCCAAAAAAAAGGTGCACCAAATTCACTCACGTGATGTAAAGTGGACATGACGAGGAAAGATTCAATGAATCACCTACCCAATGAACTAACACATAATAATTCATGATTTGTAGCCGTGCGAGACACGGCGGATTTCCAGCCATCGGAGACATCGGAGATTGGATCGGTTGCCCCGAAGGCCATGCAAGGCGCGTCCAGCTCGGGTGGATACACAGACCACGTGACGCAAGCGCCGGCCACCCCGTGAACGGCACCAAGGCTTTGAAATTTGGGGTGTTGAATGGGACGAAGCACGGGATGACAGGTAGATGAAACATGATGAAAACAAATCTAATGATCAAAGACCAGGTGATTCAAAGTGACCTTTTCATCCTCTAGTTGGAGGTCACTTAACCATTTAAAAGGGTCACTTAACCATCCCAAAAAGGTCACAAAGAATTGCCAGGGATGGAAGTTTTAGCTGTTTCAGTCTCGACCTGACCTCAACTGGATTCAGTGGGTTGAATGTACTACAGTTTTAGGTGGAGTTTTATTGGATGGTTACCTTTCAAGGGCTTCTGAGGCACGTAAGCGCGATCCAGAGACATCAAACAACTTGACACAAATCACGATTCTCGAACGCTGTGCAACTGGGCCGGTCAAGATTTTTTGGTTCAAGATTGACGGCAGAGGCGGTAGATAGGCGGACACCTGATCCGATTCCAGCCCTTGCCATGTTTGTGTGGAGAGCATGTGCCACAATCGCCACCATGGCCTTCTTGAAGGTGGCAGAAGCGGCGGGAAACTTGGCGCTTTTTGACACTTCGTTCAGCTTAACTTGGCACCCAGTGATCATGGTCTCTTTTGAGAAGTCCCTGAGGGCTACTGCCATAATAGATGGCATGGTAGATGCATAGTAGTATGTGAAATTAGATGTTTGAAGCTTACGGGTACTCCATGCTAATCCTACACAACTTAGCTCTTGTAGCGTTACGAACTGCTCTTTGGCTTCTTGTGTTTTTCGTAGTCTTCTTTCGACACGTATCACACTGTCTCAGGAGACTGCCGCCCGGATAGCATCACTGGCAACACTGCATGCCGTGGACCGTCTAATGCAGGACCCCAACTTTTGTGACCTGGCGAGGTTTGAAGCAAAGGCAAATCAACGTATACAGATTCTCAGGCCTGAAGTATCCAAAAATGATCAAAAAAGATGGCGAAAGATGACTTTATAAGCATGCAATTTCAACACCCAAAGCTGCAGGAATCTGGAAAATTAAAATATGTAAAGACAGTACTCGAAAATGGTATGTGAGTGTCGCCCCCCCAGATCAGCCAAGGCAGTTCGCCTCCAGTCACTTGGATGGAATTTGAAGAGAATCTGACGAGATGATGTGTGAACAGCTGAGGTTCGCCGACAAGACCAAGAGAGAAGAGGTTCATATAAGATAAAAACAAGAAGAAAAGAGAAGAACAGTAAGATTGAAACTGTTTCATCGTTTGCGCCGTTTGGTGAGCTTGGTTCTTTAGCTGTTCTCCAAGTTCAATTCTGTTCATAGTTTCCATGCCTGCACATCTTCAGATCAACAGATTTGATAAGATCAACTAAGTACCCCGAGAATGGAGAAGAGGTTTGTGTATCTAGAATCTAGACGATCAATGAATATAGTATGTGTGTTGTATTTGTGAGAGTTACATGATGGCATCAGTATTAATCAGCTTTTTTCTGTATGTACACGTGGGATGGTCGGGGCACGCATGTTTTCACATGGCTAAGGACTCGGGCAACTCGGGCAACTCGGGCAAGCTGAAATGAGCTGTGATTCCTTTGATCTTTGGCCGGATGTGGACAATGAAAAGACCTGCGGCAACTGTCAAGCGTTGGTGTCTTGGTTTTCCAGGGGCGTGATGACTCTGATCACTCTGCTGAGATTGGTAGTTGCAAGAGGTGTGGGATACCACTCATATGACTGATGAATGAGTTTTGTGCTACAATTCGATGTTATTTTCACTGTTACTTCATTGGCACTGCTGGGGCAGCTGAGTGTGGTTTGCAGATAAATTTGAATCAGCACTCTGGTTGACCAAACTGAGATTGTCCTTGGCAAACTCAGGGTCGTCCAAGATGTAGAAGGTCGACATGATTCGACATGATTCGACATGTAAATTTCCATCCTGAATCCTGGGTCCGGTCAAGTGCTGAGGTGCTGACCACGAATTTCAATCGCTGTGATCGCTACTGTTCTTTGGCCTGAGTTTTCAGAAAAGAGGAAAAGCTAGCAGCGAAGGGTAGGAAGCAATGGTGTTTTAAATTTGAATTTGATCTCCGGTTTGGTCGCAGGGTTGTCGGCGTTTTCAAGGTGAGAGTTTTGGACATCGCTGCGTGGCAGCTGCGGAGGAGAAATCCGAGCAGCTTGGAGGCGTAGCGGTTGTAACGGTGCAACGGCCCTCGGGGGACTACGAGTTTGTGGGGAAAGCGTTGTGAAAGAAGAGCCTAAAGGAGATTTGTTTCCCCATTCGTTTCGTTTCTTCATGTTTGTTCTTTTGCTTCCGGGAGATCTTCCGACATGGTGATCGGAACCTTGTCCAAGGTCATGCGAAGCAGAACAAATTAAAGATTGTGATGAGGCAGGGACCAGGGAAATTCAAGCAGTATGAATCAGTATGAAGATACCTGGAAAACATAGTGTACGAAAAAAATAGTACACCAGTGAAAGTGTAGTATTTTATGTTTTGATGATGGCAATGCATGTTACCAAATCCCTGTTCACATATCGGCTCAACAGAAATTCAGGCATATAAGATGAAATATGCAAAGAAAAAACCTAAGGCATCTCAAAGAGAAACCAATTTCTTTGGTGGATTCACTCAATCCCGAGAAAATAATCTCCACCACATCCCATTGATGGTGCCAACTCTCTGAAGAAACTTCCCTTGGATTGCAGTGGGCCCTGACCAGTGCCTCAATGAAAGGCGAAGGACCGGCTCTTGCTTTTTTTCGAGAGCGGGGCAGCTGGAATCGTGGCACTGTGCAGCAAAACAAATATATTTTCAGAACCTGGTTTTTTTTTAAGGGGACATAAGTGCAAATCAAATAGGATTTTCATCACCATTTCCCTGCAAGAGCCACTTGATAGCGGGATAAAGTGCGTTCGTGGATTGTTCTGGAACTTACCACTCTACTGAAGGCCGACACTCGGCCCACTAGGTCTTCATCCATTTGGCAACTATACGTCAGGGGGTTTGGGACAGGTTTCCCTGCCATTCGGAGGGTACCCATCTCAAACAAAACTTCACCTAACATGTGGAACTTGGGCTGAAGCTTCCATCTAGTGAATCCTAAATGAAAAGCTCTCTCAGCACAGCGCTGGAAATGCTTCAAGCACTTCTGACCTTCAGCAATGACATAACTACTTTCCGTCGCACTAAGCCACAATCCGCCATGGTACAAAGTCTTGAGAAAAGCATTGGCAGAGCACACTGCTAACAACATGTCTTGGTAGTAAGGTCTTTCTTCCACAACATTGGGATATGCGCCTTTGAGTTTGTCTTCCAAAAAAATCAGAAGCGATGTAGTGTCAGCACCCTTGAACCAGCTCCTTACTTAAATGGCATCAGTCTAAGAGTTGAAAATATACAGCAAAACAACATCCCCAAACACAAGTTCAACCTTTGGCCGGGTAAAGAGAAAATATATGCTGTCTTCGCAAAGGCGCCCTGCAGGGAAGTCACTCGATTTGCCAAACCCAAGTAGAGCACGGGTCAGCCCCGTCATGTGGAGTTGGAGGGACCGTTTCGAACAGAATGCTTTCAAATCAGAAAACACATCATCGCACAATTTGTCAAATGAACAGTCTTCGTAGACAACATCGAGGTCATGAAATGATACCTCGGCAGCAGTTTCATGTGTCAGGAGGCAACTTTTAACATTAAACGGAAAAAAAACCCTGGTATCGAATATTGCACTTCCAGGTTTGCGAGAAAACAAGACATGCTATAATCGCTTTGCCGAAATACAACCGTGTTTGCAGCAATATCGGCCATGATGCCTTTATGGCATGTATGAAAAAGGTCGATTCTGAAGAAAGCCACTTGGTCTTCCGCCACAAAATTGAAGTGCTTGATCAAACCTGGTATTTTTTTCCATGGTGGGGGTGCCCCCTCCCGAAGCTTCATCATATTTTCCCGACTCAGGTCATGCCAAGGTTTATCCTTTTGCCCTCCACAGCATAGATGACAAATACCGGCACCATAGCCTTTCGATGGTGAATCCCTTAAATGATGTCGAATGAAAGAAGCAACTTTGACCAACGCAGGCCAATCGCCCTTGAAACTGATTGGGATCAAGTAGAGATGCCGTCTACGGCCATCAATGGTGACTTGAAAACCTGTAGTCATAGCTGCAAAAAGTTCTTCGCCTAACTGATCCAGAAGTTTCAATAAAGGGCCGTTTTTGTTTTTCTTCACTGAGTACAACCTCGCAACCATCACACTGTATACGTACCGGGTTGTCAAGGAATTCCCAATAAAATTCATTTCAGCATTACCAGGTTCTGAAGAACTGCACTTGCGCTTTCGGCTGCCATATCCCAGCATACCCTGATAAGAAATCACCATGAGGCCCTTCTTTTTTTGGGATGTCCCTTCATCGGCATGGATATGGATCGGGCAACACCACTGAAGTTCAGCATCACTCTTCGAAAAAACGGGATGTTTTGGTTGGACACATTTCCACTTGTCCCAAAAGCTTTTGTACTCGGCAGCACGGTTTTTCATCAGTAAGATGTCCATTTTGTCATTCGAATTCAGTGTAGCCACGAAGCTGGATATAGACAAGACTGGATGTGGTTCTTTCAACCCAGTATCGATATACGACATCGGGATATCAGTCGACAACCCAAATTTCGGTAGTTCCTTTGATAGAAGGGATTCATGATGTGTTTTGGAAAGCCTGGCGAGTATCATCAGAAATTTGGCACTTGGTATGCCGAGGGCTCCATCCAAATTGGCGACTTCTTCCCAAACTGCTGCCGCTATAGTGCAGGCTTCTCTTTCACTAACCTAGATTCTCATTTCGAAAGAAAGAGGGGACCAAAAATGAATGGAATGTAAAGGGTTGGACCGATTCCTTTGAAACACCACCACAAAAAGAAAAGACACATACGTATAATATGTTTTGGTCACCTTTTGGGGGCGCCATTGAAACTCGATGTATCTATATAAAGTTATTTATATACATATTTAATATACAAAAAGTATCTATAGTAAGTACAGTATCTAAAACCAAAAAATTCAAACAAATAGATAGATATATATATATACACCAGGTATATGTGTAACAAAAAAGGGTTGAACAAATTGAATGTCAACAAAGTGTCTCCCTGCGCAACTGCAGATGCAATTGCTTTTGCTGCAGGACCTGAAGATGCTGCGGATGGATGCCTTTCCAAAGGCGATTTGCTAGCACCTGCGTGGGGAACCGGTGGGCATCTATAAATGCATTCAGTCACCAATCTTTAAGTAAAATGAACTTATATGACAGCAGTCTGTGGGGGAAAGCAACATCCTGAAACAGTCTATGGTGCAGTATCTCCATTTCACGCGCCGAATGCATTTCTAAATGACTCAGACTCAGATATCTCAAGGTTTGTTTTCGAGCCATGGTTCGAGTGTACCCCAAAATGTTCAATCAGATTCACTGCATGAAATTGAGCAACTGCAGAAGTTTTCCATCCTTTTCCCCTTTGCTCACGTTGTGCCTAAGGCTAAGTAAATGAAATTGTGCCTGTACTTGCAGGTCTCAACTCTCAACACAATCAACACAGCTCTGAACCATATCATTTTCATGGTAGGCCGTGCCATCACAAATTAACGGTCCAGTAGAAAGCATCCCCCGTAGCCAAGCTTGCACTTGCAACACCACTACATTTCAGAGTGGGGTCTGCTGGAAGGGATGATGGATAAAATTGATGGAAAAACACACCTGCACACGTGTATAGTATATGTATATTTGAAATCACATATATCTATACATACTTCACTAATAAACAAACTGCAGAAAGATGCAAGCATAGGCCCTGGGGTAGTTCTATTCCCCCATGGAAACATACGATATACCTTCTCATAGCTTCGTCACAGGCCCTTTGCAGTGAAAACCACAACTTCGTGACCTGGGCTGGGTTCAATGAACATACATGTGGAACATACTTCATGTAAAAACGAAAGGGTCTAGGGTCCGAACAATTTGAAAAGGATATCTTCGCTCAGGAAAGCAGGTATAAGGAGTTTATCCTGGGCATGTATGGAAATCCTTTCAATTTACATTGGGATAAGTCGTTGTTGGGCCAGTAAATGCAAAACATTTTGATCCAAACCTGGCCTCAATCTCCGGACTTCTTCTTTGATTTCTTTGTCTTCTTGGGCTTAGGATCAGAAGAACTTTGCGGTTCACCACCCTTGCGCTTCTTAGGGTCCTTGCCTTTCCCCTTGCCCTTGTTTGCCTTTTTGCCTGGGCCTTTCTTGCTGGAAGGCGTCTCGGCAGTTGGCTTGGTGGGCTTCAGAAGTGTCCTGGGCAAGGGTTGGAGTTGGAGCGTGGAGGGTATATAAGCAAATTTACCCCATTTGGTTCAATCTGATTCAAAGTAAGTGTTCGGATTGAGACATGGACTTTTTGAGCTTCAGTTCCTCCATCAAAGCCCGGGATGTCCTAGGCAAGGGTGTAGTTTTCAACCCCCCAAACTAGCAGTTGTATATCAACAAAAGTGCAACTTGTTTGAGGCAACCACTCAACTTCAATACCTTTCACTGTTTTGCGAAGGTCGGCGACTTTCCTAGGATGAACAGGCACTTTCCCGCACAAAAGGGTATAAGCAATCATGAAGCATAGGAAGTTGAATGATTTGCGTTTGATCGGGTAATTCTATATAATGGCCTAGACTCTGCTCATCCAGAGCATCTTGGTGAAGATTTTGCCCATCAAAATAGGATTTAAGGTCTGCCAAATGATCATGTTGGGAAATGAGCTTGGTACGAAAATCCTGGATCTTCTTCAAGCTCCTTGATGAGGTAAAATCAACAAGCATGATTTGATACGAGTTGTTCAATCAAACGTCCTGACAAAATAAAACACATGAATCACATGATAAAATCAAACGATTTGAAAGCTACATAGGCCTGCCTCTTCCCCTCTTCACAAGTCATAGAGCTAAGCTTGCCTGACAGCACCTCCATCTTCCCCTGGACCCTCAGGAGATTGGCCATGACTGTCGCCACATTCTCGGTCGCCTGGTGCCCAAGAGCCGAAGGATGGCTGGTACAGGTATGTTTGTTTGAAGAAAAGTCCTGGGTTTACATCAAGTGGGAAATGTTGGCCTGTATCTTAAATAAAGATATATATATATATATATACATATAATACATTTATCTAACCTGGCCTCAAGAGCAGACTGTTGTTCACAAGGTGCCCTGGATCGGGTGCTGTTGCCCCCATCATCATCATCTTCATCCAATTCCTTATCAGTCTCACCATCATCCTCCTGACCATTCCCCAAGTCCACATCTGTCAAACCAAGATCGATAGCATTCCCTGTGCCCTCGGTACTGGTTCGGTCGTAAAGGATTTCTTCGTTTTCCTTCTCATTGATTCCTGAAGTTTCGGTGTCGATCCAGAATTCGTTGATGTCTGGTTCGTATTTGTCCTGCCTCGCAGCCGGCAAAGGCAAACCCTAATAAGGGGGGTATATATTCATATACGTTTGATCATGATTGGTTTTAAATATATATATATAATATATATCTATATGTTCTCAAAACATAAATATAAATATTCTATATATATGATATACATGTAGCAAACGCAAACTGACTTGTTTGTGGAACATTTCACAAGCACCCTGTCCTTACATGAGACTTGACCCGGCAAGGTTGGGAACAGTATCGCACTGCAGCAATGATGCGCTTCCTTAAAAAGAATCATATACATGCATGCAAACATATGGGATGAATGAAAGATTTTATAGACGTGTTTACACTGCATCTCAAAAAATTAAGGAAAAGACGCACTCCATTGAAGCACCTTCTTCATCTTCTCTTTTGTGTAAAACCCTTGGGTTACCGTGACCTTGGATTTCCTTGATCGCTTCTGAACATGCTCAATCTCCTTTTTGAACGCGTCCTCACAGGGTTATGGGGATTAAAGGGTACCCCCAACCCAAACTGGGAAATATACACAAACCTTGGATTTGTTTATTTAAATACGTCCGAAAAAATACCTTATATTTACCTTTGTTGTGACCTAATGTTCAGCCCTTGCTAAACCTTCCTTGTCTGCATTGTTCTTGATGAAGATATTTAGCAAAGCTTTGCGAGATTTACCACCCTGAAGCCACTGCTTGTGGATGTCCGCAGAAACCTCAAGTTTCCCAGAAGCTGGTTTTGGGGTACACAACCTCCTCAAACCAGCAGCCATCGCATTCATCCTCTTCGTTTCTTCGGAGACATCCTGACACGAGCGCATGTCATACAGGGGTTTGATTTGGACCACTATGATGCCGTAACACATGACCATCTAGTGGTTTTCCTTTATATATTCTAGAGTCGAGTGCTGTATGCGAACTATAAATTGATGATAATGCTTCACTGGTCGAACTAACTGATGTATATAAGCAAATAATTTCTGTAATCAACTCCCGGTTTTGGGACTGTCTCGGTCACTTTACACATTCTTCCCCGCCTTCTTGGCACGTGGGTTCTGCTCTTTTTCAGGAACTGCCTGCACCGAAAGCTGTAGATGAAGTATACCCCAGAAAACCCGAACATACAAAACTTTTGACAAGTAAAGCTCAGATCCCTGAATTCTTTGATGAACACCTTGCTGGGGAAAGCATGGGTTTGTTAGCTAAAATATTTCACAACTCCAGCAACACTTTCCATGGACCTACATGGCTTTAGGAAAGTAAAAGCCTCAGCGAGTGTGTTGGCCAAGTTCTGCTTTGCATCCTGGAATGCCTCCAACTCCTGAGGCCGTTGCATTTAGCAGCCGCAGAGCTCAGAACGAGGCGTTATCTTGGGATGGGTCTGTTCCAGATTCACTTTCACCAGTATAATATAATTATACTTACTATATATGCACGTATTATCGAATCTATATACTTTGAAAATTTATGCGAAAACATGTGTGTTTGGATCCATTTACCCATTCAATCCTTTGGAGAAGCCATCTGAGTCTTACTGGGTAGACGATGAGTTGGTGCCACTTGGGAACCATCTGAAGAGGCAGCAGGTGTTGCTGCAGTAGGACTAGCACCACCCACTGAACCCTGGCCCTCAGCAGTATCCACAGGAGCTTCCACAGGAGCTGGAGCGTGCTTCGCTTTCTGCAACTTGTTAAGGTGGCCTTTGGCAGCCTGGGCGATTGCAGACATGTAGGGGATATATATTGAAATCGATACTTTATTTATTATATATTTCATTCCCAAAAATGTGTTTTTCATCTTAAGCGGATGCATGACTCCAATATATGTTTCAACTTCTTTTCTATGCTACAGAAAATCATTTAGTTGAGGAACTGCCAAAATATCATCAAAGTTTTTCAAGTTATTGTTCGCCCTCTGCTCGCGGAGGAAGGAATTCCCACGCAAAAGCGTTGAACATGACCATTGCCGGGATTGAAGTGGGGCAGGTGGTGAGTTCATTCCCTCAGATCCACTCGCCATACCTGGAACACCTTACTATATACCGGGATCCCTACTTTTGATCTAAAGGGCAACGTTGATGAACAGATAAAATCACAAAATGCGATTCAGTATATAGCAAAAACCCCCCATGATGTACGATTCCAAAACTTTACGTGACTAAAAGCATGCATGAACGCAAATCCAACTCTTTTCATACGATCAACGATCGATCGTGAATGCAACGTATCATTACATGCGATCCTTTCAAATTTACGATTGTAGGCATTCCAATGGGCCAGCCATATAAAAAGCTTAAATTCACATGAATCGTGAAAAAAACGTAAATTTCCGACTACCCAAAAGTTGACTATTTTTGCCATACATTCCGTACTGTTATTTACGCCACTTTACGGCTGATTTACGCCAACTTTTCACGTTTCCCTTCACTGTGTACTATTTTTCTTTATTTTTGTCAGGTCCGATCCAAACGCGAATCGTGGGTTTCATAAACCAACATTAAGCCCAATTGGAAGCCTACCAAACTGCGAAAGAAGCATGGTCGTAAGCAACCATGCCACAAAATTCACCCCTAAAAGATCATAAAAGATCATATTGCCAAAGGGAATGCTTCACGCCATTCTTCTGGCAAGTGCAGCCTTTCCCCACCATAGAGATATCTAACTACAGCGGGCATTTTGGCATCTTGCCATAGGTCGTCCACACCCGGGCGTACTCTCAGATCTTCCGGAGATATATCTTGAGACTCGGGAACCTTGGGCATGAGATTCGGGATGTAAAGGGGTCTGATTGAGATATGAGTACACCCCACCACAGAGCAATCAAACATGAAAAGTTAAGCATGTATTGCCGCCGGTGTACCACGATGTTGGATTCAGTTTTCATGGTAGCCCTCTCTTTTTGAAAATATTTCATTGCTTTTGCAAATCGCACACCAAAACCCACCGGATAAGTCCTTAGTATAATAGCACATGTCAAACAGCTTACAAGTACAGGGTCGGCCGAATACAAGAACAACAATCATTGTAATGCATAATTTTGCTCAGAAGTAAGGCAAGGACTGTGACCCCTTCAATCGGGAATTGCCTTTGAATCTCCATCGGCCAGACCGGTCCTTGTAGCGGTCGGTCAGGCCTTTGCCTTTCATCAGCTTGCTGGTCTTCGAATGCTCTGAGCCAGTCTTGAAGAGGCGGATTGCTGAGGAATTGGACCAGAGTGTTGTTCTTTTAGGGGTTCTGCCCCCCCACCCCTGCATCCAAAAGCTTTGCTTGTATACCTTAAGCGGAATTCAGTGTTTGAACAGCAATGGTTTTTGTAACCTTAATTTTTCATGATTCAAGCAAACATAGGTTGACATGTCTAGCAACCAAGTCTCGGTGACAAGCTTCAGCAACTCATTGAATCGAGGGTGTCTAAAAACCACACTGGTTGCAGGCTGCTCGATAACAAACACACCACCACGACATATGATGAGCCTGATTGCTAACATAGTCCTTCAGGGTTCTTAAGATATACTTTTACCCTTAAAACATGTTCATATCAAAATGCTATATACATTCTTTAAACATGATATATATAACTGAGGAAGTCAACGCTAGAGACACCGCCATAATCTCAACAGTCCCACACTTTTTGTTGAAAGCTTATTATACACATGTTGATAGCCCTTCCAAACCTTTATTAGCAGGCGCCCTTTCTATATAAATTTGGGTCCCGAAAATATACAAAAAGGGCACCTGCTAATAAAGGTGTGGAAGACTTATATTGAAACACTTGCCTTAAAAGAAAAGGAGGTGCACCTTTCATACAGAAAGAAATTTGCGGGGAGCCAACAAACACATTCAACTATAGACAGCCCCAAGAACCACAGGACCCATGTCCTTGCTGCCAGCAGGTTTCCCACCGTCACTGACTTCGCCGAAAGGTCACCCAGGGGCAAAAAGTAATCTCGATACGTGGATCCTCTTGAAACTGCTACCCATGTGCTGCAGACCAACCCGAATGCAAAAACAGCACCAGGTTCACTTTGGAGTATCGTGACTATCAACAGCCTAAGTTTCTAAGAAGGATGGGAACACTTTTGCTTTTAAAAGGGTAAATAGAAAGGTGTGAGTCTAAGGGAACACACATGGCCGTCTTCCCTTGACCACTTCTGATATCAATTCTTTGAAGATTTTGAGGGTTGTAGGGAGAATGATGATCTTTCATGTTTGAATCATATAGGCATGAAACATTCCGATTTGATGAAGCATGTTGTAAAAAACAACCGTGATTAAGGTAACTCTGTGTCATTCCTAGAAGCCCCCAAGAGACAGTTGCGATGTTTAGAAATTGATTCAGAAAACTGTGGTGACATTTTCACAAGTCGAGAAACGCAAATCCTGCCGATGTAGTAAGGTCTAAAGCATTCTCCTTACACCGTGGCCGGTTCCCACTGGCCACACGATATTCCATCCAAGGCTGCCAATACGTGATGTCCATGGAAGCAGTCCGATAATCACACGCCAAAAGGCATTTGCTTAACATTGCTGCACCACTAAAGCATTCCACCGCATCATAGAGTGCCTATACAGGGGACGGAAACTATTCCTGTATGTTTTACATATATAAATCTAAATATATATATATATGTTAAAGGAAGATTTTCTTTATATATATATATGTTAAAATATTATTTAAATAAACTCTCAAAATGAGTTTCTGCGAAACCCAAAGCAGATTTCAAGCAGGATGGAAGCTTTACAAAAAGAATATGACAGAAGGGGTGTATATGTCGTATGTGCCCAAACTGCCACAACCGAGTCATGCCTGGTCGACTTGAATCCCTTGCGTGAAGGCGAGAAGAACCACCACCATCATCAGAACCTGAAGGCTAAATGGGCATTGGCAAGGATCTTTTTGAGAAAAGCCATGCAATAAGATATATATATATATATGTTTTGGAATGTGCATCATACACCAGTGTTTTGAATTGCAGCCATGCATACACCCACATATCACAAGAATTCAGTAGGATCTTCAATTATTTTTTAACCCTGCAAGATGTTTGAGGCAAGGGGCACGGGGGCAATCAGTGCGCTTGAGCACACGAAGTAGTTCTTGCATGGTGTAATAATTCATTCCCATTGTTGTTGTGCTTTCTCCGCCAAGCTTGGAACACTACAACTCAGGCTTCAGGAGATCCGAAATTGCTATGACAAAGTGCAACAGTAAAGCTCTGAAACCGATCATGGTCCGTAGATGTTCTCATGGGTGGCAAAAGCTCTTGATGCAGCTAGAAACCCAGATAGATTATCAACATCATTTAATTTAATCTATACTACCAAAATCTAAACCAAAACCATGGAAAATAAATCAATTGTTAAGACCTCTTGATGTACCATTATATCCATTATAGGACAGTTAAGGATTCGATTTTATATTTGGCACCCCTTTTGATGATCAAGTATACCCTCCCATCCCCCGAGCTGGCATCAAGGGGTGGGCACCCGTGTTAATCCTGTGTCTGATTCTGAAGGCCTTGCTCATCACGACCTGGCATGGTGGGGGATCCAAGCGGCTGTGTTTTGGACCCAGAGGGCCCAGGGCTCATGCGTATAGTTGAGTCTTAAAAGAATAATATATATTGCAGAAAGAACATGTAGAGCAGTGGGGCACCACCCAAGTAAATTCCTTCAAATCTACTGAATGGGTCAGCTGATTTTTTTACCGATCTCGCAAAGTGGTTCTTGGATCAACCGCTACTCAAACTCAATTGGCAACTCGACTCAGCAGCTGAATTGTATTTCCTCAGCCTGCTCGAAATCTTAGAGAGCCAAACAGAACCCCAAAGACACAAAGAGTCATCTCAAGGCCACAAAACATTCAATTTTAAGTTGGGATACGAACAGTTTTATTGATGTATTTTTTGACTTGAATCCATGTATAGAAACATCATGTCCCAGAAGAACGTGACCTTGGACGTTAAACTCATGTGTCCTTCCCCAGCATCATGTCCAGGTTTTCCCAGCCATGAAAAACAAAACCTAAAGTGGCCAGAACTTCGCTTGGCCCGGTGCGAGGATCAAAGCCAATCATCATGGTCAATGCAGCGATGGATCATACCTTGGAGCAGGACAAGGGTGATAGAGATATAAGCGGGAGACATACATGCATGGTGCCTGGCCAAATCTGTTTTTAAAGATGCCCCTATACCCAATGCGATGCAACATGTGTAAATGAAACGTGGCTTTTTCCATTATGTAAAAAAACATCTTTGAATATCAGATTGGGGCCTAAGATGCATATAAAGAAATTATAAGTTAAAACACATTTGGAACCCAAGAGCTTGTAGGAATGCAAACAGCAAAATATAGTACTGATCTACATGCGAGTGTCCTGGTCATCCATCCCTGAACTATAGATGATCATTTGTTCTTCTTCGATCTCTTGGAAGTTTTGGGTTCCTTGTCCTTGCTTTCTTTGGTACCTTTGGATTTATTCAACCCCCGCTTCTGAACCTTCGGCTTGGTTGGCTCGGCGGACTGGTCCCAAACCCAATCTTGAAGATTCTCATCCCAAACGTACCCATCCCAACTCTCAGACAAAACCTGTTGCTGCTCCAACCTCATTTGGGCTGCAGACTTACCTCTGAAACCTGCCTTCGAACAATTCCGACAGCCATTGAAGATAAATCTGCAATTCGAGCAGCCTAGCTTTTGGTCGGGTAAGACTTCATAAGCCCATCCCTTCCCGGCTATGGGAAATCGGTTTTGCTGGCGTTCCTTGCTACCCCCATTTTTTAAAGCACTTCGACGAGGCTTCTGCTGGGAATCTTCTTGAGTGGTAACTTTCTGACGTTTCTTGGGTGCCTCGGTTTCCTTGGTAACCTCCTTGTTTGCTTTCTTAGATCGATTCGTCTTGTTGCCCTTGTTTGTCTTCGAGTCTTTCAAAACTCGCAATTTGCTATTGCTTCTGGCGAACTTGCCTTTCCCCTTTCCCTTTCTTCCCTTCTTTCTTCCCCTTTTCAAACCCTTGGACTGGTTGGTACGCATGGAAGATTGCATTTGAGGAGAAACCTTCGGAACTTCCACCTGAAGGGGAACCACATCCCAAAAATCGCTAAAAAAGATTAACCAAACGATGGACAAACATATGTATAGTTGTTCATGCTGCTATGGTATTTATAATTGGGGCGCCGGCCCTTTGTTTGAACAGATTTTACAACACACACACACACACCTCTCCGGAAGGTGAAGCAGCCTCGGTGGTCCCCTTACCTTCCATGGCATTCTCGACTGCATCCGCCATAGCAGCATCATCAAGGGGCAAAGTATCCAACTGCGAGCGCAGAGGGTTGGACATAGGGATATTATACTATAAACATCATGGTGGGAAGCATGTGGTCCATCAACAGTTTCAACATAACCTAAAGGCAAAAGAAACTTTCAAAACCAAGCCTCATTGGGATCAACAGATGCAGGCGCAGGCAATGCTGGAGCATGCGTTGGGACAGGACAGTCGCCTAGGGCTGTTAATATTACAAATATATTATATATGAGAAAATAAAGCAGATCCAGAAATTCCAATTAACACATATATACACTCACACTGTGTGTAGTGGCGACCAAGTCACTTTTCTGAACCTCACCTGGGGCTTGGGGAGAACCTGTCTGCCTTAGAACATTGTGGTCACTAAGCTGAAGCTGGGGGGCAGCAGGAATCAAGAGTTCAAAATGTTCAACAGTAACAGAACAAATGATTGATAGTAATTGGGGGCCCGACACTTCTGAATTGGGAGTGGCCACCAAGCTCTGGGGACCTTCCAAAGCTTGAATGTCCAAAAGAACCTTTTCAAGTTGCAGTTGCTGTTCCTCTGATAAGACTACATCACCTTGTTGAGGAGTGTCGTATAGAAACTCTCCTACGTACTTAGTCTCAGGGGTCGCCTCATGCCCAGCCGGTTTTTTGTCCCCTTCACTCTTCTGAACTGATGGTTCGGGTGATGGTGTAGTACTGGGGCCCTTTGAAGGCAAATAGCAATCAGCATCAAGCTTAGCTGATTTAGGAGATTCCCAATTATCCCATTCCTGACCATGCTTTTCCCACATCTCGCGGTATTCCGCAATGGTGTCAAAGAGCTTCTTAATACCTTTGTCCTGCGCGAAAAGGTGATATAGGATGTATGGCGACCATATACATTTGATAGAAGGGCATGTAAATATCCAAAAAAAGATGGACCATGCATCGCCTCATTTGAAGTTTAACGGCATGCACAAAACTTTACCAAACATAAATATAAATTTAGATTTTTGGAAATTAGAGAGGTTCTTAGTATGAATGCAGCAGCCGTTACAATGCCAAATTCACATCAAATTTATATCAATTGTTTCCTGCAGACCCTACATATGTATTTTTTATTTATGATTTATAAGTGAGTTTTAGACCTTCGTGAAAACAGCTCTCATTCCCAACCCATGTCCCGTGGGACTTGTCCCCTCTTGAAAGCATCGTTCTGACGGGAATAAGCAAAAGTATAGAGACGTCTCAAATCCCAGGCATCCACGTAAGCATCTCTCTTGCTACCAGTGTGTTGGCAGAGGCGAAAGAGTTCAGCCACCTACCAAAGAACATAAAGAACATTGTTGAATGTAGAGGGGAAAGGGGTGCTAATGTTTCTTGAAGAAATGCTTCCTGAATGCAAAACATTTGTAAGGATAAATTTACAGCCCCATGTAACCCATGTGCTAGCCTCCAACTCAACTTGTTTGATGTCACAGAAGCCACCATTGAAGTGTTCAAGCATGGCAGCCAAAGCTTCAACGTTCAACTCAAGAGATTTGGTGCATATGGGGTTTGGTTTTGGACCTTCATCAGTATCAGAAACTTCCATTGAAGGTCTTTCAGGGATGGGCCATTGAATCCAGCTAATCCCACCCCTGAATCGTTTCCGGATTGTTTCAACCCTCTCCCATTGCTTCGCTAGCTCCCCAGCCATTGCGAGCGAGACCCAGCGGCACAGAAACCCTAAGCGCGCAAAAAGACCACTGAAGCCAGACTCCATGTGGATAGAGAAAGGGTCAGCAAAAAGGGGAGATCGACACATAAATGATTTATATAAATTATATAACATATATATATGAAAGTGTTCCAGAGAAAATGTTCCCCAATCTTGTTCACAGAGCTCCCACCCTCGGCGGCTTGCTGCAGGACAACAAGCCAGATTGACGTAGCAAGAGCACTGAAGATGGAGAAGCAGGGTCCTGCATACTTAAGTCTCACCCGGGGCTTTTCTGAAGCAGAGGTTCATCAAACATTTGGATTAAATCATGTGAAGTCTCCATGGGGATATGCTCTTTGAAGATGGTTTAGCAAATCATATTTCTATCCATGGACGGCATACCAAAAAATCACTTAAATCTGAATAAGCTATACACCTAAACCTCTTAAAAGCAGTTTAAACTGGGAAACACTGAAAAAACATGTGCAGTGGTCCTCAAATCTTGGCATGGGCAGGAGTGCCATGAGGTCCGAAGGATCAGTAAGCTAAGTTGAGAACAAAGTGGGATAGTGAGATATGCACCAAGAATTGTTTTATGATATATATAGTGGTTTGGGCAAGTATCGGCCCTATATTTTCTTATATTTTCCATGTCCGAAGATCCTAAAAACTCCAGCTGAAAGCTCCGCACCCATCTTTTGATCCATACTTCCTGTTGCTGAGCGTGGCTGAAAAAGGAGGGTTGGTGGTACATGAGGAAAGTTGACCATTTTTGCTGAAAGTTTACGATACTATTTGGATATAGGTGAAAGTCGTAATGAATTTGAAAGTGTACCATAAAAACAAACAACTTCCGCGTTCCAGGCACCCTTATAACCCCCCTCAGCCCCTTAAAAAGGCAAAAGGTTGGCAAACACAACGTGACCTGGGACACACTTTGCACCAACCGGAAAAAAACACATTGACATGTTTGGCGAATCGGCAACGTTTGGAGGGCGGATTGGGAGCCGGCAGTTCACGAGTTTCACAGGTCCTGGGGGCAAAAGGGGCAAATTGGAGGATGGCAGGTTGGGAGGGGGATGTGATGATCTTGGATTTGTTGATAATACGGCAATTTTTTGTTTTTTAACATGAAAAATCACCATTAAACTCACCATTTTCAATTTTTTCCCAAGCATCCTACAAGCAAATCCAAGTGACTCAACCACAATATTTTATTCCCCTACCGATTCTTGTAAAAAGTGTGTGTTTGTCGGATGATGGATTGTAAACTAAACTTATCCGAGCCGGTTGTAGAAGGAATATAATCCAGCCATTTGAATGTGTGGGTCTCAAGCACTTGTGTTTACCCAAAACATTGAGGCTGTGATCCAGTTTGACATTCAGTTTTTCTTTTTTCAACTGGCCCAAGCACATTTTAGAAAAGGAGTTGGGGAGATTTCAAAGAGTAGCTAGACTGTGAATAGAAGTCCTAGAATTAATGGCACTGTTGCTTCCATTTCCCTTGACAGATCCATGGGAGGAGTTTGTTATATTTGCCTACATTGATGCCATAAAAATCAAACCATTATACGGATCCGTATTATACAACCATGTATAACTAATGGAAGGTAAGAGGTTTGTTTTCAAGTTGGCTCAACTTGTATTTTTCACATACTTTGGTGGGGGGTCATTTCTTGCAGAATTCACGTTGGTGGGGTGTGGTGCATAAAGTAGGAGCTGATATAGGAATTTGCTTAAAATCCCAAAGCCACCATCACTTTCCTCAAAGGCCGGCCCCTCACCAGTTATTACTATATAAGCACCAGGGTTATAACTCCACTTAGAGGGTGAAAAAAACAGTTGCCCATTTGGCCATTTATGGGGGCACCATAAGTCCATTTATAATTGGTGTCTTAAATTCCCATGACATATCCATATAAGGATCTATATGTACTGTATTTAACCACAGAAATCAACCAGTCATGGATCGGCAAATATATACCGTACATTGATCCTACTGGAATACTTGAAGGATTACCCCACTTAGTAAGTAATTAGGATCACCCCCATTATTCTTTGACATAAAAAGGCCATCTGGAACAGGTCCCACAACCCTAGGGGACTTACTAAATAACCATGGTTATTATCCACTTATGATCCTCCAATCCTGCAGGAGTTGAGGTTGGTAGTTTGTCTACCATCATTTACGACGATCCAACAGGTGGTTGATTGTTTTTGGGAACGGGATTTCTGAAGCATCAACAGTTAGTTTATTAAATGGGATGATCCTCCAAGTAGGATCCATGGTCATGGTATATTTCTCTACATTTAGTTGATTTTTATGCTTTTCATGTAGTCAAATATACCATTCCCATGGATCATATGGAAATGGGGTGATCCTCCAAGTATGGGTAGTTGGGGGTGTGATCCTTATATTTGGCAAACTGAAAGGCATCGATCCCTGCGGTGGTTCGTGCACGACCGCTCGCGCGGAGCTGGTTGGTGGGGGCTTCCCCGTTTCAAAATGACGGTGGGGACGGTGTGCTTGAAGGTGAGGTAGAAAATGATGCACAAATAACGGTGATTTATGGACAATTGTATTATTGTTATATTGTTATACTGTAAATAGTTGTAATTATATTTAAGGATACTGAAATATCTGACCTAGTAACATTGTAAGTAGTTTGTTTTTCTATCTCTAAGAATCCAGGTATGTCCTACATCCACGGGATGACTACCCCGATCCATTCCTATTCGATCCGGAGGGGTTGACCGGAGTCTTAGGGTCGCATTGTCTACATGCAAATATAGGACCGTAACTACTTGGATGTCCCGTTGGAAGTTAGGATCAATGGTTAGTAAATGGGTTATTTTATTTCACCTACTTATAAATGGGATATACTAGGGTTATAACTTACTTACTAACCATTTACTAACTTCCCGGGACATCCTAGTAGGTGGTGGTAACTCAAATATTTGTTTATTTTCACCCCGGATCCTTGGGGAAATGATTCCCAATTTGACGAGCATATTTTTCAGATGGGTTGAAACCACCAACTAGGTAAGGATTCCGGGAAATATCTGGCCAATATCGTCAGTAGTTGAGTTGGTACAAGGTATCACCCCCAAAAAAGACTGGTGTTTTGTGATGATGCCTATGGTCACTACCCCTTTTTGGATCCATGTATGGCATTTTTATCTACAATATATCATAAAACTCAACCATTGGTCATGTAGGTATAAATATTCCAGTCCCATGGATCCTATGGGAAAGGGGGACAAAACTCGGTACCTTTTAACAAACATATGGAGAAAACTCCAACTGAACCAAGTTCAAAAATTGGTGGACCTCCATGGTTTGAAGATTTGTTGTTGCAAGCGATTTTAGTTCTACATGCCAGGCTTGTGCAGGAGAAACTGTGCATCATTGGTTCATGAACTTCCTCGTTTTCTATAAGGTAAATCATTCATTTGCTGTTCATTTCTTGGCAAGTTTTCTTGCAAGACATCCCGGCATCCTGGGTATATCGGTGTTGTTTGATGGAAAAAATCATACGGCATCGCATCATTAGTCCAATGGTTCTGCCTTTGTGGAACATGTTTTTTTAGATTCCTGGTCTACTCTTGTCACCTTTTTCTAGTGGGTAAGTGCCGTGCTATCAATTCCGAAAAGATCACTAAGGCTTCTTGGGAAGAAACTGGGTCCCAAAAGATGTGTTTTTTATCTCACGGTTTATTTTCTTAAGGCTTCACTCATCCAGGTGATCCTTGGTACAAGTACATAATAGTTCAGAATGAATCCAATAGGAAATGCTACATTTGGATCCTTGCAAACTCCTTCTGTTGCATGTTTTGAACCAATCAATAGGCTGAATTGGAAGTCTGATGTGCATCCAGATAGGAACACCCTAAACATTGTTTAAGGACCATCCAGGAAATGGTGAAGTCAAGGGCTTGTCAAGAAAAAGTGTTTCAACCTCCTTATATTGAATCTTGACATGTTTTGCTTGCTGCTACAGGAAGAATCTGGGGATTTCAAAACTCCAAAAAAACATTTCTTGAACATTTTCTCAAGATGATGTTTTCTTCTTGTGGGTGGTTTCATGAGTTTCCTTCGCCGAGTTTCTTGCATGTTTTTTTTGTGTGTTTTTTGTTGACCCTAGTCTTCCAAATACCTCCTCAAAAGGTGTTTTAGGTATATGTTTTTGGGGGGGGCCAAATACCACCAATAATGAGGTGTTTGGAACCCTAGGGTAATTCCTAAACCTGAATTATGGCATGGTAAACCACCAAGGTTGGTTCAACGAACCACGAATGAAACCTTTGATTTTAGTGCTTCAACTACGATCCTATAGACGATATCAATCCATCACCGATCAAGTGAAAAATGCAAATCCCATCTCGAACAAGTCCTTGATAAAATAATACAAATCCCATGAAGACTAGCAAATATTTTTCTACCTGGGGAAATGATCCAATTTGACTCTGTAGTAATATTTTTCAGATGGGTTGGGTTTCCCAACCACCAACTCCCCAAGAAGTCCCGAAAAACGTTTCTAAGGAAGATCAAGGTCAACCCCTACCTGTATCAGAGGTTATTCCCTCCAGGTGGCGCGGGGGGGGGGGTCGAGTGATGGGCCGGGTCGAGTGATGGGCCTGTTCTTGTTGGAAAACCAAGGTGAAAGAATAATTATGTATTTCATCCCAGGTTTGCCACTTGACCTTACTTCAACAATAGTTGGCAAGGTGGTGGCAACTCAAATATTTTTTAGTTTCACCCCTACTTGGGGAAATGATCCAATTTGACTAATATTTTTCAGATGGGTTGAAACCACCAACCAGATTTCATCCCAGGTTTGCTACTTGGCCTTAAATCACTAGTTGGCAACTGTATATTGATCCAGAGGTTTTTATAAAGACTTTGATTAAACAAAACATGTTTTCAGAAACTGTTTATTGCCCATTGTAAAGGGGAGGCATAAGGATATTACGCATACATTTTGAACCAAACATGTCTAGTGATCATGATCCTCCAAGTACTTCAAGAGATATATGATATAGTATATACACCTTACCAGTGCAAATGGGATGTAGATGATATATACGTATATATATATATATGTATTATTATTATATATATATATATATATACATATTGTAGCCCCTATAAATGGCAGAAAATCAATGGGTTTCACTGGGGTTCTAACCCCCGAAAACTAGCATGGAACCTAAACTTAAGGTTTGAAAGATCTTTCTTTTCATACAAGGTGTTTCTCCGTGAGGGCTCATGGTAGTTAGGAACTACTTCGGTAGGTTGTGTTTTTTTTGAAACCGTGAAAACAGTCCCTGCAAGTTGATTTAGGGCTATTTACAATCTAACTTGCAAGCTGCATAGAACCCAACATGTCCCATAGTGTTTGGTCTTTGACCCATAAAATGGTGCGGCTCAATACCAAACCCCGCCCCCCAAGAGAAACAGATCAGTTGGCGTGTGTAGGTCGTTGCTGATTACCATGAATCATAGGAATCTAATGGTACCCCCCAATGCCACCCCCCCTAAGAAATATCAAGAAATAAGGCTTTGTTAAGGGATTGTCAACCACTATGATGCCTCAATAATCCCTTAATGCGGCCTAACTTCCTGGGGGGGTTGGCATTGGTGGGGTTACCCTGAAATTCCTATGAATGAAGCACCAAATTAGACAAGAACTTCGTCAGGTACGCAGATCCACTCCTCCTTTTGCCTCCTTCTCCTGGTCCGGGTCCAACTCAGCTTTTGAAACAGAAGCCAAACCCACCGGTTGGGAATCTAACAATGGCCAATGGATATTTTTGTTGGGGGGGATACCAGAAATACATACATAACGTACACAACATACATCATATGTTATATCAAATGCTAGGAACTTCCGGGCCTTTTACCTAAACTTACTTTGCTTGGATGTCCCGGGACGGAAGTTGCAATCAACGTTTTGGATCAGTGGGTTATAACCCTTCCAACGGGACATCCAAGTAGGGCAGTTCGAACTCCGGAACTCCCAGGCACTTGAGTCAACAACGAAAAAAATGCCCAAAATCACCACGGTTCCAAAAATAAGGATAAGTACTGAAAATAGGCCATCCCAAAAGGAAACAATCGTCTTCAAACCATCCATTTTCAGGTGCGAAAATGCTAGTTTCAGGGAGGGTAATGCCCCAAAAGAATGGATGTCTTGGATTTGTTTTTGTTGGTGTTTTGTTTACCTTTTTTTTTACCACCGTGGCAATCACCAATGAAAAAAGCCCAGCAGCATTTGGGAGAATATGTGAAACACTTTTTCCATCCAAGCATCATGGCGAGTCGCAAATCTGAGGATGTCTAGACCCTTGAAAAGTGAAGATGATTACTGTAAATTTAGTACAAGGGTTCATTTATATACACTGGTGAACGTAGATGGCGCTTTTGGCGCTTTTGGGAGGCGAAAAGTTAGGGGCCATGATAAACCAAGACGAATGGGAGTGGCTAGCCATCTACTTTCCACAAGGTGGGCCCCCTACCAGTTATAAATGGGGTTGCAACCCCACTTATTGGGGTTATAAAACCCCAGTTAGCCATGTACAAGGCCATTTTATAGAGACCCCATAACTCCATCTATAACTAGTAGGGGCCCACCTTGCACCTTTTTTTCCTCATTTTTCTCTTTAGCAATGCTTCAAATTTGCGTTCTCGAAAGTTTACATATTTACATCCTTGAGGTAAGAGTTGGTTTAGTATAAGTTGAGTATTCCAAAGATTGAAATCTCCAAGACAATCTCTCCCTAATTGGGGATTCTTACAGTAGCAAACCACCAATCCTGACCAAGGGCCACAAATTTCAACACTGCCTGCACCTCGTTTGATCGTGATTTTTGCTATCCACTATGGGCATCCCTTTTCCCAAACCAGGCCTTTACTTGATTTCATGGCGTCACACTTCAGAAATTATTTCTTTGGTAATTTTATGGTGCCATTCATGTGCCACAATCGCAGTAATTGTAGCATTTTTTCAGTGTTGGAATATGTTGTTTTTTTGAGCATCTCATCAGGTTTTAGTCAAATTGTGCCATTTTTGCCATTGAAATGATAATTTCTTGCACAGGTATTCCTAGCATTGCCAACTAACAAGGGAAACCACCAACATGTCTATTGGTTGGTCATTGTAGTCATGGTGAGTGAGTGGCTGTCTCATCTTCAACCTTTTGAAAAGCTTTCAAAATACCTTCCTCACAGTGTTTTCGATGATCGTTTTCTCATATCAAATAATCCAACACATGCGTGATTTGTTAGTAAAGTCATATCATCTATGTGATGGGCTTGCAAAAAACCATGACTCATCCCCATTTGAATAACCATGGTTAGTAGGTCCCCGATTCCTGTGCTTATTCCCCCCTTCCAACTGGCCATTCATGGCTTATAAATGGAGGTTACAACCGAAAATAGTGGGTTAAAACCCCCCAAATCATCCATTTGTTCATAGGGTTTTCCATGATTTTCACCATCCATTTTGGGGGTAAAATCCCCCTATTTTTGGAAACACCCAAATGGAGGTTACTAACTACTTACGAATCCACTGATGATGATCCTTCCACCTGCCACCCGTGCCAAGGTGGCGCTGAGGCCGAAGAGCCGAAGATGGGAGATGGGACGGGACTCCATGTTGGCACTTGGCCATGTTTGATGACCCAATTTGTTGAAATATTCCATGGAGTGTTTGGCTATAATACTTGTATTTGCGTTAGAATTTAATGAGGCAAAAACATGCGAAACATATATATGCAATATGACATCCACACTTTTGCAAGTCCACGAGTAGGAAAGAAACAAGCCAGGCATGTATGATTTGCCCAGATCAATGACCATATCTTCAATGACCCGTCAACAAAGCGGCAATCGTTGCTTATTAGCTCGTAGCGCCTCATGAATCATTTTGAAACCCTTATTTCTTGGAGTTTGGGGTGATCAGTCTTCATATATAAACTTGGATTTGTTTAAGATGATGTTTTACTTTTTACCATGGTAAATCCCCAATGAAAAACCAGCATTTGGGAGAATATATGTTTCGCTGTTTCCAAGCATCAAACAAACAAATTCAAGTACCCTAAGAATCCTGACCCCTCAAAAATGGCTATTTTGAAGACCTGGACCCCTGCTATACAGGTTCAAACCCTTCCATTCGAGGGTCCATATTTACCGCCCAAATTGCCAGGTGAATCGAAGACGAGATTTGCAGGTGGAGCCGACAGATATCGACAGATTGAGACGACCGATACGTGAAGGGAAGATTAGAGCCAAGTTTTCATTCAAAGGTACACACCGGCACATCATCCAAATCGACCCAGATATGATGCAGACTATACATATACATGTGTATGAATATGTAATATTTAGTTGGGTATACATCAAATTGCATGTACATAATTCACACGTATGTATACCGGTACATGTACGTAGTAGATGCAGCCAGGAGATCTAAACACTCCCAACATTTCTGTCAGTGACCTTCAATGAAGAATGCATGATTTTGCTGGAAGGTGTCGAAACTCACTGTCAGCAATGTAAACATGTAAGGCTCTCACTTGTAAATATAAAGTGTTACAATTCATGTCTGTTTTTGAGTGTGTTTGTATGTACAATAGCTTCTGCATGTATCTGTATAATTGTATATTAGTATATTGTATGCTGTATGTACATATATTATGTATATGTAAAAAATATATATATCTACATATGTTGTTATATTTACATATATATTCATATATGGGTAAATAAGACTAATCATCAATCCAAATCAAAGTCATTTGAACATTCTGGTAAGGTGTGAACTACCATTTAGTGTGACATCATGTAACATCACCTTCTCTCAACCAGATAGATGGAGAACACACCACAAACCATCATTACAAAAGTGAGGAAGCATGCAGTGGTCTCGTTTGGTGAAATTCCATAGTTCTTTGCTTGGACATATTTGAAATTGGTCGAGGTATCGTTTTGGTGCTCAACATTTTTGTTGTCCAGTTTCAATTTACAGCCGAGGGTATGTTGGAGGATTTATGTCCGGCGTCAGCAGATTTGCTGATTGGCTAATTGGGGTCCTAGGCTCTAACTTGAGACACGTTTAGAATGAATTCCCTGCCTGAACTTGGAGTTGTTTTCAGGTGTTTTTTTTTTAAACTTTTTACCATTGTAACTCACCATTAAGCCATTAAGCCACCATTTGGGAGAGTATTTTTTACTTTTTCCAAGCAAATCCAAGTGAAACTAACAAACTGTTGATGGAAGAAATCCCAAACAACCACCTGGGATGTAAAAAAACATACAAATAATGGGATGAAGTACCTATCAAGTGGTTAGTCTATCAACGGTAGCCCCTGAAAATCAATGGGGTTTCTTCATATGAGTTTCCTTTCGCGATTCGGCCTATTTTCAAGCGGCGTTGGCTCTTAGTTTTAGGGAGAGGATGGTTCTTGGACGATACCTTCAGCAAATTGTCGACTGATGGGATCTGATATCATATAGTGATGTCCTAAACTTTGACTAGGTGGTTGAAACAACTATTTTGCCGTATTTTTTTAGCCCAATTGTTTGGGGAAAAAATCACCAAATTTGTCGAAGACATTGGTGGATTCCTTGGCTTTTTGCAAGGTGGACTACACTGGTGGAAGGTGGTTTATGTGGTTTGGTGGTCATGGTGGTCTGGTGGTACAATTTGAGCCAGGGATATTCCAGACTTGAGTCATGTGGGGTGCGATTTTACCCAATTTTACCGTCCAGTTGAAAAGATCTTTGCATTTCTTTAGTTTGTTTTTTACTGTTCATTGCACATCACCGTTTGAGTCATCATGTCTGGAACACCTTTTTACTCTTTTCCAAGCACCGACGAAGCAAACTCATTTAAGTTTGGGGTTTGCCAAATCCCTGGTTCACAGTGGGAAGAGTCACTTTTTATGCAGGGAACTCGTTTGACAAACCGCATGGAATCCACTGTTGATGAGTGTTTAGGCAAGACCCAAATCATCATCATCATCATCATCATCATCATCATGATCATCATCATCATCATCATCATCATCATCATCATCATCATCATCATCATCTTGCTGACACGTGGCCTATATATAGCTGGCTTTAAGGCCCATATGTTGATCGAAAACACACCCCGTAGAAGGTCAATACTTGGGTGGGGATTTTAGTGAAAGTTCCTGCCTCGGTAGTTGGGTTTTTCTTTTCGGGGATCAAATCGCGACTTCCCCAAAAAATAGTGTCAATTTTCAAGGTTGCAGATTTGTCCCCCATACATGTTCGGACACAAAGCCACACATGGTACCTATGGATGTAAATATTGGTTTCCAGGGTTTGGCTTTGATTCAGGGCCAAATCTACAACCCCGATTTTTGGCTGGTTTTGTTAGCATTCAACAAAAGCGCGGTGGAATCCATGGAATCCTGATTTGCTAAAGTTTGGATGTATGTGTATATATATATATACTGATATTTTACATAACATATATAACATATAAATATATTTATCTCTATTTTAACTGTGTATACATATATACATGTTTATTTTCATTATACATAGGTATCCCTTGAACAAAGTTGGACTTTCAGTGATGCAATCCGGGTGATATATGTGTGTATATATATATCTTTTTCAAGACACAAATACAATCATGTATACATTATACTTACTAGAAATTGATGAAATATACAACCATGTATACTTTACAAAATAGAAATATATATGATTATATATGTATATATAACAGTTACAAGAATGTATACTTTACATAATAGAAATAGAAAGAGATACATCAAACCCTGAACCATTGAGTCACTCTATTTCTGCTTTCCTGGAGCATCTGAGTTGTGCATTTCTGCAGGCGAGGACACTGAGCCTATACAATAGAACTTGTGAGAAGAAACATTTGGCACGGGCCGGGTGAACACTCAGCAGTTACCTTTTTGTTTGGTGAGAAACATTGAAAGTGCAGCATATATCAATTGGACGCGGCATGTATCTAAACCCTTCCCCCCAATGTATCAATGTGTTGAAGCACTTTTTACACCAGTTTGCATTTTTAGATTCAACCTCGCAAGTATCAAAAATCACTGGTGAGTTTCCTCATAACGAGTTTTCTTCATTCGAGGGTGTAGAATCCCCTGATGTTTGGAGTTGTTTCACCCTCCAATTCAGAAGGTGTTTTCTAAATAACACATCAAAACAAGGGTCATTACAGTATGTAGATTATATTATATTGACCTGGAACCCCAATGACCTCTATTTTTGAAGGTCAACCCCCCAAAACAAGGCCCTTTTCAATCAAAACGAGGGTCATTTGGGTTCCAGGGAAGCATTGGTAAGCATCGACTTATTCAGCAACCAGTCTCATGATATCCCCTCGGACTTCAGCGGATTGAGTGCGTGCCCATTTTTTGTGTTGCTTCGTCTCGGAATGAGGGTGAGACTGTTGATGGCTGAAATCCGGCTAAACCACTTGTAGGATGCATATATATATATATATTCATATCTATAGACCCCATAAAGCATTGTAAATAGTGGGATAAGTACCTATTAAACCAACTGTTGAGCTGTATTTCTGCCATTTTAACAGGAGGGTTCACTGATAGAAAAAAAGAAAGCATTCACGGCTGACAGCTGGGGTGGTTCCAAAGGTCTAAGCTGTGATATGTTGTTTTAAGGTGCAGCTGAATTGGCACATGTTTTTTCCACACCCTGTAAAATACGAAGATGGGGTTGTGAAACTCAGCTGTCAGCGGCCGTGTTTCGGTATTGTTTCGCGTTACAGATTCTGAGCAGTGTCCAAATATCATACGTACCAAGAATCCAAAATTTCCGATGAAACGTAGGATTGAATTACCCATAGGATCCATGGAACTGGTATATTTACCTTCATGAAAACCATAAAAATCAACCAAATGTAGGTAAATATTCCATACATGGATCCTTTGGGTTAGGATTCGAGGTCACGATCCCCATCCCCAAGTCATAGGATGTTCATCGAGGAAATCTCTGACTCTTAGGACATACACATACATCCCCGAGTCAACTAACAGCCAGATACCAAAAATGATGGGTTTGGAAAACGTGGACTCCGGCTTTAAATATGGCCTTTTAAGTATCTATATGTTGGATTTCTGGGGTGCACCGGGATCCCTAGGGATACTAATTGACTCTCAACAGCCAAAAACTAGTTACAAATGGGGTGAAAGAATCCCTAGAAATGGCCTTATGAATAGGTACTTGTAAATGGGATTATAACCCACTATAAGTTGCAATTTAAAGTGGAGTCATAGCCTAAGTTGACTTATAACTTATCACTGGTAGGGGCGGGACAGGATTGCGGCTTTTGCACTTATTCTTTTGGCCACTGCCCAGAAATGCATCGGTTAGCGTTCATCGGCTTCTGACTCGATGCCGTTTCGGGAAAAAATGGACGAACCGTGGCGGTGCTGGGAATTCGAAGTCAAACCGGGGGTACGGTTAGGTGCTGAAGGCAGTGTAGAAACAGATTGGGCTCGACCCAAATTGGATAGGGATTTTTTTTTGTTAAGTAATGAAAAGATACTGAACAAAAACAAGAACATCACCTGGGGAGAATACTTTTTTTGGGGGGAAGTTAGTTGAACTTGTTCCGTCCAACAATGGCCCTTCGGCAAATCCAAGCTTTTGAATGTGATTCATATCCCTCCAAGCCTGGTTTCCAAATGGGTCCTTCAAAATTTCTAGTCAGACGCAAATACCCAGTATACTACGAGGGCGTTGTTTCACACCCCTACAGAATTTCACACCGAACCTCAGGAGTTTTTTTGGAAGACAACAAGGGAGAGGAAAAGCAGCTATCTTTGGAAACTACCCTCCCTGAAACTAACATAGCCCCTGAAAATTGACGGTTGGAAGATGAAATTCCTTTTGGGAAACCCTATTTTCAGCTCCTATTGTTAGTTTCTGGGAGTGTGTACCGTATGTATTAGGCTTCCCCAACCAGCTATGTTAGATTGCCAGATCACCGGAAGGTAGAACTTCTGTTCGCGATTTAGCATTGACAAAGTTCCGGATCAACCTCTCCATCATTTGGAACTCAAAATCGACCATTATTTCAGCACATTTTAGATTTCATTTACAAATTAAATGTTGTCCATATAAACACACAACTCATCAACAACAAGAATTTACATAGCCGTTTCCTCCCTCAAAGGTTTCTTTCATCATTTTTCATCAACAAGTTCAGGATTACAAACCGTCCTGTTAGTCTTTGTTGGTCCAAATAATTTTTCTGGTCGCAACTTGACTAATTCCGTGGGACGCTCATGCTGCCTGTCGTTTTTTTCGCAGCTTTGCCGTGGCTCTCCATGTGGGTCACTTTTCGGGCGGGTGGCGGTTTTGGCGCAATCGTCGGCGATTTTCGCGGTGAGGGGACCAAGAAATTGTTGGCCATAAATTCATTGGTAGAAACTTGCGATCAAACCACCGTTCTTGGATTTTTGTTCAGGTGTTTTTTCTACTTTGTAGCATGGTAAATTACCATTAATTCACCATTTAGGAGAATATTCTTTTCTTTTTCCAAGCATCTTATCTAGGCATTTGTTATCCATAGGTACTTGTATGTGGTTTGTATGGATATATACATGCACATTATTTAACCTCATACAACCATAATCAACCATACACATGACACTTCATGAACCATCAAATATCTCAAAAAAAAACGACTCTTTGAAACACGTTTTTTTAATCGCAAATTGCATTCCAAACTTGCGAACCAAAAAACGCGGTTGGGTGTTTTTTTTAAAGAACATGAACAAATTCCAACCAAACCCTCTCCAAACCGACAAAAGACGCCCCCCGAGGCTGCCTGCGAAGTGTTTTGACGCCGACGAGCTGACCTGAGGCCGCGCTAAGCAGCGCGGTCAGGACCTGTCGCGACCTGTCGCGACACAACTGGGGTTGATGTCGTTGGGGCTCTCAAGGACCAAAATGATGTGGAAGGTCATAGCAAAAAGTTTTCCCAAACGGCCAAGGACATTTGATGATGATGATGATGATGATGATGATGATGATAATGATGATGTTTTTATTTGTTTTGTTTTCATGACTCATGGTTCATGAATCCATTAACAATTATCATCACAGGATTTGCTTTTATATTTGGGAACCATACCGGACCACCATGAACTCCCCTGAGGAACCCTCCTTCCACCCGTCAAATTTCTCCGAAAACGCCCAGGTCCAACACGGTGACGCGTGTCTTGGCGGCTTTGGAACCACCCCCGAAGTGTTTTTTTTTACATTTTCTTCTACGTAGAAGATGTTGAAACAGATATCCGAAAAAACAACCAGTTGCAGTAATCGGTACATAAAGAATCACACTTTTCTTGAGCGCTTTCAACAGTATCCAGTTTTTGTTAGGCCTTTGTTCTGTGGGGGGGTGGGTACGATAGGGTGGGTAGGTTGACTGGTCATTAAGAGGAAACATCTTCCTGCGATCTAATTTTTTGAGAGCTTTTGATCTTTGAAACTTTGGATGTATTCCAACTCAATCTAGCTATTGGGGTGTCAAGAATTTTGATGTCCACAGCGGATGAAAAATCTTATCGTCGGCACGATAGGGGGGTTTCCTTAGATGGTGGTACCACCAAAATTATCATTTTTAGTAGGAAAACCCCATGGGTTTGTTGGGGAAACCCACCATTTTAGGAAACCACCATATAAAGACCCTTCGAAACGATGATTCAACACGACCTGCATAGATCTACTACCTCTGAGAGGTCACGACGCCTCAAAAACCCTTTGAATCGGGGAGGTATCCAAGGGAGGTCACGGATTTATCCCCCCAAAAAAATCCGTCACCGGAGATACCAAACTTTCCCATCAAAAACAGAAAAAAAAGCCACCAAAAAGATGGGCATTTTTTTGGGTAAAGTTTCGGTATCAACTCATTAAACCAACCCCCAACAAAAACCCATGTTTTTTTTGGTTGACAGAAGTCATATATCCTCCCCACCCGGTCCCGTAGATACCCGGAGCCGTAGGGAGGGTCCGACTTGGAAGCCAAGGAACTCTGGTGAACTTGGACCAGTTCCGAGTGGTGTCACGGGTTCCTTGACAGAAATAGGTGGAGATTAGGTGGTTATGATGTTAAAAGGTTGAGATGGGGGGGTTTCGACTCAGGAATCGGAAGGGTAAAAATTGAAGTTCAGATTCATATGATATATTATTAATTTTTATATTTACAGGACATACATATATATGATATATGTATTTACATATCTATCCAAAGTAACCAAGGATTCAACATGTACATTAGATGAATCTTCTTGATCCCAAGCTTTTTTAAATCATAATCCTATACCTTGGAAGTTGTTAAAGGCGAAGGTGATAGATTTTGTTTCCTTTCGGTCGCTAGTGATCACATGTTCGCATGTTCCATCTTTTATTGCTGGTCAACCGGGGGCCCCCCCGGCCATGTACCCCCCTCGGAAATAAGGTCTTAATGGCCGCCCTTATAAAGGGAAAGTAATGGTTCAAAAGCCCTGAATAAGGCCTTACTTCTGGGGGGGAGTTATGTTGGGGAGGGGTAGGTTGACTTGTCATAAATCTTGGCCCGATGATTTCTCCTTCGGATCCTTTAAGGGCTCATTTTACAACTACAAGGCGGGGCCACTGGTCACCAGTTATGCGGTGAAATAACTCCACTTATCGGGGGGCGGTACAACCCCAGTTAACCATTTATAAGGCCATTTATAGGGGTTCTAATGTCATTTATGACTAGTAGGGGCCCACCTTGTACAATATATTGTTACAAATCACATGTCCTGCTATGCACTCTTGTGCACTGTCAACGGGATGATGCAACTCAAAATGATTGACTGAGAAGTTGTTTTTTTTTTTAATTTTGTGACCACATGAATTGTCGGGAAATATAATCGCCACCATACCGCTACTGTAATCCTGAGAGGTGTTGGCATGATCATTTTCCTTTCTAAATGGGTGATTTTTAGGTTCCATGTTAATCTTCCGGGGTGCAGCTGTTAACCTACGGGAGTTTCAAACTCCCCACCGGCCCATCGAGGATTTGACCAAAGGCACCTTCACCGGTGGCGCCTTCACTGCCGTCAGCAGACCTAGGGAAAGCCAACGTTGAAACGGGAGGAAACCACGTTGGTTGTGTTGGAAACACAGGTTGGTTGGACCTGCCTTTCAAAAGAACAGGTGGGTTTTAAGGTTAAGTCTCTTGTGTTTGTACATTGATGCAAGGTGGTTTATGTTGCAGAAAGATATGGGTTGACAATACAGGAATCTGTATACTTTAGATGCTTTAGATATATACATGTTTGGTATTGAAGAGAAACTCCCTATATGTGGTTTATGTTGCAGAAAGATATTGGTTGACAATACAGGAATTTGTATACTTTAGATGCTTTAGATATATACATGTTTGGCATTGAAGAGAAACCCACTGCAACAACAGTTGTTTTGTGCAAATTCCATGACGTCCCGAGCAAGTTAAGTATTGTTTGGAAGTCATCCCAAGCTAAGTGGTGACATGTTCCCCTTTTTTTCGATACATTGAACCCATTTTTGACTCATATGTTCGTTGAATGGGTGGCGATGACCCAACCAACTAGCAAGTATTAGCAACAGGATTTGCAAACAGGAACTCATAAAACAGTGAACCAAGATTTGGGTATACAAGTATACTTGAAGGGTGCAAAAACAACCAGCTATCGAAGCCAACTTCATATTTCAAAGACCTTGATGTGTTGAAGCAACGTTGCAGAAAGTCCAAAGGCTGAGTCAGATTATGTTTGTTTTTTTGTTTTTTTGTATGCTGAGTCAGCAAATAGTTCAGAAATCCGGCCAAGAAGGATATGTAATGTACAAATTCATGATACATATATCCAAGGTGGGCCCCTACGATCGTTATAAATGGGGTGAAATAATCCCTACAAATGGCCTTACAAATGGGTAACTCGGGTTTATAATACCCTACTTATCACCGTTATTTCAATCCATTTATAACGATCATAGGGGCCCACCTTGTATATACAGTATATCAACTGCTGAAAGTTCCCGATTTCTGCAGCATCAACCGGATGTCCTGAGTTGAAACAGACGTTCCGAACTTGCTCAGGTAGCCTATGCCCTACTTCTTCTTTTGCTCATTGCTGAGCTTGGTGCCTTTCTTAGGTGCATTATGTGCATTTGAGTGAAGTTTAAAATGGAACTGAACAGGTAGGCAATGACCAAAACCCTGCTAATTTCAATGTTTATAGGGGATTATACTACCCAGTTTTATAGGGATTCTATTGGGCCAGTATAAACATCCATATTAATCAAGCAGTATAATGGAATGTAGCAAGGGTTTTGAACGTTGCTCACGTGGGCTGATTCAAATCTGGGTTATTTGATAGTGTATACGGTAGGTAAAGAATGCCCAGTTCTATTTCAGAATGATAAGAACCCATCAGTGTTAAGATTTGTTAAGGGATCCCTTGGGAAAACCAACCAGAGATGAAATGTGAGGTTTTCATGCACTGAAAGGTCAGATTTTGGAACTTGGAAATATGGTCTTTCAATATTGATCAATATATTCAGATAGGCATATAGACAATTATAAATGTATATATATATATATGTATATATACACATTTTTTTATGTACATGCACATGTAAATATTCACATACACATTTATAGATATACGAATGATATACGATATTTATATATAGATATATTCTACATATGACACATCATAAGCATTTATATGGTCATATGGCGGTATAGTAACTTGTGTGTCAACCTTCCCTTCCAGTGGTATCCATGCGATTTGTTTTGATCCAAAGCTATGGCGGACCGACGGACGGGACGAATTTCTGCAGGAAAAACTACCAGACCAACATCATCATGGATCAAAACAACGAAGCTCAGCCAGCAAGACAGTCTGGTTCGTTTTTATGGCTGCTGTCAACCAACGTATACCCCTACCTAACGTTAGTAAGGGGTTTAGTAGCCGGCCAGGCCTTATTTCTGGGAAACGAATGGTTTTCATAAGCCCCAACTAAGGCCAGCTATTTGCGGGGGAGGGTGGTTTTTGTCAGGGGTTTGAGGGCCCTCATTTCATGCCCTTCCATAAATCTGCCCAAATTATAGCGACCTCACACGACGTCACAGTAGAATTACGACCTAACTTTCTGAATTAAGGGGATGATGTGGGCTGACTATGAAATTTTGGGTGTGCACAAATCATGTCATGGGAAACCAAAATAGGAAATGTGTTGTTGGCAGAAATCCTGCACCAGTCGAGCTTGGTAGTTTGTCGCATTATTTACAAAGGTTTTGTACATCAAACTGATGCAGGATTTCTTCCACCAATAGCAGCATCTTGCTGCGTCAAAAGTTTTCTGGGCCAAACTGGTTGTGGTTTAGAAGGGCAGAAAAATCACGGTGCTTGGCAAAAATACTGCTTGGAGGCGAAAATCTCGCCATTAGAAGATTCAGTGCAACCTTTTTAGGGGCTGTTTTTTATGTAACATGGGTAACGCCCAAATAGCACGTAAATCATCCTTTTAGCAGCTGAGACCTGGGGTTTGGGTTCCGACTCCTGAGTTTTGTGTGGCTTTGTGAAGGGCGAAGGACGCCATTTCAACGACCTAACTCTTATTTCAATTTTGAATTAACGAAATTCGACCTAACGACCCGTGAATTATAATAATTTGGCCAGATAAATTCAGGTTCAGAAAGTACTACGTAGATTTGCCCAGATGAAATGAGATTTGTTTTAACGCGATATTCTTCCATTTTCCATTATTTTTTAAAGTTTTCGATTAACATGAACCCCACAGCTGGGAAAAAATCATAAGCGATGTTTTGTTTTTGGGCATATAGCAAAGCCTGTGTGTGTGTGTTTAATTTCTAGCTGAGACTGAGACTTTTCAGCTGCCGGGGTGGATGGCTTGTCTGGCCAGTGTCTAAGAAGAGGCTGGCCGTGAAGAAGATGAAGATGCTCCTCTCCCCATCAAGTTGAAAGATCAGTTCTGGGGCCATCATCTCTCAGCCCTGAAGAATGGGTAAACAATAAGCTCATCATCGCAAACTTTGGAAGGCAAAGTGGAGAAGCGAACCTCAAACCTTGGTTTCGTGACGGAGCTATGGATTGTCAAGTCCATGCTTCCACTTCCAAAAAGACGTCGACGTCGGGTGACGTGGCCTCTACATCTCTGCGAGGAAAAAAACACCATGCCAGAGGTTGGCATGGCACTTGGTCACTGCTCCTTCGGACACTTTTTTTTGTAAATTGCGTTGAAGGTACAGTAGAAGGGTTGATCCCATGATTCTTGGGGATATATTATAGATTCATCATATAAATGCTATGTGCGTATATATATATAACATTTGTATGCTCATGCTCCTTTTGCCATTTGGCCTGAACTGCATCCCTGTACCATTTGGACTGAACTGCATCCAGGAACCATCTAGTTTGACCATTTTGATATCTTGAGAAATCACAGAGAAATCAGTACCAGAAAGATGAACCTTGAGATGCAAACAGTGAAGAGGTATTTGATACCGTTTGGGTGGTAGCATTTCAGAAAACTCAGATGATGATGTCACTTTCCCACGACAGCAGAATATAGAACATGATATCATATGTACACATGTGCTTATACAATCTTATTTATCCATATACTCTTGGCATCCATGTATGGTATATGTATTATAATATACCTATATTTAGTTGATCTTCATGGTAAATGTAGGTAAATATACCAATTCCATGGATCCGTCATGGGATACCCTTAAACGAGTGCAGTTGGACCTTTTTTTTCCGCGGCTCCTACGGGCTTTCTCCATCATCCACGACCCACCATATGTCCCATAGGATCCATGGGATTGGTGTATGTATCACTAGATTCGCCTAATATAAACACAACATTCATTTCACTTACCCCAAAAAAAACATTTTTTCACAAGTCCACTTGCAAATCCGGCAAAAGACGTCAGCAATATGACTTCCAAATAGTCATCTTTCAATCGCGTGGCCTGAGGATGAGCTAATCCAAATCAATTTTGACATCCTTATGTACGACCTACCGTGTTGCCGACCCGTTTTGACGCCATGAGTTGAGTTCCATGTTCTCAGAGACTATTACATAAAACAGTTGACTTTGAACCTGGAACGTCTTGTGATTTGGAAGTTGTATGGATTTCATTCCTTTTTTTTTCACTGTGCCTCCATCATACCTTCATTTGCAAACGAATGGGCCAAAAATTACATGCATCTCATGTCGGTTTGGTGGCCATTTGGGCCACCAAGAAAGACCAGGTTGGTTGATTTACATCAAAGATTCTACACCTCTACAGGGAGTATGACATCGCGCCGAAAAAATATGATGCCAATCAGGTGTTTTTCAGCAAGTAGCCTACTTGGTGGCTCATAATGGTTAGAAACTGTAGTGTAATATAGTCTGTTGAGTTATCAGTTAGAACCAGTAGTAAACTCCGGTATATATTGTGGTTCAACTCCGTCCGCACCTTTTTTTCCAAAATGGCTCAACTTCATTTCAAGATTTTAGCTAACAATCATCTTTTTTTGAACATAAAAACAAGTGAAACCACCATTTTGAACTTTGGGTCCCACCCTCAAAATACCATACACCATAGGATACATGTATGGTAAGTTTACCTACATTTAGTCGATTTCTCTGAAAACATATAGCTAGATATACCATACCCCATTGGATCCGTATCAACCGAATCTAGGAACAAAAAAACCGTTCGTCCCATGGATCCGTGATAGGGAAAACCCCAAAACTTCTCAGTTTGCCAGGTGTAAGTACTTGAAGATCGGCGTGTGGGATCGTTTTGGTGAAGAAAGAATTAATAGCACCGACCAGTCCGGGGCTGAGTCGAGTCCTTTGACAAAAAAGTTTCTGTTTTGGGACCGACCTTTTTGGAGTGAAAATCTATCCAAATCCCTGATTTTGTTTGGCCAGATTTTTTTTAAAAACATGTATAGAGCTGGAAATTTTCTGTTTTGGAAAAACAGGTGTTTTCAATATTATCATTTTCAAGAATTAGAATTAGTATCGATTGACTTTTTTTTAGACAGCCAGTCAGTGAGTCGATGTTGTTGGGTGAGGTTTCATTACATCCCTGTGGATCACAAGGGCCAGTACAAGGGTATGGCCATGAACTCAACTTGTGATGGGCTTTGGAGGGATTGGAGGATGGATAGAGTTGACAGTATACAGCCATGGGTTGTTTCTATGAAGGAAACGCCAAAGGCTTTGGGGAGTGAGTTTGGGTGATGGATCAGGACCATGTAAGCCACTTTAGTCACTGCGCTCTACGATATCTAGTTCTCTATTTTAATATCTCTATCTCTCTTTGGCGTTATATGTAGTATAGTCAGTATAGTATAGATATATGTGAAGTATTTATTTAGATATACATATTTGTATGTCTCCCACTTACAACAGTACTATAAGCAGGCTGCTTTTGGATTACTATAAGCTCCGCCGCCCGCCAATACTGCGAGCTTGATATTGGAAGTTCGCGCGTTCATGCCGGCCATTGCAATGCCAAGGCTTATAGCAAGGAAGAAATTGCCCTGCTGGAACAGGCAGGGGTATAGGTTCTATGATGAAGACATTGGTGAAGGTATGTAATATTAGAGGATTCAAAAATGTGAGGTGTCCACGAATTAAACTTTGGAACTTCAATGTTTCTTTGGAAACCTGCCGGAACCATAGGGATAGTGGATCCTGACGCTTTGACCAGCCCTCCCTGACAAAGCCTCTAGAATATTTTAACAAAGAATGATGTTATGCCTCTAGAAATATCAGGAAGAAATGGGCACCTCAGTCAAGAATACCTTCCCTGAAACTAATAGCTAGCCCTTGAGGAATGGTGCTTGGGAAATGACTTTCATTTTGGGATCTGGCCTGTTTTCAGGAGTAAACTTGCTGTCAGTTTCAGGGACCGTAATCCTACCTGACACATCTCGGTAATCTGAATGCCACCCCCCCAAGGTGAAACTAAAAACCTCAAAGATCTCCCAAACGTTAAGGGTTTACTATTTAACCAGTGGTTTTCCTTAAGGCCGGCTATCTCCTGTGTTTTTTTTCTACTAATCATTGATAAATAGAATTAATGGTACCCAGGTCGTTTTTTCTTTTCTAACTTCTGTGGATTTTTAACATGTTTTAACACATGTTCATACAGAATCCTGCTGTCCCGACAATTTGCCACACGTTTTGGACAAAGCACCAGGCAGATTCTACCAGTGATGTTTCAGATGCAGAGAAGAAGGAACTGGATGCTGACTGGTCGGAGGTCCTAAAGGGTGGCGGGCGGCACTATAATCCATTGGCCCCCAAAATCTAGATGTTTAAAGATTTTATGGTAAATAACCGGGTTGTTAGGTGGCCAAAACTTTATTTTTCCTGGTTTTGGGGGCTCATGGTGTAGTCTACAGTGATTCTAATTTTTGCCCATGATCATCAATGTAGACGGAGAAAAGTCACAAACAAAATCAACACGTGAAAAATTATCATGGATACCTCAAACAACTATGAGATGTTGATATATTTTAAAGGAACTACCTTTTTCCCAAAGCCCCCTACACTCTAGACTCTTGACGTCTGTTGGTGATAGTGGTCGGATGTTGATCTTTTCTTCACCATTGCGAATGTAGGACGATGTTCATTTCGATATGTCTTTTTGTCAAGTGGTCTGAAACCATTTATTACCCTCCCAAAGTTTAACATGGAACCTGAAAATGGCACCCTGCAATAGTAGATTCCTTTTGGAAACCATCATTTTTAGCTTCCATGTTAAACTTGGGCAGGGTATATGATAGTCATCCTGGGATTTTGCAAAAGACGATGCTGTTTCCAACATCTACCACGTTCACCTGAATCATTCATACCATCTTGGTGTAACGCATCCAAAGTCTTCACACCAAAAAATTATATTTAACACACTCTTCCATGTTTGGATTTGTTTTTTTTAACGGATTTGACCATGGGATTCACCACCATGGAAAAACCCACCATTTGGGAGAAACTTTTTTTGGAACTTTTTCCATCCGCAAGAGTCAGAGTCGCAGATCTAAGCATATGGGTTTCCCCGAAATATCGTCAACTGCTCCTGTATGGTATATTTACCTACATTTACCATAAAAATCATATAAAAATCAACCATTGTAGGTAAATATACCAGTCCCATGGATCCTATGGGCTTGATTCTTCCCAACACAGAGGTTGGACAGAAGCGATCACTTCTGTCCTTAAAACGTACATGCTTAGATTCCTTGAATCTTCAGAAAACGGTGCCGGGCGTCGACACTGGCAGGATTTTTTGACACTACCCTTACCCATAGGATCCATGTATGGAATATTTGCCTACATTGGATGAACAAAATGGTGAAACATTGTTGGCATTCAATGGGAAATGTATGTACATATTCCCTACATGGTCTGGGTTAGCATGGATCCAGATTTCTGAATTTAAGGTAATTCAACTGCTCCGATCCTTCAGGAAGATAATCCAGGACCAGCATGTCTATTTTCAGATGGGTGGTTTAACCATCAACTATAGTAACCCAATAATTTTTACTAACTCTTTTAGCAGGTTATCCCGGAATAAATCTTCACTTGCCACTGTCACCGGTTCGGGGAGTCTTCCAAATCAAACCTCATTCGTCTAATCTTTGCTCGTTTGGGGCCCAGTGTTTTGGATTCCGAAAGGATTCCCGAAAATGAAAGGGATTGGGATTCGTAGGGGTACCCCGATTCGAATCCCAGACCAAAGGGATTATATGACGAAAAAAAATTGCAGTCATACGCCATGAAAGAAGGATCTAGGAACCAATCATTATTTCATGGTTCAACCAGAACAACCAGCTAACCAGCGATTTTTAACAAAATTCGCCCAAGGTCGTCCTCGAGCGACAACTTCAAGCACCAGGAGAGGTCTGACACGGTGATTCCCTACTGTCATGGAAAAAATCCGGCTAACCAGTTGATATTGAGAATATCCCACCCATACCATCCATGTATGGTATATTAGTATATTTACATACATTTAGTTGAATTTTATGGTAAATGTTGGCAAATATACCAGTTCCATGGATCCTATGGACCATGTTTCACAGGATTTAATTTAGGTGGTGCGGGGCTTGGAACCTGCCTAAACCGTCTGACAGTGAGAATAATGAACAAGCAATCACTGTTTTGGCTAAACAAAAAAACCTTTATATTATTATTTAAGTTGTATGATTTACTGTTACAGATGTTGTAGTGTTTCAGAAGGAACCAATATAAATCGCTTTGTATTATTATATCGGTAAAGGTATATTATATCTCGGCAAAGTACAGCGACCTCAGCCGAGGTCACCCCAAATGGTGGTTTTGTAACTCCATTCAGCCGAGGTACTGTGATCTATGCGGAAAAAGTGTGCGAAAAAAGTGGTGGTTTAGTAAGGGAATCCCCCCAGAATGCCCGTGTTTGCATGTTGAACAAACCTCAAAGACGTTGAGCATGTCAAAGGGTCAAAACTGACCAAGACCTTGATCAGGAATTGGCCGATATGTCTTAGCTTTAGGTTTTTCTTAGGGAGTATGGGAAAGTCCCCTTGACATTTGTGGTCTCTATGGACGACCTACCCAGTTGTCCAGATTCGGTTGGAGGTGATTTGGAGCCAAGATAGTTGATAGCCAAACAGGGCAGGGGAGTCACGGCGGAAAACCAGTTTAAACATCAAGATGTTGTACCTGGAACTCCAAAAAGACATGTTTTAATGGATGTTTTGGTGGAATGAGTAACCAATTCTTTATGTAAAGATTTCGAATCATCCAATTTTTTAAAGCGGATGTTTCAGGTTATACACATCTATGTACATACTTCCTGGAAATTTAAGATAGCCCCTGAAATTTTGCCATACCAAAAGGACAGTAATCTTCCAACCATCATGTTTCAGGGGCGAGCTGTTAAACATCAGTGGTTAAGCATTTGTATCTGGTCTCAAAATCACCCGAGAATGTCGGGCTTTGCGACTAAAAGAAGCGAACATTTCCCGGAACCTGGCAATGCTTCAGGTGATTCAAAGTGACCTTTTTATCCCCTAGTTGAACGTCACTTAGCCTTTGAAAGGGTCACATAACCATCCCAAAAAGGTCACAAAGAATCGCCAGGTAGGTGGACGTTTGAATGATTCATGGTATAGGATTCCCTACTAGATAATCGCAGCCCAAGTTTGGTTGACTGCCAGAAAATTGTTGGGGGTGCTGGATCCATGGGATTCGTCATTGGTCAATGGTTTTTAAGGATTTCATGGATTTGTCAGAAACAACTGCGATTTCCATGATACATGCTGGAAATTTAACATGGCGATGCCAAAAATCATCGTTTGGAAAAGATAACTCGTTTCAAAACCATCGCGATTCTCGGGTATCTGCAAGTCCTACTACCAGGTGGGTCCCTACCATTTACAAGTAGGGGCGCCCATAACTCCACTGATTTCGGGGTGAAATTATCCCAGTTACCCGTGCCATTTATAGTGGCCGCATTTCACACCATTTATAACTGGTGAACAAAGAGGGTTGTTCACAACGAGAAAGAAGGTCCCCGAACTGTGGTTTGTTCCCTTTCCAAATGGCCTTTTCAGGGCTTATATTATAAATGGGGGGTACTAAGTACCTACTAAGTGGAAGTAGGCTATATTTCATTTGCTTGGAGATACCTGGTTCTCATGTCATGCATCCAAGACTTGTGAGTTATGTCTACCACCAAGAACCCTACTAAGTTTTGGTGCCCATCCTCCAAGTAGGGGGATGACAAACTACCTCATATGTGCACCCATTATAAATCTAGGTGGTGGTTTATTTTTTTTTCATTTTCACCCCCACCTGGGGAGACGATCCAATTTGATGAGCATATTTTTCAAATGGCTTGAAACCACCAACTAGAAATAGGGATCCTTATTAACCACTCCCCCTTGAAACGGTTGATTCGTGACATCCAAACTTCCCATTTCTTCGTGGACGTTTTCAGGACTTCCACGCGGCCGTCACTTTCCATGACTTCACCTTGGTGCCCTCCAACCCACCTTCCATGGCCTAGACCTGGAGGGACATGGGGACATGGAGAAATTCATCCCTGCCGGTGTTTTTTTTTGGGGGGGGGGTTAGCAATCAAAATGTGCTTGGAAAACCTAGGAAAGTTCCCTTTTTTTTAACCAGCAACTGGATTGTTTTTTTTGGGGTGGTAAAGTGGATGGAAATGAACAGCAACTGGTTTTCTAGGTGGGGAGCAGATAAAGTAACATACCAAGTTCATGACTGGGAACATCCCATGTCATATTTTCATTGAGATGTTCATGACTTTGCTGATTCGAAACCTATAGATTCAGACCCCTCTAAACTACACAACAAAGGGACATTTCACTAAGTTCAACATTAAGCGCAGCATCCACTGTGAAGATTACTCTGGAAGTCCAGTCAGTTTCATGGATTTATTGATGAATCAACCCTTACCAGACCAAAAGGTACCGCGCCCAAGATAACTGTAAAACATGACGATGCTTAATACTACTCAATGGAATTGTGCGTGGTTTTTGATATTGTTTTCCAGTGCCACAGCAAAAATTCTTTTTTGATGGTTTTTTATGAGAGCATTTGCCTCGCGCACTCATGTCGACTACAAAAGATGTTTGCTGTAACACATGACAACAAGGCCGCTTTAACCATGTGTAAATTAAACATATAAAGCACACATGTGCCTTTCAACTGCGCATGATCACTGTCAACTACTGTAGTTGTCAACTAAGGGTGTGGTGCCTGCTTAAAAAACAAATGCTTTTTCAGACACCGGTTTTGACTGTAACAAAAAACAACATAAAACTCATCTTGGACTTCCAGAAGGATGTTAACAAAACTCTTAAATTCATCAACACTACGTTACGTGTTTTTCCGCCAGCCTGCCATGCATGATCTTCCTCCCAACTTCACCTGCCAACTCCACTTGTTGCGAAATTTCACGGTTTTTCACGAAGTCCAAGGGGCCAAAAAATAGAGAAATTGGGCACCTCGGAATTTCATCTGGACCAAAATTTACAGATTCTTGATCTCCAAACTTTGCAATCTATACAATCGAAATCTTCGACGAAAATCCTTCCTCCATGTTAGGGCTCAGCCATTTGGGAAACATTGATTTAACTGGACATCCCAGTTATTTTTACCAGAAGTGACCACATGGTGGAATTAAAAGCGACATTTGCAATCCTTGACTCCTTAGTTTCCTAAACCGTGTTTCAATCATGCCTTGGGTTTCAGGTGTGAATTTTGACCTTTTTTTTCAGAAGGTATGAAGCAGATCCAAATATATACCATAAATTAGTAAATACCCATCCACCATTCACAACGATTCGGATGGCTAGGAATTATTTAATCCAAAATGTTCATGTCGCCTGCAGTGTGTCTTTGTCAATTCGACAGTTTTATTCCTCAAGTTTTCATTTCTTACATAAAGAACCACCTTAGAGCTTGCCCGCTTCCCCTGGGAATTTGTGTCATGGGCCAATGGGCTGCAAACAATCACGTGACAGTCCGTGAAGCTCAGAAAAAAATGGACACCATGGGGTCGTGGTCATGCGAAAGCACTGTCGTTTTTGTTTTGATTGTTTTGTTGTAGTTGGTTTAGGTACATGATGATTTCATGTTTTTTTTGTTTGCATCTTAAGTTTTGTTTCATATTCTGAATTGCTTCATACTTTACACGCAAATCAACCAAATTTATAGGGTAATGCTAGTATTGTTGATGGACAAAATCGTGCAACTCATTGTGATGGATGAAAACAACCATATCAACTGACCGGTTCATCCGATGAAATGTCCAGCAACATCTAAAGATATCCTGTTCAAACCATTCATTACTACCCTAATTTATCCATGGGGCCATGGTTGGACTACTAACACTTAACATACCAGTTTCTTTCAAGTGAGCCAACTTGATCCTTTCAATTTGGAGGTCACTTAAACCCGTAGATATCCCAACAACTTCACCAAAAAAACCCACGGAAAGTTGCTCAAAAGTATTTAAGCCAAGGTCTTTGGATGATCATCATCCCACGATTCGTGGTAAGTAACCCTGAAAATGAACGGCTGGAACCTCCAAAAACTGCTGGTTTGGGTTCATGTTTTTTCGAATTCCGAAAACTGGTGGTTTGCATATGTGTTTCCTTTTCCAAGGAGGCATATTTTCGGGTTAAACAATTCGTTAGTTTTTCGGGAATGTGTTCGGCAGTTGTCATAGGCCTACATTCGGGAAGGTTATGTATATACATCAGCATACCTGGGGAATCCTTTGGGCATTTTTTTCTGCCTAAGGCATAATTTTCTGCCTGCTGGCGGAATCTTCTGATTGGAGTCGTTTTTGTAATGTTGGAGGCATTTTTTTCTCAAGATGTTTCAAATGGGTTTTGGCGAAACCGGCTGGACTGGGATGAAGGTACGCCCCCCTCTTTGCTCTGCACTCTAGCTTTAAGATGTTTTAAGAGCACTTCGTCTTTGAGAGAAGAGCATGCAACAAGTCAGCATGCTTGAAGCACATTTTGCTCAAACTTTTTGAGATTAGAAGGGGTGAAGTAAGTATGGAGGAGCTCAAGCGAGCTGGCCTCGGGGATATGCCGCTTAAATGGTATCGTGAAGCCCAATTGGTTCTTTGGCCCAATGATGAGCCCCAGGAATCTTTCCTGCAATAAACTGACAGCTACAAAAAAATGCTATAGGTTCCCGTAGTTAAAGAATAATAGGAACAACTCTATACCCAGCTCAGGACGATATCCCTCAGGAGAAGGCACTTGTGATGGCAGAGAACTTTAAGGATGGTGGGCACATCAAGGTGTTGGCCCAGGTTCTTTGGGATTGGCAGGCTGCACGCCACTCGGTTGTAACTGTAAAACTCACTTGACGGAACTTCCCACCTTTTTCCTGCTTAATTTCAGCTGGTCCCAATTCCTTACCTCATGAGGCACAGGTGAGGCTGTTGGGGACGGGGTTGAAATTGAAGAGGCTCCACCTGTTGGTCTTTATGATCCTTACTCGGTGGACCCTTTTAATTGTGACAACTTGGCTGTGGTGGAAAGGGAGCAGGAACGTTTGTGTTGTACCCTTGGGGGTGAGATGAAGAAAACACCACTTATCAGGGATGATTTCGAATTGTTGGCATCCCCTGAACCACCCAAGTTGGAAATCCCGGAAGAGGGTAAGGCTTTAAGGAAAGGATCGACTTCCTGGAGAAACTAAGTTGATTTCAAACTTAAATCCCTCTGGTAACAAAATGTAAAACCCCATTTCAAGACAAACCACCGCTAAAGGGTCCAACATGTTCCATTAAGAATGATTACCAGAGGGATTTGATTGTTGCTATTGTGTGTTTTTTTAATGATGTTCCGTTTCCTCTTCAATTCAAAATGGCCTCCCTTTGTTTCAGTGGGTTTTGAAAAAAAACATCCCTTTCAGATTTCTTCTTGGGCCCCAAGGAAAAAAATGAAGGAAAGGCGAGTGGCTTTGCTGGGCCTTAAGTGTTGGGGAGGGCCTGCCACTGATGCTCAAGAGACCCAAGGTTTTGAAGCCTCCCAAGTTTTTGCGAATATTCGGGAAACGGTCAAGGACTTGGCTGAAGCACGTCAAACAGAAAAACACTTCAAGGAAGAGCTTGATGAATGGGAAGTAAAGGTTCAGAATGCTAGTGCTGATGCATGCCAGTTACTCAGAAAGGAACCTTTGGAAACATTGGAAACTGAGTCAAACTCCAAGGATGACGCCAATCATGGGGATGATGTTCCTGAGTATGTTCCTGATACTGGGGCAGAAGAACCCCTTGAAGTTGAGAATGAAAATGGTAGAGAGACTCATCACCTTCCTGTACTTCCAGGCTGTCTTGACAGGAATTTCAAGTGCCCAGTTAGCATCTTGCAGCAGGATCTTGACACTCTCGTTTCGATGGGATATACTACTGAGGCTGCGGAGGAGGCACTGGTGAAATCCAGGGGTAATTTGGATGGTGCTGTTGAAGCCCTTCTTCGATCCCCCAACCAAAGGGATGAAGATGTTGATGTCTCATCTCCTGTTGCTGAATCTCCCATTAGCCCTTCTGCTCTTGACTTTGTTGATGGAGTTCAAGCCTTAACCCGAGCTCAGCAACAAGAACTTAGGGACCAGATGAAAGGCAATGAGAATGATAACGAAGAGGAAGAGGAGGATGCAAACCAACAAAAGATTAGGAAAGGTGCAAAAGCGAAGGCGAAGGCAAAGGCGAAAAGTAAGGCGAAGGCGAAGAGTAAGGCGAAAGCAAAGGCGAAGAGTAAGGCAAAGGGAAACAAGGCAACTCAGGATGAGAAGAAAACACCCAAGGAATCAACCAGAAAAAGGAAAGGCAAGGGGCCTGAGGTAGAAACGGATGTTGCTGAGACCAAGGTGCGTAAGAGGAAGGTTTCTGAGAAGGCCAAGGTCCAGGAACCTGAAAAGGCACAGGTGAAGAGGAAGGTGAGGGACATTGAGCCCAAGAAGGGCAGGCCTACCAGAAAGCCGAAAGATGAGGTGACAACCGAGACCAAGACTTTCGCTAGAAGGTACATCCCCACATGTGAGCCTCGTCGTACAGTTTGGGTGTGCGCTCGCAACGCTTTTGAAGAGATAAAGGGTAACTTCAAAGGGCCATCTAAGCTGGAGGACTGAGGGGCTAACTTGGGCTAACAACAGTTGAAAAAACAACGGTAACAGACTCTTTCAAAGTCGAAAATTGTAAACTGTAATTCGATCATCCCCACTGTGTTGCAGGATACTTTCTTCAACTTTTGCCTTGAGCGTGCACGTCCCATTGATATCAAAGAAGTGACTGATGCCAAAGTGGCTGATTGGGCAAAGTTGTTCCTTGAGGTTAAAGGTGTGAAATGCAACTCGTCTAGACCATTAGCCATGAATCAATAAAGTAACAGTTGGAAACCATCTGGGATGCAATTTCCTTGTACCCTTTCTACCCATCCCTTCTCCCAGTAATGAATCTCAAGTCCTGCTCCAAGGCCATTTCATCAATAGCTGAGCCAGCTCTTTTCGCTGCTGATCGCAATGATCGGCCTGGGGATGACAGGAGAAAGCTTCTGTTGTGTTAGGTTTGGGCAAGGTGAGCCTGTGTGGTTCCACATGGGATAGCTCTTTGTCTTTCAATGATTGATCTACTGCAGATCTCATCCAAAGCATTTGAACGCTGTGGCTACCGGCTACCATAGCATACGGAAAGAAAAAGAATTCGTTTTGAAATCTTTAACAGGGAGGATCTGGAAGAAAGCAACATAGGTTTCTTTTCAACAGAACGCTCTGGAACCAGCCAGGTACTGCATACAATGCCGAAGATTCCTGTGGCCTTTTTAAAGCAAGGCTACACTGCCTGTCTCCCTGGCCTGTTGCAGCCATTCAAGGGTTTGTGGGTGAAGGGGGCTAAGTTCTTTTTTGCAGTTGAGTGACTGTGAGTGTGACTCGGACATTCCGCTGCCAGCCCCACCAGCTCATTCAAACGGCATGGTCCATTAAATAGTCCTTAGAGTGGTTGCTCATCCGTTCTATCTCGAACATGGCCCCTGATGAGATTGAGCTCACCATTCGAAGGTTGATTTGTTTTGGATGCCCCAGGGTCTTTTGCCAGCAACATGAGTGTGACTTTGTTCAAACTGAAGTTGCAACCAACACCCCATTGACATTCTTGGGTTTCTTAAATCACTGAGGGATTTGTTCTACTTGTTTTGATGACGTCCTGGCTATCTTCCTTGGACCGTGGTGACCGACCACTTGAGATACTTGAGCTATTTGCAGGCCAGGCTCGGATCACTAGGTTGGCCAGGCAACTTGGAATACCTGCAGAGGCACACGATTGGGACTATGACAAAGAAGCCATTGAGAAAGGCGGTGGCTTAAACAATGCTATGGATATCACCGGACCTTCAGGACTAGTGAACCTAGCTTATCAAATTGTGATGTTTTGGAATGGTGGTTCCACATAATATATATATATAGTGGTCAAGTGGTTGTCTTTTTTCCCATGATAAACTTCCAGTGTTTTCAAAAAATAAATGATCTAGAAGTTGGCTGGTCAGCTCACCGGCCACCCAAGGCTTGTCATTTCAGCGATTCTTCGTTGCAGGTTCGGGGGCCTCACAGCCATCATTGGCCTCTTATGTTCGAGTTGGGTTGTCATAAATGCTGGAACAAGCCAAAGAGATCTACTTTTACCACTGGGGGACCCAAATGCCCCTAGTGTGGCAAAATCCAACCTGATGACATCAAGGACAAGTAGGAGTGGTGTGTTTTGGTATTTGATTTTAATCAAGTAGAATAAACCAATACCTGGGTGCCTTAATAGGAAATGGTTCGTATACTTCCAAGTCCCTGGCAGGACAGCACTCCTTTTTGTTCTGATTGTGTGTTGCGGTGGAGTACCTATCTTGGAGCAACCATCCTCTTCCATTGTCATGGAGCATGATAGAATGGTTTGGATGCTGAACGTTTTTTCACGAATTGGGATTCCGGTACTTGACCAGGTTTGACAAGACTTTTGTTTGTGAACTGTCCCCCCAACAGTTGGATTAACAAGGGTTTAGCAATGTTTCTGCATTAATCTTCTTGTTGTACTGCCCACTTTTCCATCTTTTGGGGATTAAAAAATCTTTGACTGAAATGATGGAGGGTATCTTTTTGAAATAATTGAGTTCTTTACTTGTATTAATGGCCATCTCAACCCCCAACCAAGGTGTACAGACAATCCTTTTGGATGGGGCACTGGAAGCACTTTTCACCAAAACGGTCCAAACTTTGGTCGATTTCCTATGCCATTTCAACCCTTGATAGGGGAACTATGTCTGCAAAATCTCGCAAGCCTGTCAAGACTCCCACAACAGAACGCTACTATGATTCAGCTGGTAAAGCTCGCTTTAAAGGAACACGAGCTTTAAAGAGCAGCCAGAGTTTCGACTGCAGAATAATTCATCAACCGTATTCCAATGTGAAAAAAATATATTCTCGAGCTTTTCCAATTACAAACATTTTTCCCCAATGCCGTGGGCCCAGGACTTACACGCCTTCATTTTCTGCCCGTATGGTGAAGCTCCATTGTGATTGGTTCCATCGCGCGAAACCTCAGGCGGTGCTGCAAAAGGTACGGGTGTCTTGGTTTAATCTTGTAATCCCATGATTAAGTTATTCTGTCCCATGATTAGATTTGAAGAGGTGTTTTTCGCCCCAAGGTGGAAATGGACACAAGCCTTCCTGATTTGATCTTATCGATGGCAAACACTGATCCTTGGGAAGATGCAAAAATTAATGAGGCATTGTTGTATGTACGGAAGTCTTGCCTCCTGGAGATACCAGCGGCATTTAGGGACATGATGTCACAGCTTTGAACAATCAGGGCTTGCGGATGCTTTTCTATGATGGGAAAATGACTGCTAACTTGCTTCATGCATGGTGAGTTGAAAAAAACATGTCCAAGAAACCACCAACCTGTACTCATAAGATTGTTTGGACATAATACGGTTTTTCCCAACGTTTAATGACTTTTTGTGGAGGCATTTTTTCCCGGAACTTGGGCGGAAAATACCGGAACTTGGGCGGAAAATCCCGGAACTTGGGCGGAAAATCCCGGAACCATATTTTTAGAATTTCTTGACGATTTCCACTTGAGTTGAAATGGTCCCAACATGTTCAAAATTTTATCTGGTAAGAAATTTTGGGCTCGATGCAGCTGAATTCTCAACTTAGCAAGTCTGACAGTAGTGCAACCCTTCTTAGGGGGGTTGGCTTGGTGCGTTCCTCTACCATGTCGATTCAATCGGATCCCTTAATGGCAGAGATGAATGCTGAGTTGGAAAAATTGAAGGTTCCTAGTCTTTATGTTGGAAATGTTTGCTTTTTGTAGCCACCAAGAAAACCCCAAGTCCATCAACCTATAGCTCCAAGGTATGGGGTGAATCACTGATGGACTTGTTGTCTTCTTTGTGGCCATTCATTGCTGACTTCGGGGTTTGGACATAGGATGGAAAACACAACTAGTAATTGCCCATTTCTCTGACCGGCTTTGCTTGAGGCTTTTCATGCCACAGCTGTGGTCAATGAAACTCAGGCAGGTGAAGAACAAAAACATCAGGAAGTAGCGGAAACCCAACTTGATGATGAGAGTGGGGTCAAGAATGTTGAAAGTCCAAAGGCTCCTGACCCTTGCTGGCAAGAGTTAAGAGTTTGCTAGAAACGACATCCAAAGAAGTTTCAAAGTGAAAACCATCACTGTAAAACATTCAATGTATTCTGTTTTTGTGGTTTGGCCAATGAAAAATTGAGAAAGTCCATGACGAGTCCAATGGGTGTACTTACTATATATATACCGCGTTTTTCTTGCCTAGAGTTGCCTCCCTTTATATATATATATATAGCTAAGGCCCAAATACATGCAGTACATGATAATGACAATACATATATATATATATAAATATATATGATATAATGCCATTGATAGTTTATGTCTATATATATTTGTTAAATATATATATATATACATGTTAAATATATATATTTATATTTACATGTTAAATATATATATATATATTTAGATAAATAAATATATATATATATATTTAATACATATTATATTGTATATATATATATAGAGTCAATAGTCTATGTACCTGTCCTATCTAAAGATGTAGTATACAATTGTTACTTTTCTTGGTCCCCCTGTTTCATCTTTTTGACATATATATATACCTGGGGCTAGGTATACTAAATAGGGCTCTTGCTAACCAAGCCAATCCCAGGAGAATGGTGGAGATAAGGAAGAGAAGCACTACACAGATTCATCCATGCAACGTTTCTATATTGCCTGAGGCATCCCAGCCACGACCTGAGGAAGCTGAGACACCTGTGATCCCTTCTGCTGATGATGAGTCATCAGGGGGTAGTGATTTGGAACCTGTGAGGGGTCCAGGTTACGTTCCAGGGAAAAAACATCAGGTGCCACCAGAGCAACTTTCAAACAGTGCGGTTGACAAACGTCTTCGTAGAATCATGACGCCCACAGCCTCAGGTGGAACTAAGGTTCCACAAGAGTGGATTGACATGTGGAAGGATTTGTCTACCAGGCACAAAGTGATGTCAATGTTCGAGAAAGCCGGCTATGATCCGGACTGGGTTGGGGGAAAATGGAATCAAAACAAGTCTGATTCTGGTTTAAGATATTTACTTCGTTCATGACTGTCCCAAAGGTATGACTGTAGTCTACGTAGAAAGCTGAAGAATTACATCCAATAATAAGACCTAAGGAGTGTTACAATGGGGATCTCAAAAGGTATGTCCTTACAAACGAATCTTGAAAGTCTGGTCAAGTAATCTTATCATTATCACACCCCGAAACTAGGACAAGTTCGTCAAGAAGGTGAAGCGGGTCCACCAGGAAATCAATGAACAAACCATGCAGACTGAGCATGAGTTCTTCAGTGAACAAGACATGATTGATGCTGGTTGGAATGAGAAGCTGGGATTCACTAAGTGTCATTCTCCAACCAGTCGTTCCATGGGTATTTTTTCAATTTGTTTACTGACAGTAGCATTGTACTGGAACCCAAGGAAGAAGATCTCTGGTGCCAAAGCTTATTGCAATGCCCGCAAAGGATACACAATGACTGGCCCTTAGCTTTGATGTACTCTGTGTACTGTTAGGGTTTCATTAGCACTATTGTTGGGATAATGATAACACTATTTTGATAAGCCTTCCCTAAACTTGACTGGAATTGCCTCCAGGTCATCCAAGTACGGCGAGGGGTTGCTCTACTGGGTTGAAGTCAAGGTTTCGGGTACTAACAAGATGCTTGGCTTGACCGGTGCTACCCCGAAAGAACCAACGTGTTTTGAATGAATCAACTGCATGAAACACCACCAAATTCGTTCATTCCCCTTCAATTTAAGGAGAACCACCCGAGATATGCTGGGGAACATGTGGGAAGAAGAGCAGGAATGCAGTGATCAAGAGTTACCAGAAATGCCAAGTATGCCTTATGTTCCTGAGTTTCCAGCACCTTTGGAAGGCCTGCTATGTTTATAAAATCATCCCCAACTGAACCCAATTCTCACTAGCAATCATTGGGTGAAAAAAGTACCATGATAGAATGTTTGCGGTATCTCCAACTTTGTTCCTGTAGACTACTGCTAGCAGCACTGCGTGCAGGTGGAGATGGTGATGAAGCAGCGAGAGCTGCTGTTGCAAAGGCTCAAGCGGATGAGGCCACCCAGGAGATCATGAAACAGCTTAATTTCCCTGAGGTTGAGAAAACATCTAAAGCTCCACAGGTGGCCCCCAAGATTTCCAAGTGCTTGCAGAAACGCATTAGCAAACTGCAAGAATGTCAAAACAAATTCGTTGGTGAGTTGAACCAGAACCAAACGATGAGACTTATCATAGATTCTTTTGGAATCAGAAATTCTATTTGATTTGTTTGGTTTTTAGGGCTTGTATTTCCTTAGTTGATTCACTCCACATGGACAATGCTTTAAGGATTTTGGGGAAGATCAAGAAGGGCCTGTCTGACCTCACCAAAGTGGACAATGATGTGAATGATGCCTATAGCAATGGAATTGCCAATGGATTCTCCGTAGAGTTTCTTGTCATTGTAGAGGTCTAACCAGAGCTTGTGAGTAATCAATCTACAACCCTCTTGGAGTAGATAGTATGGAACTCAAGCATCCCAATTATCTAAAAAAAGATTTTCATGTCCAACTTTATTTGAAGGGCTCCGATTTGGGGGCACATGGCTGTCACATGTTGGTTGCGTGAACTGTATCCGCTAGTATACTATGTTATTTTCAAAAATATATCATGTTGTTAAAATAAATGCAATGTAATATATTTAGATTACGCCACCTTATATTCATAATGTACTGTATTTTTTTTGATCCACTCAACGTTCTCTTTTGATCCATTCAATTAACGCCATACAAGATGCTTTGGCCTACAATGGGGTCAACTCCCAGCATCCACAGACTATTTTGAAACAAGTAGTACCCATGGCAAAAATTGTGGGGACAAGTGGAAAGAAAAACTGTTGATTCACACCATGAAAACCCCGTTGGTTGCCAAGCCGCATCTGCTTGAGGTTGCAGCAGTCCTTGAACGAGCAGTTTGAGAAGGCCAAGAAGGAGCACAAACCTCAGGGTGGCTCCAAACTCTAGTTCCCACACAAACGATGGGGCTTTTCTTTTTTTTTCAACTTCAGGGCGTTATCGGCCCTCTGCCTCGAGAAGCGTGCGAAGTCTAGAGCTTACATTCCCAAAATCAAGATGGTAAAGCAAAGCCGTTCATGAGTACTATATACAAATTATTAGATAACATTCTTTTTGGGGGGAAGCCAACAAACAGCTGAGGCTTGTCCAACCATCCCAGAAGACTGTTCCGGCACCCAAAGGTAAAGCGAAAGCAGCAGCTGCTAAGGAAAAAGCCACAAAACGTGTTTCTGAGACTCCAAAGTCTCAGCCCAACAAAAGGGCCAAGCAGTAAAGAGATCATGACAAATTGGTCATGAGTTGCTTTTTTTGGTACAGCTCCAGCCTAATTCTTTGAGTGTGTTCTGCAGACCATGGGGAGTCTGCTATCAACACCCTTTAGAGATTGAATGCCCGCTGGATAGATGTTCGAGAATGGAAAATTGCATGTTTGGGTTTGGGATCGATTTACTTACTGCCTGATAATTGTTTTCAATTCCTTTTGCGAATCCAAAACTATATATATATATATATATATATATAGTATTCTTAGAAGGGCTCATGCCGAAATCCCCAACCCCTAATGCCTCTGCTGATTAAGTTGCATGATCATACAGCAACGGATATATCCTTCCCAGTTCTGCCGGACAATTGCCAGGTGACTCTGATGATGACCAGCTGGAGGAGCACATGGCTGAAACTTTGGGTGAAGGGGTGTGGAGCTTATAAAACTAAGATGTGTTCTTGATTCCCTTGATTGGAATTTTGAGTTAGTGTCTAGTCTGATCCCATGCCACCTTTAGCTAATGTACATTGACCTCCCCACACAAACCTTCAATTTCTATAAGTCTATCTCCTCAATTTTGTTTGGTCAAAAGAGCCATTATACTTTTCAAACTTGGCCCCGAAAAGATGCAAGGTTTTCTTTTTAGTCACTTCCCATTCCTGGCCTATGGGCCTACTTTCACCACTGGCTTAAATCACAGAAGTCGATCCGCTAAGGCAGCGGCAGTGGATGTGAAGCGAACTCTGAGGGCTGGTTCCAATCTCACTTCCATGAAGAAACAAAGGGTTGATGTCCGTCAAGCGGATAATGCTGAAAGAGATTGCCATCGTAAATTCATTCGTATGGGGTTCTCTTTGCCAATAGCCATTAAGGAGATCAACCATGAAACGGACACTGGCATCATCACTACACACTGGGTTCGTATGACAGATTACTGCGAATACTTTTTGAGGAAAGCTCCATTCTTGTTGTTTGGTGGAGATGGGGAGGGAGCTCGCCCGCGTTTGCAAAAGTTCTGGGAAGCATTTCGCAACCACCACCCTACCCACCAAGTCTACCAGTTGCACGCAAATGATTTGGATCGATGCATACCTTACTTGTTCCATGGGGATGAAGGCAAAGGCCCTAAGAGGGCAACCTTCATGGATTTTTCATTCGAAACACCATTTGGCCTTGATCTAAGAAGTTCTCGGGACAATGCATGTAGCTGTTTCAAAGAGCTTCAGTGCTGCGGTGGTCCGAAGTTATTCAAACCAAATAGTAGTGAACACGTTGAAGATGTTGTGACAATGAGCATGTCCCACAATGCGAAGGGGCACAGCTACTTGAAACGTTATTTGGTTTTTGGATTACCGCACGCTTGGTACAAGGACGGGCAGAGTCACATTCTTGACAAACATTTGCAACTTGTGGCTGAAAACGCTCAAGACTTTTTTGAGCGTGGCGTTTGTGGAGCGAACGGGGAAGTTTTCTATGGGGTCTTCATTGGGCTGAAGGGAGATTTGAAATTTCACAAGGATATAACAGTTGGACTTACCCGGTCATACGCCAACATGGGCAGGACGCGTCACCTCATGATGTGTTCGTACTGTTTTGCAGGGCTTGAAGCTTATCCCTTTGAAGAAACTGATGAAGAACCCAAATGGTCCCAAACGCTTCATGCTGCTCGTCCGTGGGAACATGATCCAGTGCTGTGTTCCATACCATTTGATTCACAACATCCTGAGTTTTCACTGAAACTGGACCCTTTCCATATCCTCAAAGTTGGGTTCAACAGAGATGTTGTTGGCAGCATCATTGTGACAGTAGCTCGACTTGGATACTTTGATTTCAGTGACGATGAATCTATGGGAATTCCAGCACGGTTGAAGCGAGCCCACGGGCTCTTCAGATTGTGGTGCAGTACCTCGCACAAGAGCCCTGGCTTGCGCAGCTTTACAACTGCCTTTTTTAACATCAAGGGGCAATCCAGCAGTCCATGGACCAACTCTAAAGGATCAGACTCCACTTTGCTATCAAAGTGGCTCAATTTTTTTTGGCAATCACACTACAAACAGTGCCTAGAGCTCAACAAGATCACAAAGACCTATTCAAGGTTATGATCCAACTAGTTGGGAACATTTTGGATCTACAACAGCTGTGCCAAGAACATGGCCTGTTCATGCCCAAACCGTGTGGGGAAAGATTGCACTACCTTATCATGACGATTTGCCGATCCTACCATTGGCTGGCTCGGAAAGTAATTTTGATGATGATTTCTGGCTTCAGCCTGAAGCCAAAGTATCATGCGTTGAAACACATTGCTTACCAACTACGGAGGGAACTTCAAACAACATCTTCCCAGTTTGTTTTAAACCCCCTTGCATTCAACTGTGAGGGCAATGAAGACCATGTTGGGAGGGTGTGCAAGTTGGGACGCTCAGTAGCGACAAAGACGATATCAAGACGGGTGTTACAACGCTATTTTCTCAAAACGCGTGCGCTGATCAAACGACATCGAGAAAGGTGCACCAAAGGTGAAAAAATGTGGGTGATTCAGGGTGAAGATGGATGTATGGGACATGTTTTGGAAAGTGGGCGGTGTAAATAGGGTACATTGGTGCAATTGATCTCAACAGGACTAATTTGATCTTGGCCATGGAATTTCTCAACATCCCCGGCATCCCAACATGATCAACAAAAAACCACTGGAGGCAGAAAATTTTAGCCCTCGACCTTTTTTTTTTGACGTCATTTTCTTTTGGAATGGGCAAAAAAAACGACCAACCCCAAGTTGGGCAAAATTTTCTGCCTCCAGGTGTTCCTAGGTATGGTTATCACTAGGGGACCTACCAGAGTTATAAATGGGGTTATAACTTATACCTCTAATATTATTGGGGTTATATATCCCCAGTTACCCCCTTTAATTATAAGGCCATTTATAAGGATTTTTGGCCCCGCTGGTTTTTCGGGGGCCCAACCTTAAGTGGAAATTTAATGAGGCGACCACTGTGAACTTGAGGTTCAGATGGTCGAAATTCCTATGAAGCCAAAGAAAATACTGAGGTGGGGCGGCTTGGGGGGTAGCTTGCTTATGGAATTTTATGGATGTCAGACATTGAAGGGTTGGTTTTAGTTTTTTTAATTTTAGTTTGTTTTAAAAGATAGCTGTAACCTTGTCAAAGATGAATCACCTTAGCAAATCTTTGGTAGTCCCTCATACCAATAGCCCCTTTAAATTTAGTTGGAAAAACAATGCAAAGCACTCAAAGTAAAACCTTTACCACTGGACCTAGGTTTTGCCGAGTTATGTGTTTTTAGGGGTTTGGGGGAATTTGTGAGGTACTTGTGTGAAACTTGTCAGGGAAAAACAGGGGCTGATGTCAGTCTTACATGACCCACCTAGCTCGAATTTGCTCCATCTTTGTGACCCACACGCTCTATAGAATATTTACCCACGCCAAAGTAGAGCGATTTGGTCCAAGCCATAAGTAGAAACTCAAGCTTGTTTACTTGACTTGGATTTGTTTATACGGTGATTTTTTACGGATTGGGATCCCATGGGATTCATCACAGTTTTTCAAACCATTTTGTTTTTTTTTGAGAATATCTTTTGGAACGTTTTCCAAGCATCGAACATATTATAAACAAACAAATCCAAGTTTGTTGGTACCTGGATATTCTGGGTACCTTTGGATGATCAGATATGATCAGGCTTTCCTTGATCGCTGATGGATTGATATCCATAGGGGCACTCAAATCAAAGGTTTTATCTGTTGTTCGGTGGTTTGTGGTTTACCATTCCATAGTTCAGGTTTAGGAATTACCCTAGGCTTCCAAAAACCTTGCAAGCAAAACATACCTCGAACATCTTCTCAGGAGGTATTTGGAAGACTATAGTAACTTGCCGAGATACATATATCAATACCTTCTCAATGCCTCTCAATGGTAATTCGTCGGATATATGGGAATATGTTTCCATGATTTGAATGATATAGAAACACATGCTATGCCCATGTGATTTATCACTGGGTGAAAGAGAGATGTAGATTCTTCCTCTACATTTTGTTCAAAGAATCGAGTCACATTTGACCAACAAATGAAGGAAAAAAAATGAGAAGGGTCTCATACCCAGATGCCCCATGTAGGGAATATTTACATCATATACATTTCCCATTGAATGTGGCCATTTTTCCGCCTACTGTACGCGAATATTCCCCTACATTTGGTGCATCTGGGATACGCATTCCCCCATTGATGCCACTTTTTTTGCGAATCTCCTACTCGAAAGTGGGCACAAAAAAAACAATTATCAATGGGGGTTTTCACTATAAGCCCAACATCTATTTGTAGATGTTGTGAAATGACACCTACTCACATCTTCTTACTGGAAATTCTAGGGACCCCCAATAGTAGTGGGACCCCCTAGCCACCGGGGGTCCCACTATTGGCCAAAGCCTGGGATCACCTGCAGGCGGAACGTGGCGGCTCCACCCGACATGTGGATTTTCCGGAAGATGACTACTTGCCAGGGCGACCCAAAAAACAAAACCGCTCTTTTTACCGGAAAAGGCAAGGATTTTTATTGATTTGTGCTTTGATGAAAAGTAGGGGTGGAACAGTTTTCAAGGTAAGATATTTTTATTCATGTTGTTTTAGTTGAATAAAAGTTTTCGGGTGGGTGATGCATGAATCATAGTAGTTAAGATACTTTTAAGATTTTGTATGCGTCTCACTGAGTTATTATGCTAGGTAGAGTAAACATGTATCCTGCATTCCATAGGATCCACATTTATGGTATATTTCCCTACATCTGCCACAAACATTAAGTTTATAAATGTAGGTAGATCTAGCATACATGGATCCTATGGATATGTGTACGTACAGTAAATAGGGGAACGAGATGGATTTAGATCTTGATATCCAAGGGTCTAAGATGGACAATCACTTTGTTTCTTTGAGTGATGAAGATTCATTTTAGCCAATTCAGGTGCAACCATTTGCTATTTAAAACGAAATAAGAACAAAACATGTTTTTGTTGCATACATACCATCAATGGCAAGATATAGTTCGATGTTTTTGAAAAACCTTTTGGACCCCAAGAACTCATCGGTTCAAAATGAATATGGCCGAGTCATAGCCCCGACCCGAAATGAAGGAAAAGTGGCTTCCAAATGATATATTTACCATTTTCGGCCCCCTTCCAACCATGAAAAATCATAAAGGATTTTGGCCACCATAAAAACCCGGTTTTATTTACCATAAAAAATCTCTTACAAAAATATCTAGGGACCTTGGGGTTCCAATGATTCATATATACACAAAGAACACCAGGGTTCCGAATCTGATTCGACCGGTTGGAGGCCACCACACAGGTTAAACCGCCTGCGGTTTTTGCCTGGAGGCCCTGCATCTATGGTCTTCGCAATGGCGACTTTGCTGTCGCTGGCAGCGAAGGCCACTTTTGTAAGAATCCGAAGATGCCTGTCATGTGGATCTGTTGGGCCTTGACACCTGCAGGTTTACCCATGTCTCCCTCCTGCAGGTTTTCGGGCATTCCAAAACCTGTAAGATCTGTAAGTAAGTTTTTTACCTGAGTATAAATACACTGCTGTACGCACAGTTTGGTGTGATTTGCAGGGTTTATTCTTGGCAAATTCTTTGTGCCTTTTTGGGATGGTTAAGTGACCATTTCGAAGAGTTCACTTTGAATCACCTGGTTGAGATTATTTCATTGAAATCACAACTCTCCAGGCCCCTTTCTTATACGCAAAAAGTGGATGTTGTCACTTGGAGGATGAATGATGATATCCATACCAACCTGGGTCATCATGCGCAGTTTGACATGAAAACTCAAGACAAGGATATCGAAACTAGACTAGGTGATAATTTCAATTATTTTTTTATGTTCACCCCTATATTTTTCCAAGGGGTTGCAACCATCAACTGGTAGAGTAAAAACATTATGAAATCAGCTTTCATCTTAAAAGCTTGCAGACCTGATGCAGTGCGGGTCAAGTCATTACAGCATCCATGGGACTGGTGTATTGACCTACTAATTTTCCATAGAAATCAACTAAATGTAGGTCAATATGCCATTCCCATGGATCCCATGGGTTAGGCTACCACTTTTGGAGTTTCGAAAATTTAGGTTACCATGTTTTGACTACATAGCCATATATGTGTTTGGGATGCCCAACGGCTCCCAGGATGGTCCAGTCGGAAAACGTCAAGGTTTTTCATAGGGATCCCGACAATTCATTTACAAAAAATGTCATGGATCTGAGTGAGGTGACCTTTTGCATCCTGGATAAAGGCTTTCTTATTCCCTAAAGCACCACAGGCTGGCTCTATCTCTACAGTTGCGAAGGGCAACAGCTGGTGAAGTCGGGATCCTTGGTGGCCCTACCTCGAAACTGGGTTAGCTTATGGATCACGGATAGCCTCTGGAAATACTTCGTGATCAAAAACTCCACAAATTTGCGAGTCAGCGAGTCTTTCGATGTGTTTGCCATCATTTCAGATTGGGGTGTTGTTTTTACGAGGGAAAACATACGGAAGTTGGCCGGAATCAAAATTTGGGGTTCAGAAAACCCGCCATCCGTGTCCTTGGGTCTCCACTTTGGTTCCCATGGTTCGAACCATGGAGTTGCGGAGTACTTTGGGGTGGGCTAGTAGATGCCTTTCATATACTGTATAGGCAAACACTACGTCATGACCTCACTTGACCTCAACTAAAAAGATGTGTTTTTTTTCGTAAGGCTTCGCCTTTCAAAAAAACTGCATAGTTGGGGTTGGGTGAATTATTCTAAGGTTCTTACCTTTTTACATTTTCTACCGTGGTAAATCACCATTAAAAGGGCCATTTGGGAGCAAATCTGAGATTTTCGACCCAGTCACAAACGTCTCTGCCAGGCTCCGTGCTCATCAGTTCCTTGGTTCAACGACTCTTCTAGAGGTTGATTCGACATATTCTAGGTGGTGGCAACTCAAATATTTTTATTTTCACCCCTAATTGGGGAAGATTCCCATTTTGACTATATGATATTTTTCAGATGGGTTGGTTCAACCACCAACCAGGATTTTTTTTGTGGTGCCTATAGTGATGAGCCAAATGACAAGCCAAAAGATGGTCAAATTTGACGAGCCAAATGATGAGAAACTGCTTTGGGGTTGAGCACTTGGCCAGTAATTCTCAGAATTGTTGCGAGTTTTTTTCACTGTCCACAATTTTGGAGAGAGCGTCTCCTGCCCCAGTCCCACATGGTGTTTAATTTCCAGCCTCTAAGGAAAGCGGTGAATCGAGTTCTTGAATCGAATGAGGGACAACTGTTTTCAGCGTCGGAAAACCTAAGGGAAGTCGCAATGGTGTGGAAAGGTTTTTTGAGCTGGTTCTGCTGGTGGAAGAAATCCGGCTAACCAGTTGATATAGGTGGTTTAGCCTATTGTTTGCATGGTTTTATACATCCCAGGTGGTGCAGGATTTCTTCCATCAACAGTTCGGGGACGAAATATTGGCTATGTTTATGGATTCTCGGCCCTAGACATCCAAAACCACTCCCGAGAAGGTCTTCGGGGTATGTTCTTGGGGTCAAATGATTTTCTCAGTAGGATCTCGGTAGGTATTTGGATGTCTAGGGTGGAGTTCAAAATCAGGGAGTGAGCATGCGTGAGCTACAAACAACTAATCTTTGGAGTCGTTTGGACATTTCTGTCCTATTTGTTGTTCTTCCATTGTTATTGTTTCATTTTTATGTTCCTCTCTTAATCTACGAAAAAGGAATCTCTTTCAACCAAGCAGTACTATGAGATAGGATAGACTTGTTGTTTTTCCTTTAGTGGCTCTCCAATCTTCCAGGTACCAAGAAGTGATAGTTTGACAGTCAACCTTGTTGAGGTGGCCTGTGGCCACAAGAAAAAAAGAGCAGCTTTGAAAACCTGGGCAGTAGTTCTCTCATAGGAAGGGCCATCAGTCATATTGGTACTTCTGGGATGGGGAAACCTACCATGTGGTGCGATCAAAATCAACAGCGTATGCAAACATTGTGTACATTTATTTACAATTCACTTGCATTTGGTAGCTCATTTTATTTTTAATTACCCTGAACAATGGCAGATATAATGATGATATCAAGGAAAGTGAGCAAGTTTGCAGAGGGCAGTGAGTAGTTCCAAAACAAATCGTGTGCGAAAACATTGTTTAATCAATTCCTAAGAATCCAGACCCCTCTCTCTACAGTAGGATTGATGGTCTCAATCCCATTCCCAGAATAAGATTGGATCCTGGCATTCCCCGCCTCCCTAAAACTAACAGTGAGTTTACCCCGAAAATGAATGGTTTCTAAAGACTAGTTTCCTTTTGTGAACGTTTTTTTGGGGGGTTATTATTATTTCAGTGTGGGTGAGTGTACCATTAACTTTTGATTGTAGCTTTCAATCATTCGGTTCATTCAGGATTTATCCCCAAAGGGACGTTCTTCATGAAAAAATCTTTGAAAGCAATGAACAAAAGCTGCCCAACATGGACAGGGTGGATTTCTGGCCAAAAACAGTACACCCCCGAAATTTAACATGGGAACCTGAAAATAATGGTTTCCAAATGGACTTTCCTTTTCCAGGGACTTATTTTCAGGTTCCATGTTAAATTCCGGGGGTGTAGTAACAAATACTTTGGATAAAAACCTCCGGAGGCCAGGATGATTGCTCATGGCAAATGAAGTTTGATATGGATCTTTATGGGTTCAATACCTAAAACCATATGATTCCTGGTGGTGACTGGTAATGGTTTGGGGGGTAGATCAGTGCTCAACACTGGTCCTCGAAGTTGCCTATTTGCCTAGTACAGGTTACTCACAAGTCTTGGATCCATAACGTGAGAACCAGGTATCTCCAATCACTTGGAGGATGGGCCGACACTTAGTAAGTAGTTAGGATCACCCATAGTAACCCACATTTACAAGCCATGCATAGCCATTTGGCAGGGGAACAACCCCAGTTAGGGGACTTACTAACCATGCTTGGAAACTGCTTACTAGATGGGAAAATCCTCCAAGTAGCTAGGTGGTGGTTTCCAATATTTTTTAGTTTCACCACTACCTGGGGAAATGATCCAATTTGACTAATCTTTTGCAAATGGGTTGGAACCACCAACTAGCTAGCACTCTGGGGACTATGACCTACTTATGGTTAAGTACGTAAATAAAAAATATATATACGTAATATATATACAAATCATATATCCTTTGTTGGATGGCTTCAAATTGTGGTTTCTGCCCTTGATCCCTATCCAGGTATTACTACACTCAACTCACTTGAAGAGTAGCACTAAATGGTAGCCAGGCTGCCCCGTCGTGATTTCAGGTCCTCGGATGGCACAGTTCTTTGCTGGAAAGGCCAGGGTTTGGAGGTGTCAAGGCCAGGAAGGTCCACTTGACAAAGGGGTTTGAACCTACCTGAGGTTCATGAAAAAAAGGGCCCCCCAGTTGTTTAGGGTGATTTTTGGGGGATTATACTACACAGTTAAATGGGGATTATAATGAAGCATTATAAGGAGGGTTGTATTCGTGGCTCACTTGAGGTTCATGAAATTGTGAAAGTGTATCTAGATAATGGAATGAGAATTTGGATCTGACCCCGATACAGTAACCTTTACCACTACCAGGATAAATTTTCATTTTCAGCAAGGCATCGGTGGAGGGGTAGATCTGAATGACAATGCATAACTGGGTTACCAAAAGAGGACTCTTGTGCACGACTTCTGGGACATATCTAGGATATGGACTTGTCTCATTTTATGAGTGGACCTATTGTTTTCGCTTTCCTATGGTTTCTCTATGGTTTCCGAACCTAAAATAACTGGTTTGCGGTTCTTGAATGATCCTTCATTTTGAGACAGTCCTACCTTTGGACCCCAAGAAACCATGGAAAAATGAAGGTTACTATCTACTTTCTCCAAGTACTCAAAATACCTCGAAGTAATTTCCCTCCAAAGGATGCTGTCGCTTTTTTCTTTGAAAGTCAACGAGTGATCGAAGCAGATTGAAACTGGGAGCGAAGCTGCTGTACCAAACAGCACCGGGGATTACTCGACTTTACCCTTCCTTAAACTAACAGCTTTCCCTTGAAGATCAATGGTTGGAAGATGAATTTCCTTTTAGGATGGCATCTTTTGAAAGGCTATATTAGTTTCAGGGAGTACACCTACCTAATTATACATGTTATTTTGAGATGGGTGATGAGTGTTGCGAAATAAACCAGAGGCCATCAAATCATATCAAATCAAGATGTTGTGACAACCTTGAATTTATAAATGATGTTTTGAACTGCACGGGACTGGGACATTTTGAGTGGGTTCCTCACAATGTCACCAGGGAACATTGAAACATACCACCCCCTCACCTTCCAAAAAAAACAGAAACAAATACACAACCCACGATATAGGGCCGGAGTGGTCTGGATTTTGTTGGTATGTCATTTGCTATGCGAGGCCTCAAAGAAGGTCAGAAGGCACCGGTTGGGAGTCTCAAAGTGCAGGAAGCAATCACAGCTGCAGCCAGCATTTTTCAACAATCGCCGAGGTGTAAGGGGGTTTCTTTTGCAACAGAAAACTTATCAATCTAGTGACCCTAAGTGTAGGTGCTATAAGGGTATGGCATTGGCACCTGGATTTTTGCTACGTGGACAACATGTGCTCTTCTTTGTGACATGTCCTGGTTGTGCAAGTTCTTGTTGGGGACAATCAGAAAGTGAAAGTTAAACTGTCGACTTGATGTGCTTTTTTTGCCAACATGACATGGGTAATGTATGGTACTGTTATTTTTTGTCCAGGATTCTGGGGTGCCATTTTTTCTTCAGCATTAGGACTCAGCAGGACGATGATGTGAGATGTTTGTGTTTTTGGCGAACATTTCCCCAAGGTGCGACCATATGAGGGTCATATTCTGGCAGTGAGCGCCATGGATTTGTTGGAGGCGCGGACGGTTCGTGGAGAAATGATCCAACTTGACTAATATTTTTCAGGTGGGTTGAAACCACCAACTAGTAATAGAATCAGAAAATATCCAACCAAATTACCTGGGACTCCTGGACCCCACCTATTTCTTTGAGATCTATGTTTTTTTGCAGCATGGTGTGTTTCAGTTATGAACATTGTTTCAGATTTTGGCGACGGGCATGACCGGGCCATTTTCTATAAATGCTACACTACACTGACGTTTTCTCGTTGAAGCCAAGAATGACTTGAACAAGAACACCCACATTTGTTTCACCACAATAGCCCATGGCCAATAGCATCTCATAGAATTTGTTTTCATGGCATGCCTTCAATTTTACCATGTTGGACTATATTTTTTTGTTTTAAAGGGTGGTTTTGGGGGGTTTCAAAATATGTTTTTATTGAATGTTTTTTTGTGTGTTTTCGACACATCCCCACTGTCCACTTGGTCCACTTCTCCACTGCGAGGGAGGCCTCTTCACTGGTTCACGTGATTGTTGTGTCATGTGCGGCATCCCAAGACTCCCTGGTTTCATGGATGAAACAAAGAATCCACACTTTGGCAGAAAACTGCTGCTGCTACTTTTCATGGGGTGATCTTACCACAATTCGGTGATCTTGGAAAACCCCCCAACAAAAATCCTGGGTACTGCAAATTCAAGTGAACATCTGCAACGGGGGTTGGGAAGTATGGAGTGTTGCTGAGTTGGCTTTATGTCTTCATTGGGGAGGTGAGGTGTTTATTGTGTGGCAGCAATGAAGGGAACCGTGCCTTAGTTGTTCCAGACACAAAGCTTTAGAAACTCAGCATGAAACATGGTGTAATTATGTTGGCAGATGCTTTCACAAATGTCTTTTTAGACGTTCGTGGTATTGTTATTGTTTTCGTTGGGAGGACAGTATAGGGAAATTCCATCATTCATTCACCTTAGCTCCAAGACCAGCGAAAATCCAAACCACTCGGCCCCAAACCACAACCAAAACCCACCGTGGTGAATAAGGGGAATTCTCCCCAAATGGCCCAATGGCCCAAGAAATTTTGTCATCAAATTCACCCAGGTGACCTGACCCATTTTGGGGGGAATCAAAGAAGCAGAGTGACTTGCAATTTTTTGTGTGCTATTTGGGTCGGAAATATTAATGAGCCCTACACTAGGCAACATATTTTGGAGACATGATCGGAGACATGTCTATGCTGAATAATGCTAGACTTCAAGATTGGTAGACTGACTAGTTTGGCTTGATGCAGGGGCCAGGGTCTTTTTATTTTCTCACAGAGCCCAGGCTAAACTTGAAAGACCTGTTTTATGGTGAAGTATTTTTCTTCACCCATATGCTCCATGGGATCGGAATATTTGTCTACATTTTGGCTATTTTTTTTCTGGTTTTCATGTACTGTAAATATTCCAATCCCATGGATGCTAAATTTGTAATATGAAAACATCGTGGGTTGCAACACAAACATCATGCTTTGACCTTCAGGGTGAAACAACCAAGATATAACAGCGAAACCTGTGGTTTTCCCCGTGGGAAAACCCCACCCCATGGAAACTTGGAGATTTCAGACTGAGGCTATGGGACGTCGAGACTGGACAGTTTATCTGGCACAGTTGGGCAACGAAGGATCAGCATCCCCATAGGATCCATGTATGGATATGTATGGTATATTTACCTACATTTGGTTGATCTTTTATGGTAAATGTAGCTAAATATACCATACATGGATCCTTTGGGATCGAATGAAATTAATTGCCCAACGATCCAGGGAAATTCAAACAATGATCATCCTCCAAAATGTAAGAACGGGAAGCCTCAAACTATGTGGTTTGGGTCGATGTTTTTTTTTCGACCCGGCCTTTTTTCAGGCTCCAGCCATTAGTTTTCGGGGGTGTAAGTACATTTATCCTTGTTATGGACTGCTGTACATACAGTTTGGTGTTTATTTTCTTTGCAAGGCTTGTTTATTCCTGGCAACTCCTTTGCTGAAGTGACCTTTTTAGGATGGTTAAGTAACTTCAAGGTTAAGTGACCTCCAACTACTAGTGGGGGGATCAAAAGGTCACTTTGGATCATTTGGTTGGTGGTTTGAAAGAACACATGTTTTCATGTTTTACCCCTACTATATGGGTATGCTTTGGGTGTTCATTCCTACCTTCTTTGCAGAGATGTTTCAATGTCTTTTTTTGGATAGGCAGCAAAAGGAATTCCGGAGGTAGGTTCACCAGGAATTTCAGGTACCTAGAATGGAGGAATCCTCATATGAGCTGTATGGATACGGCTTATGAAAGGGAAAACCCAGCCCCAAAATAGCCTTATACGGTTCAGTACCTCCATTTTAGGTACCTGAAATGTTTCGTGATAGGTGGTTGGAGCCATTTTTTCCTCATGAATTGCTGCTGTCAACCCCAGCCAGAGTTCTCGTGCATACTTTGGGCATTACAAAAGCATACGGTTGACTGGTCAAACATTGAAATTCAGATCTTGTAAAGGGAAGTGAAGACAAGTTACCCTGGTTGGGTGTTGTGTGTGTGTGTGAACCCTTACAATCCATTCCCTTGGATCCTATGAGGTCTATGAACCAACCAGGACAGGGACCCTTCTTCAAGAGACATTCCCCTATGATCATGATATATACTGGTTGGTGGTTTTAGATATTTGTTATTTTCACCCCTACCTGGGGAAATGATTATATAAATTTGACAAATATTTTTCAGATGGTTTGAAACCACCAACTAGTATACATTTGCTTATCACACACTACATGTGGAGTTTTTTTCTTTAGTGATTGTTGACTTTCTACGGCCATGGGTTTTTCATCACCGTTTGAGGAAGATGTTCTTTGTTTTTCGTTCACCAGCTTTTTGCCAAGAAATTCTCCCAATAGGTCTGGCGAATAAGCTCTCTACAAGGGCAAATTTAGAGTTATAAAGCGTGAAGACGGAAGCAATAATCATTGAAGTACAAAAACCCTACAGAGTCTACAGAGCCCTTTTTTTAGAAGGTCTTGAGGAACAATAGTTACAACCACATGTTAGTAACCCTTTCTTCAACCTTTAAGGGTGTTGAGCCATGAACTTAGCTATTTATGAACTTTGTTGTTAAAATGCTGTCTTTATAGCCATGTGGACTTCTATTCCAGATTTTACACAAATACTGAGTTTGGGGATACACCTATTGAGGTGACTTTCCATTATTTAATTTCGGGATTTTGGTGGGGATACATAGCTGTTGAGGTGATATATTCGTGTTTGGAGATACACCATGGTGTAGATTTTTCAATATGCAAACCTACCATGTTGAGATTTGGTGTTGTGAATCAGGAAGCGACTCACAAACACAACTAGAGAAACTTGATGTAATTTGTAGGGTTGACTGGGATATTGGGATTGTGACCATAGAATACATAGAATTAAAGGTCTAGTCTAGTTGAAGTACTGACGCTGCCCGGCCATTTCTGAATGCTGAAGGCTTGATAGGATTAGGAGTGCAAAGTCCCTGAGAAAGGAAAGTTCAGAATGAATCTATAGGCACATGATACATGCTGGGAATTTCATGAGATTTCACTCAAGACTCCGAAAGTTGTGATGGATCTGATTGATTTGATAAAGGAGTTTCAATTTGAGGAATGATTTGATGCTCTGTCTTGACAGTGGAGAAAATCATCTATAGTACTTTTCCAAACTCCATATCAGTAGAAAGGGTTTCCCCTTTACAAGCTGTCACTTTTCTAGTTAAACAACCAAGTACGCCTCAGTAAGCAACAGCAAAATATGCACATCTTTACCTTTTTTTCAGCTCTCTTTTTGCTTACCTAAAAAACCTCCTGTGTTTTTAAGTCTCTCTTTAAACCAAAAAAAGCATAGACCGTTCAAGTTCCCCGAAGTCACCTGGTCAAAATGCCATGGCGACTTTGGGATTGGGCCATAGCGGTGTACAGCTCTTGGCTATGGTGGATCGAGGTGGGTTTTTTGGGGGGTGGGCGATGGGATGGGACTGTTGATGGTTCAGAAATCCGGCTAACCAATATGGAGAAGTTCCTACTAAATCAGGGGGTTTTAGCACCATTCCAGGTGGTTACTGTTGCCGGATTTCGGTTCACCATCAACAGGATGTTTTTTTTTTTCGGTGTTTCATGAGAATCTAAGCTAGCTGGTGCCAACGCAGTTTGGAAGGAAGCGTGCGTGCTACGGAGCGAAATTGGAGCTACACCTATACCTTGGTACACTTCTTGAAAACTAAGAAATATCCCCTTCCAGCCATCACTATTGAGTCTATGATTTTTCTTGGAAACAGCCTGTGATATTATTTTACTTCAAGTGAAGTGGTTTCCTTTTATCAGTGCCACGTTTCACACTGGAAATTTACAATAGGGAGAAGCAGGGAGTTAGTAATCCCTTCATAAGGCCGGCTATTTCTTGGGGGGTGACATAGGGGGGGGTGTTTTTCTTTT
>DF239346.1:188657-227713 GCA_000507305.1 Breviolum minutum Mf 1.05b.01 | reverse complement strand
CCTTTCATGTCTGAAGATATGGTAAATAAATGCGTTTTTGAGGTCAATTATTTCCAGAAACTCCCCAAACCCCTACATGCCCTATCCTATTACTTGTAAGAATATGTATTAAGTTCCCTTGATGTAGCATCCTTGCCATCGTCTGCTCTGATTCGTGACCAGGCATACTGTCAGTCAATCTTGAGATCCTACGAGGATGGCCAACTCTTGAAAGAGGAGGACGCCTCCTTTGTTGGCGATGGAGTTTTGTCCCTGCAGATTGAACAATGCCTTAAAGCACTGCAAACATAGCTCAGCGTCAATAGCACAGAATCATCGTTCCTTCTGTTGAAATTTCGAGTACAGTACTATTCAGTGGCTGGGCTCAGCTAGGCTTTAGGCACTGCCAAACATGATCATTGTTTGAAGCATCAGCTGTTCAAAAGGTCTATAAAACCGGTCGGTGGCCATACACACATTTTAAGGGAAAGTATGGCATCCGCAAAGTGTATCGGACATGGCAATAGGAGGATTGTCAATATGCGCATTGTGCCATTTCGACTCTTATGCACAATGCAACATTTGACAACGTCCTTTCTTTTTAGTGGACCTCTTGATGAAACCCCTTGCATTTTGTGTTTCTCAAACCTAAACAGGATAAAGATAGAGTGGTTTACACAGTAGAAAAGAATGATCGTTTTTTTAGTTTCGAAAGGTGCTCACTTTTTTTCATCATAGGATTCTGTGAAGATCCGCGAACTGCTTGCATACCATCCAAAAGGTGAAGCAAAGGCCAATGGAGGATGGTGGTCTGGTGGTCCGTTACTACTTGGGAGTTGTCATACGGCATGTCGTTGTTTTTAAAAGATGTGATGTAAACGGCCTTCGGCATGCTTCATCCATATTCCAGATGACGAGATTCTTTCAATGATAGTAATGATAGCCGGCAAGTCTTTGTTGTATTGTACTGCATTGTTGTTTGTCCACCCTGCATTTCTGATGTCTTGTGACCACTGACAGTATTGGCTGGGATGTGTCCGTAGCTTCTCTTGGTTCAAACGGTGAACAAGAAAATGGGCCCAAAGATAGGTCCGGTATTGTACAATGTGTTGGATTCCCACAATCCGAGCCATGAACAGACATCCTTTCTGTTTGGTTGGTTTGGTTCCAGGGCCAAACATGCAGATTTGATGCCCGAAAGCATCATCAAACGTTTGCATCCAGACATACAGGCAGAATTTGCCAAGAAGCCCAAATTACGAAGAGGTTTTGCGAAGGAGATGCAGATGAGTTTGAAGCACAGTCAAGCTCATGGTGAAGAAGCTGTAGAGGAGTTTCGGACCTTACTCAATGACAACATCCAGGAGTTAAATCGTGTTGTGGATGAAGAAGGCCCTGAACATTTGCAGCAGCTGTTGAAACATGCTGAGATGACCATGTCAGAACATCAACAAGCTACTCCATGGCAAATGGCCCAGCGACTGGGCTTAGCCATGGCACCAGTTGTGCTACTGCCGGTGTCAAGTCAAGTGAGAGTTAGATGTGCGAGAGATGGACGAAGTGACCTTAGAGACTTTCTTTGAGATTGCCCGAAAAAAAGAAAAAGAAACAACTGAAACATGCAGAGAGAGCCGACAGCTTCCTGGAACAATGGAACAATGGAGTGGGACAGTGGGTGTTGTTATCATTTTTGGGGGACATGTTTCATGAACGGGACGTCTCCATGCATGGCAGTGCATCCAAAGAGTCTGCGACAGGTAAAAGGATGCGTAGGATTTCGAGTGGGTCCCGGACTTAGATTAGACAGGGACTGGCTGAGGTTGATGGCTTGGGGGAGTACACACAATGAGCTGCACTGAGATGACAGGATGACAGGTCTGATGATTGGATGTTTCAAACTCTTAAAGAGTAGATTGAGTATGATTTTGTTTCTTTTTGCTCAGAGATTGTTTGCAGGTGTGAAGCAGGTTCATTTTAACCACAGTGAAAAAATGCAGCCAGGTCGACATCCCACCTTCAATGTGAGATGCCTCTTTGTGGTGCGGAACGATGGCAGTCCGGATGAGGAGATGCGGCGCCATTGCTGCACACTTGGGACATTTGAATCCATTTGAATCCATTTGATACTATAGCCTTTAGCATCTTTAGTCAAGTCTGATAAATTCATATAAATTCTGTATAGAATATTGTCAGTTCACTTTATTGATGTTTGTATTTTACAGTTGTTCCGCCCAGAGGATCCCGGTATGGTATAGAGACGTATTATATTTATACATATTTGTTCTTCAAATTCTTTTAAGTGGACTTAAGTCGGAAAGAATTGGAATGATTCCGTCCCACTCTTACGTACATTTGCCTCATTTCGGCTATACCTTAACAACAGCAATGACACGAGTACTGCAAAGGGTTCTTGGTAACCGAAGGATTTTGGAGAATTGGCCGCCAGAGAAGAAATTGCAGGTTGCCCACACTTGAGGATCAAATGCAATCAAAGTGCTTGAATCATTTGCTTGAAGATACAAAGCATGCATTGAATTGTGGTAAGAACATCGAAGATAGGAAAGGAATTGGACACCTCGCAAGCAACTGAAAAAACAAACAGTCTGGTATTTAGACCACCCCTTCTGCATGGGGATTGCTGGTGACAAGAGCTAGGAATTCATGCATACCATAGATTGCAAGCGCGAACACCTTCACATTCCCAAGCAACCGTTGGTCATGAGAGCAGGGAGAAACTGCCACAGTTCATGAGAACTTACTAGAGCATTAGTTTGCCACTTTCTTTGTTTGAGTATCGCTTCTGTTTCGTGTTCACGTTGCATTTAATGCTGAGTCAAATTGTCTTGTCTACTTTGCAATTCCCTTCGGAAGCCCTACTTCGACAAGGCAACAGCTTAGCGTGGAGAGCCTGGAGCAACCAAGCACCGGTCTCGCAGGTCCGGCCAAAAGGCGGCAGGCAGCAGAGACAACGTCTCGAAACAGCGAAACACCAGCAGGAACCGTGCCGGGGTCGTTTTTGACCTGGAAGGCACAAGCGCCAGCAGGATTGCATCGAGCACCTGGAGCAGCCAAAAATGTAGCCTACAAGGTGCTTATCTGCGGCTACACAGGTCTACAGTACATCACATGGAGTAGCCTTGTTCAACCGTAGACGCAAGGGGCTCGGGTCTGCATGCCGAGCCTGCGTCAGCAGCAGTAGATGCGGCAGCGTCTCTGGCAAGCTCATGGAAGGGGCCAAGGTCTGCCTTTCCCCGCCTTCCCCTCTGGCTGAAGCGAGGGGTCGGCGGATATATACATGGACTTGAGTTCCTGATGGGTGTAGAGCTGTGTTTGGTGTTGAAATGCCTTGCCGACTCACAGGATTTTAGTTACATCCGCTGTGTGGATAGAGTTCCTTCTTTCGAGGCGGCCTGGGTTGCGAGGAATGCCCGACGGTTGTCACTGCAAATTCTTCCAAACGAGACAAGCCGGGTTCACCCACTTTATGTTGGAATGTCAATGTATGCCAATATTTGATAAAGTGATGTCATGTGTAAAATGTGTTGTGAACGAAAGTGTCAATCTATGCTTCATGATGTAGTCGTACTTATTTGGGACGCTTGACCGTTTAATTGAAACTTCCGGCATCCTCACTCCCAATGGATGCCACAAAGTGCGCCGCCACGCCAGACCAAATGTCAACAACGGGTTTGTCGTGCTATTATCGCCTTATTGCAGGCGACAAATGAAAGCATGGATGTTTCTGTTGAATGCATGTTTGACACATTTGACATGTTTGAATCTCCAAAGGTATTGAAAGACATTACTGTAGAATACGATTACTGATGAGAAGGAAGACAGAGTGATAAGATGTATAAGAAGGCTGGTTTTAAGATGATTGTGAATTGTGGACAATGTATAGTATAGTGAATCATGAATTTGCCAAAACTAGCGGATTTTGGCATCGCAGGTGAATCCAGAAGCAAAGTTGCAACCTGAGTTGTGAACCAAAATGCATGCACATGATCCGGTCCACATGGTTTCTGAATTGCTGTGAACACAAAGTAAACACATAGAGAGATGGTTTAAGAACCAAAGGTTTCAGTCTAAAAACATTCCAGTATACTCCTGGAACATACCCCGGGCATCCGCAAACTGTTGTTTAGGTGCCTGGGGGTTGTTCCAGGGGTATTTTGGAAAAGATCATGAAAAGATGAAGCATCTTGTCTCATAATTACAGTACATACAAATTTGATATTTCTTGGCATCACATCATCCAGAATCTAACTGCGCTGTGATACTTGCACTGAAGTGACTTATGGCATTCCAACTCAAGTCGTTCGATGTTTATCGAATGACCATAAACCACGGACACTTCACACGAATCTTGTGACGCAGAAAACACCGCACTCGCCCCAAGGACAAAGCTGGCTGACCTCGTGGCTCCGAGGTCCGGCTTTGATTGAGTCAAACTCTCCGAGAGATGCCGAACAGCAAACTAGAAAACTAGCTGAATGTCCCGAGGTTTCCAGCCCTTCGCGGATTGACAGCCACGGTGCGGATCTTTTTTTACAGTTTCAAGTTTTTCGTGGAACGGATATATTTCATGCCTAATCAACCAGTCTTGTTATAGTAAGTCTTAAAAACTGAGAAAGTACAATGTGGTATAAAATGGTATAGTCTTACTTCGATGTATCCTGGAAAATATTTTGAAAACATGCGAAATCGAAGCTAAGGTGCCAAGGCATCGCAACTGGGCTTGGCACTTGGTGAACCAGTCATCAAAAGATGCCTTATCAAATTTCCCATCAAATATCAATTTTTTTGAGTGTCTAAGAATTGTCTAGAATTTAAATAGTATGAATCAGTATGAATCTGTATGATACTACACGTGTTCTTGAAAAATATTGAAAACGTATGTATCCAAATCCAAAGATTTGTATTCGCGTACAGATGTTTCCTCCAATCCTTTGCAGCAAATGCTACTGCGTGTACAAGGGGTACAAACAGATTCTTTTCATGCGAGATGATTTGATAGTGCTGCGCATATTCGGAAAAAATGTGCCAAGGCGAGATGCCTTTTGTCGCTGTGCAGCCAAATGTTATGTTCTCAGTTTGAGCAGAAGGTCCTTTTGGTTGTTAAGATGTTGGTTGACAGGCGAGAATTGATCATGTTCCTTCCACTCCTCATCGTGCGATCAATGGTGCGAGACGTCGGTTGGAAGGGTGCTAAGGAACTATGGGACTATGGGCATCTTTTTTTCATCCAAAAACTCCTATGACATGAGGAGCTGATCTATGTAAAGAATCAAAGATAGTCGAATGACACAACATGATAATTTCGTGTTACTGCATATCACTGCATGAGGTTGAAGTGGATGCTGACATCTGCAAGTTGGAGGATGAACCGCCCGAGGTCATGCCAAGTTCTATTGAAAACTAAGTGACCATTATCAGACACAGCACCGAATGACAGGATTGCTATGGTGAGGGCGGTGCGGAACACGGTCAGGACAGAGACGCAGTTTGTCAGATTTAATCCTTTGTTGAGTTTTGTTTTCACATCTTTCACATCCTTTCACCACAAAGATCTTTCAAGATGATTTTATAGAAATAAAACACCCAAAAAATAGCTTCCAGCAATTCTTCAATTCAACATCAATTCACCATATGTAGCTGGATGGCATAATGGAATGATCAGCAAGCTCACCGAAGTACAACGAAAGGGGCCAATGAAAATAAAAAGAGGGCCGGGCACTTGAACAACATTGAGGATAATTTCAGATTATTACTGAAGGAAGGCGTAAACGCAAACGCGACAACGGCCAATTAAGGGGAAGAAGTGCGACATTTAGATAAGGTCTTTACTTGCTGGAAATGCACATGTGTATGAAAAAAGAGGTGGTCCGCCACTAAAACGAGTATACCTAATACCTACTGTGTCCCTTATGATGATTGACTGATTGACCACTACCATAGTTCACGGTTGTGCGACCGAGGTGGTTTTATGCACATACTGTAGCACCGGAAACGCCACAAAACGAGATGGTTTTGCATCAGAACGAGACTCAAAAACGAGTATTACCGCATGCAGAACGAATCATAAATCAGTCATCTGCTCATATGCAGATGCCTGTTGTTTTTCATGAGACCACGTGGGACGAACATGTAGAAAATTGAAAGTCCCAACTTAGTCTGTGAATTACAAAATTGGCTTTAGTGGACTTCAATGCTTCAGAGAGCATCACTAAAGCAGTAGTTGGAACTCAAAAGGCTACTCGCAAACAACTCGATTGCTCACATTCATTGCTTCAACGAAAAAAGATCAAGAAACTTGAGTCATGCAGCTACAAGCGGAGTTAGGTAGGCTTGGTTTGAGTGGTTTGGGACAGGCCACACACCGCATCCGATGTTCACCCAAAAACCTCTGCCAGGACTATGACTATGACTCGATGGATGCGGCCTCAGATACTGACGTTGGATATGACAAGATTGGATATGGCGATGATCCATCCATCCAGTCGACATTTGAGGCGAACATTCTGGACTGCCAGGTGATGCTCTTCTTTGAGCATGGTCCTCAGTCGATTCTTATGATTCTTAATGTATCACATCAGCAATGGCAGATTCTTTACAGAATCTTCATGAGCTACTATGCTTTCATGTGCTTCCTGTGCAATCTCAATTGTTGGATCAGTTGAATCAGACATCGCTGTGATTTGGCTGTGGTTTGTCTTAAGGTTTTTGCAGACGCAATTGGCCAAAGCGCCAAAAGATGCATCACAGGAAGTTGAGGATCGGATATTTGAAGAACAGAGAGAATTGGTGTCGGAGTCTTATGGCACTGCCATTTGTCGATGACAAGAGTAACAAGGATGGTTATAAGTTATAACTTATAACAAAATGCAGCAGCAGAGACGACTAAACGGATGGTGTTCACTGAGGATAGCAATGATGATAATCTTCGACCACGTACTTCTGCAGACTCACAATGCCCCGTGGCACAGTGCAATTGATGTTTGCAAATGCTTGGTGATGTGATGTGACAGAGAACTTTTTTTGTTGGTTTGTGTGAATGTTTGGCCGATAGGCTTGTGTGGCTAGGCAATTTTGGGACATTGATATGTATGTATACATTGTAGTTTTGTATCAATATAATATATATATATATACAGGAGAGTTGAGCAAAAGGTCCATGAAAGGGGTTTCCTTTGCGTAAGCCTTTGGGTATGCAATTAACAGTCTCGGCTAAAGTTTATTTCTGAAATGGCGAAATATTTTTTTCTGGCTAAAGTTTTGGCGAAAGTTCATGTACACATGTCTAAATTTGCATTGTAAATATTTGTACTTATTGTTTATTATGTATGTTTCATTTTGTAAAAGCTATTGGGTGATTTTTCGCGAAAGTTTGGCGAAAGTTTAGCTAAAGCTTGGCGAAAGATGGCCTTCCCTCGAAAGCTAGGTGGCCTAAACTGTGGACTTGTTGTGTCAGAACTGGCCGATGAAGGTGAGCAAGGACCAACATCTTAAAGCAGAACGTAAATGTTTAAGTGCAGCTGCCGCAGAATGAAGTGTGACAAGGGATCAGACGCCTGGAGCAATTTTGAGGATATCACACATCCATGTTCTTCTTAAAAATCTTGGCCAACATGTACCGCTAAAGATAAACGTGGGGTTGGCGAAAGTTTGGCGAAAGATTTTTTTTTCTGGCGAAGATGGCCTTTTCCACATGAAGGAATTTAGAACAACCCTCATATATATATATATAGAATTATATAGGTATATATTTATATTATATTGATATTTTGCGTTTCTGCATGCAGTGATGCAGCATCATCGCAATCCCTGATTTCCTGAGAATACAACAATTGCATCTAGCAATGCAGTTGTGACAGTCCAGTTGACCTTCAGTGATATCAAAGTCAAGTTTAGCATGAGCAGAGTTGGCGACACTGTATCAATTTCGTATGGCCATTGCCCATTGTGTGACTTTGTTCTTGTTTAGGTTGATTTCTTGTGTTTGCAGGTGAGGTGTGTGCAATTTCTGTGGTTCTACCTCAGCAGCATGAGCCCCGTGTGGGCCGAGGCAGGTCATACAACCAAATCTGAACAGTCATAGTGAGCTTGTAGACAGCTATGGATGCAGGGGACGGAAAGGATGCCAGGAATAAATGTATAATCTGTCAAGACCAAGGGTTTCTTGAACCTGTGCATGCGCGCTATTTGTGTGGGGTTCATGGTGTGACACCAGCAAGCCTTGCTCCAGGGATTCTTACAGACCCTGCTGCTGGTGGGTGCGCGAAAAACTGAGGCAGACTGCAGTTTGAATGTGTACTTGCATATCTTGCATCAGTTTTCTGGATCCAAGAGCTGGAATATTTGGACGCATCGCAGTATTTGGACGATGTTGCCAACAGAAAACTTCAGACACATGCTTGTGCAGATGGCGGAGAAGAGATGCAGGGCCTTTTCGTTTGGAACCTAGAAAGGCCAAATAAATAATGTGCATTGCTGCATTGGCATGACACTTCATGATGCAAAACGACTCTGAGTAGTAGTTTTATAGTAGTTATGTGTTTGTCATTATGCAATGTTGCATTCAAGGCTGGCTTTAAGTTCAAGGCAACATCTATGACGCTGAGGTATTTGGCCTCGTTCGTGGCCAGGGCCAAATTCCTCAATGCCAAGTTTGCTCTGAAGTGTTGCGAGCATGGGCCTCATGTGCTTGCGTCAGATATGAAGATGTTTGAATTTGAATATGTCTGGCTTTTCTTTTCGTGCTTCCTTTGGCAAATGCAGGCCTTTCAAGACACACCAAGTGATTAGATCCAATAGCAATCTAGTCCATTCTTCGATCCTAATGAGCCAGGCACTTGGCAGTCACAGGCAATGCTTTGTACGAGGCCCGCTTCAGCCGTGGAATTTCCATGTGCATAAAGTGTCAGGAACCTCAGGAAATTAATTGATAACATCATTCCACCTAAAAGTAGTTTACATATGTTTACATAGTCATGACAATTCCATACATTTCCCATTCCGAATTTTCCAGGTTGGTTGAATTAGACCAGATTCCATTGATTCCATGATTTGATCTTGAAAGGCTCTTGAACTTGGCAACATCGCACCTTTATCAAAGGATGATGTGCCGGGAAACCAAGTGAAAAGCCATGTATTCAGCTCACAGATGGCACCATGATCTCATTGCAAACAAAGATGTTTTGAATAAGCAAGATCTAAAAATCACTAAAAATCCATGTTCTCTTTAAAAGGCAACCATTAATCTCGTATTTTTTCGGGGGGAACGGGGGAAATCGCGAAGATTTTTCATCCAAGGTTTAGAATATTGGCTTCATTAGTCCAGGTATCGGGCCGTTGAAGTCCAGCTGTTGGTGTCACTGGTTAGTTGAGAAATCCAGAAGTGATCAGAAGTGAAAAAACTGATCCTTCCATTGATTTTAGGGGAATGGCAGCCACCATTTTTGACAGGCGTTTTGCTATATCATCATTTGGAAGGCGAAGGTGCACACTGCAGACTCAACACAAATCGATGCCAGCTGAAACTTTGCGTGTGCTTTGGCTTTTAGCAGTTTCACATTTATCTAGTCTAGAGTCTAGCTATTTTGACAGGAGATACATGAGGAGACAGACAAGCCCATTCCTCAATTCCCACGGTGAGTGTTGTAATTGCACTTGCGGCTTTCAAGATACCGTCGTTTCTTTTTGTTTCTGAGCTGCATGCAGATTGTAGCAGATTGGAAGGCAACGTGGCGTGTGAATTTGTGGATTAACAAGCTATTCGATGTTATACTAAAGTCAAAAGCGGATCATGCATTTAGCCAAGCTTACTCGAGTTGGCTTTCAAGTGCATGATTGGGACAGTTTTCATATAAAGGAAAAAGAGTCCATAGCCCGTGTCTCAAACGAGGAATGGTGTCAAGGTTTTGGACCTTGTGTTGCCAGAAGTAGGACCGATGCCCAGAATCAGCTTTCCATGCCTGAATTTGTCAGACACTTCCAGAGTACCGGCATGCGTATTTAAGAGCACTTACCAAATCACCTGGGATTGATATTGATTACTGTTTGGGGAATTGAGCTATCGTTTGGGGAATTGCTCAAGAATGTGGTGAGGTCAGCATTCGAATATGTTGTAGGATTCAATGTGTTTTGACATGGTGAAGTGTATCAACATCAAACATAGATAATCATAGCATCACCTTCACCCGTTTGGTGGAAATATCCTGAAGATTTGTACCTGGCAACGCAGGACAAGTAACAGAAAGCGATCAGAGTTTGACCAGTGTATTGGCCAGCAGACACAAGTCGCGATCTTACAGCCTTTCCAATGATGTTTTCATTCAAATATGGGATGATGATATATGAGGATCAAACATATTCAGACTGAATTTTGCTTTGCGAGTATGTGTATGTGTGTATGCTGTTTGAAGTGTATACATTGACCCGTCATGTGTGTGTGCATATATGTTTTGCTGTGTTTCGCTGTGTTGTGTTTGATTTCGGACGGCAAACACCAGGCTTGCCAGGAAGCAATGCCCCCCTAAGGCTAGTCGCTCTGATACGACGGCCCGTGGCAAAGGAGTTCTGCAGAGCGATTGGGTGTCAGAGCTGCAAAAAGTGGATGCAAATGGATGTACCTTAATGTCAAAATACATGGCACAGATACCAAAAGGTAGGTTAGTAAAGGGTCCTTATAAATCAAAATGTACTTGTAGGGACTGTGCCATCTATTTTTAAATTACTGTAAGTGATACGTTGTAGATGTGATATAATGCAGCTCTCTTGAGCCAGATTCTAGAGCTACGGTTTAAGTGTGTGGTATAAGAGGTATAAGCTACAGCAGGTTATTTCATAAGTCCCATAATTTGAGAACTTTTGAAAGATAAAGAGAATTGGACCTCTTTTCGCAGTTTCCTTCCGTGTTTCCCTGTAGAAACTGATTCTCGGCCACTTGGAACGGCCAAAGTTGTGACTTCCCAGGTCAACACGTCCAAAGTTGGTGGAAATCATCCAAAGTCACTTCCAAAGTGTCAGAGTGACCCAAGATTTTTGCCTGGAAATGATGGGAAGGTTGGAAGAGTTTAGAAATCAAACGAACAATCGGAGCTAATGTAATGGAAAAGTGCAGCCATTGGCATTTCGATCAATGAAGATTTATGATTAGGCAGTGTGACTGACAGATGAAGCAAGTGCAAAAACTTCATGCCAATGCTTGTTGATACTCATTGCCAGTTGAGAACTTAAACCTCGGGTTTTGTGTAGCATGAAACTGAACAGAATCTCGTTTGCAACATGTCTCTTGTGTCCAGAGAAATCATATACCTGATCAAGATGGACTCCAATAAGATGTGATCGATTGGAACATGCCACGTTCGAAAAAGCTCCACAAAAACAAGGTGCCTGCTTCGGCAATTCAAGATGCGTTTGCCACTCAGTGTGGGAGTTTGGTATGCAGTAGAAGCTTGGCAACAGAACCAAGATGACAAGCATTCTTGTTTCATGTTGTTTCCGATGATTTCTCCTTGCAAACATGGCAGTAAATGCTGAGCCATAGAGTTTGGATTGGCAAATCATCTCATCATGACAAAAGTCTGGAGATAAGATGTCTTCACGACTTGTTCTCCACCTCTCGGTCCGCAGGAAGCTCTTGAAGGCCACTGGATATTTCCCATTCGATCCCTTTCGTTTGGTACACTCCAATATTTTTCTGTGCGCACCTCAGAAAAAAAACTCAAGATTTGACCAGTTTTTGCAGGGATGATTCACAAAAGGTGGAATCAAGGACGTATTCGAAAAGAAACAACACATGGAAACCGTATGAAAAGACAGGAAGTTGGATTTAATGCTTCAGGGCACACTTTTGTTGAAGTTGTCTGAACCATAGTTGTTCGGCGATAATTAAGGTATACAGTTCATGGATACTTCATTACAATTCCGCCTGCTCCAGCTGGGATTTTAGATGAATAATTAAGCATGTTCTGACTGTTGGAATATTCTGGAATGTTCTGAATATTGGGTCAGCTTGGCTGGATTTTGTTGATCAATGGCACATCTCCAACTTTGAATGTTGGATCCATCTGAGATGTAACGGCCACCTGTGTTTGACCGTTGATACTGCAGATTGTTTTGAAAAAGGTAACTTCCACCCACAAATTGGTTCTTGTTGTTTACACATACTATACGAGCAGACGACCAATTAGGCGGAGGATTTGCCACCTTTAGATACGGTCTTGAATTGCTGGAAATGCACGTTTGTGTGGAAAACGAGGTGGTCAGCCACTTAAAAGAGCATCGCGATTGCATGCAGAAAGACTAATAGAATGAGAAATCAGTCAGCTGCTCATAATGAGAACGTATTTCATATTGCTGTATGTTCATGAATGCTCTTAACTCTGTAGAGACTTATAAAAGATACAGCAAAGTATTGTAGAATATTAATGTGTTAGTATTCAATTGTCGTCATCCTGTCATACAATCCGCTGACCTGTTCGGCAATGCACCGCATTCAGACTTCATCAGTAAACGAGAATTGCTTGGATGATTGTTTGGCAAGGATAGGCATTTACAAAACCTGGAAACATGGAGACGATGGCTTTGAGGATGAGGACGAAGAGGAGAACCAAGGGTCGGTTGCCAGGTTCAGCCCTTTAGCATGGCTCAAAAAAAACTCGATGATCAACTACGATGCTCGTATAATACTGGGAAATCACAGTTGTAGTAGGAAGTCAGTCTTTCGAGATGATTGCGGAATATTTCCGCAATGTCCCAGTGAATACAAGAGCCAGTTCCAAGAAGAACTGCAACGACACTAGTTTTCGCTACCACCTTTGCCTCGTGGAGGAGGAGGATGTTGTTTCGGAGAGTCCTTCAGAAAGTGCAGCTTGGCCACTGGTGCACAGACGCGAATAGCTGATTTAGTTGATAGTTGATACCAACAATATTAGATGTTTCTTTTAGAACATGCAACATGAAGATTTATAATGTTTCATTGTGAAGCCAGTAAGATTGATCAAGAGTGTAGAGTCTTGATGATATACACCAATACTGTACTGTACATACTGATCTAATAACCAGTCTTTTAATGCTTTTTGTTTACGTTTTTTTTCCAAGATCCAAAATTAATGAAAATTATTGGAATATCAACCTCCAGGTTGCAGAGAGTTCTGGAAGTTGCAACTCCAAGGCAGACAGTGACATGGAAGACGTGGATCAAGATAACTTCACCGACGAACCAGACATTGCCAGTCGCGGCTTTACGCCATTGGATCCAACCTCAGGGCCTCAGGGAGAGGATCTGCGTTTTTTTCTCTGCCATCCGCCATCCGGCTATGCATGTACTGAACAACAAGATTAGATTGAAAATGGCTTTAAATTGTCGTCAAGGGGATATCACAACCCTTGACAGCACGACTAAAAGTGTTGTTGCACTTACAGTTGTCATTTTGGTGTGTAAGTTGGTCCTATTGCTCAAGGGAGTGCCCGGGTGGCCACAAGGTCGGACCCTCCCCAGCTTTTCGGCCAGATGCTGACATGGCGTGCTGTTGGGGAACTGGTGATTGAGGTAATTATAGTGGATTCACTAGAGGGAAGATGTGTTTTTTTGTTGGGTAGTTGAAGCGATTCCAACACCACAATTTGTCAGTAAGTGTGAGTGTGAGTATGAACAAAGTATTATATGTGAAATGTATATTTCTGTCGGATCTGGTTGGTTGGAAGGGCAGATATCTAATTGCGGTTTAGTTGTCCTGATCGAAGAGGACCTGATACCCTTTCTGATGAAGGCAGAAAGTCGGCTTGAACATTTGTTGGCTCATTTTAGGTTTGCATTACATGCAAATAGCACTCATATCACATATCCTCATAGCACAACATTGTTGGTTTCAGATGTTACTTGAAACTTCTTTAACGATAGCTTTTGTTGTGTGGGATGTCTGGGAATGATGAAACATATTTAATGAAAAGCGACAAAAATGCTAAAGCTATATTCTACTCACGGAGCACTTAAATCCCTTCCATCCCATGAAACTACAAAGCACCCAAGTTGCAGGGATGTATCCATTGTTTGTTGTAACTCTTTTCAATGTCAAAATGAACATGTTTTCCTTTCAATGTTTTGAGACACAACCTTCAGAAGAACTGATCTCGAACAATGCTGGACTGCGTCCCACTTTGGGTTCCGTGAGCCATGGCCGAAACGTCAGGGTGGCCCAGACCTTTCTTGCAGTACTCCCTCGCGATTCCCATCCTTTTCCCAAACGAAGTTTCATCGATTTCCTATCCAATCAGAGTTGGATTCCATCCGAGAAGTTATAAGTTGCAACAACTCCCATCCAACATCTTCGTTCCCAAAGATGGTAAGGAATTTGGGACAAATGGACTTGATGTTGATGTTGATGTTCGTTTGTGCTGCGGTCAGCAGGCAAAATTCATGTTTAGCAGCTTTTTGTGTTTGTCAAAAAGACAGGTCCACATGCTGCCTTCCGTGTGCTGCTGTGGTACGCGGGCTGCTTTTGTCTTGATGTGGAAGGGAGGAAGGTGAAATCCATTCGTTGGTACCAATCTGAAGCACTTATACTGACTTGGGATATTTGTTGCTCGTATGTACAGATATCTTGAGGGAGGGCACGCTGTTCTTACATTTGCATGTTGAAGTTTGCCCCCAACTTAAAAGCTTATCAAAAAGATGAGTTGTTTTGTCAGAGAGATGCTATGACTCCTGTCACGGGCACAGGGCCAGGTGTTTTTCTTGAAGCATAGAAGAAATGAATGACTGATTATTTACCAAAGTAACTCTACTCATTTTCTAAATCTATTTGGCCTTGTTCAAAGTTTCAGAATAAGGTTGTTAGACCAAGATGCAACAAACAACCTCATTCACGGAAAGACAAAGTCCGGTTGGATTTCAGGAAGCCACCCGCTTTTTGACACAGAAATAGAAATCAGACCTTTGCATCTCCATTTGCAACAGAACACTTTTGGGGAGCATACCCCTACTAGCAACATTTCAAACTTAAGGCTTAAACTTATAATTTGTTATCCTGAAACCTATTCCCTACAGCACAATAGGTCGGGAACCTCTTCAGTTGCAGGTGAAGCTCTTCAGAAGTGCACAGGCTTCATGGCGGCGCTGGCAGGTTCTGATCTGAGCAATCCCAAGACTGGTAATCTTGCAATTCCCGATGGTTTCGTTTCGTTCAACGCAACTCAGGAGCAGAGACAAGATGTCTAGAACTCAGTTGTTGAGAGAAAGATTGGGGACAGGTAGTTGAATGATTTTCTTGCAAAGTAGTTGATTGGGGTGTTTTGTGAAACACAACTCTTAAGAGTTTGATTGCTGATGATTTTTTTCTAAGGTGGACGGATCAGGCCACTGGGCTGGCTGGTGGACTTGTGACAACGTAAGATGTATGCACTTGAAACTGTCAGTTTTGTGTCATCACATCCATCATTGTATATTCGCTTTGATGAAACTACTTGTGATATGAATCAGTAGGACATTCTCACGTATATTCCACCTCATTTCCAAGACAGCCTGGAAATGTACTGCAACATGGATCATGGCAATCAACAGAGTATCAAGCCATGAATACACGAATGCATCCCAAACTGCCATAATGATATTTGTATATATTTGTCATGGAACTCCAACATGTAAAGGGATGTCCTTTCCCTAGTGATTGCGTTTCAAAATTGTATGTTAAGGGGGGTTGTATCCCATGGACGGCAACCCTGTTGCCTACCTTGACCTGTGAGGTGAGACTCCAGTGGAGGAGAACACATTGAGTGGTGGTTCTCATGGGTTTTTGTGGATGTTTTTTTGATGGTTGTTGTCTTGCAGTAACTGATAGCTGTAACTTCTTCATTTCACTTTGTTTTTTTGTTTTGTTTGATGTGGGGGTGGGGCATTTTAGACGTTGGAAGAGGTGAACGTTGATGAACATTTAGATCTGGTGGTTGAAGGTGGTGGGATTAAAGATGCCTTCAACCCCAACCCCCAACCATATTCACTATGAAGATTCGCCGCCGTTTATTTGAGTTGGACGCCCCTTGAAGCAGGACACTCAGCCAGAACCTGAAGAGGTCCCTGGACGATGTTGCAGAATTTGCTTGGAGGACCTGAGAGACGCAGAGTAGCACATCCAAATCAAAGCTGAAGTGGTTGGCAGACAGACTACAAGTACAGCGAATTTACATGAATTTACGTCAAATTCCACATGTAACCCAATGTAACCCATTGTAACCCCGTAATGTGCCAATTTTTAATATGATAATATGATATGATGCTGCCATTGCTGGATAGAAAGTTTGAGACTTCTCGGTTTGAGATTTGCCTTTGCTTTAAGTGTCAGGGCGTAGTATGGCAAATTCGAAGACTGGGACACGAGACTGAACCATGCACATCGATTCACTTCCATTTAGGAGGGAGGAGAACTTCTCAGCCCTTGCGTTTGCCGGGGTTCCACCAAGTGCCCATAGTGGACAGTCAGGTTCATCTATCACATCGAATCATGGGCATGCAAAGGAAAGACGTATTTTGAGGATATGATACATTTGATACATTTTGATACACATGTATTTAAAAAATGTATATTGATGATCACACATTTGGCTTTATGAGAACCTATGTTTGAAAAGTTGTTGGAAACACTGGTCCAGTGCTATCCAGAATTGTTCGAAACCGAAAGAAATTATGAATGGAAATCATACGATATCATTCAGTGCAGGTAATTTGAGGAATGAATCAAAGCAGAGCCTTGTCTCGAGGTATGTCCACATAGATTGCATTGAAGCTGCCTTTCGTGCACGTGGCCTATTGTGAAAGACTCGGTAAGATCTTTTCTTGGTGGGTTTTTATGGTGCTGAGGCAATTGCGAGGTCAAAAATATTTGCAAAAAATCATAGAGAACATCATCAGTTGCAAGTGCCACAGGTGCATTATTTGTTGACATTTAATTGATTTCACATACATTATACATTGCACGACATTTTTTGTAGGTTCTCTTAGTTTTCTTGATCAGGTTCGATTACAATCAGTTTGTTTCTTGCTTTCGACCAAGGTTGGATTTGGCATGTCCAACCTGCAAGCATCACTACGAAGGACCAGCAGCTGTCCGTTTAGGGACTGTTGCTCTCGGTGAGCTCGGGATCCCAACATGAAGACGAACCCAACTTGATCTCATCCAAGTGCAAAAAGACAATGCCAAACCTATGACTTGAAGAAGGATGTCTCATGTTTGATGTCTCCCTTCTAGAATGACATGGGCAATGTTGTCAGCCCTTCTGTCTCGGGGGTCTTCGAAATTCGGCATCTTAAAATCTCAGGTTACAAAGCCGATATGGTGAGGAGCATGCAGTGAAGAATCTCAGACAGTTTTGACGTTGTGTGTTCCAAAATTGCTTTGTCCATCCTTATCCTTTTCGATGACTTCAAAGGTTGTTGGAGCTGCGCTGCACAATCTTGGCGTGGCGTATCTCGTTGAAAGGACTCAGTGAAGATATATCAGAAAACCATCTCCACCAAACATGAACCGGAAATTACTGAAACTGGCAACGCACAACATGGCATGCAAAGGTGCCAAGATTTCAGTTCAAAAGGTTGATAATTTGCTGGAGAGACTGACCATTGTACTGACAGAAAGTGGGATGTGTATGCTTTTTCCGGTTTGGGATATCATCAATCCTCAACACCGAATTATCGGGATGTCAGGTACAGTCAAATCGGAAGCTGAGACTTTTTCCTGGACTTTGTAAGTCGTTGAACTAATCTCTTCAATCCTCAGTTGTTTTGACCAGACCAGTTGATCACGAGTCACCCTAGGTATGGTCTTTGTGGAGATGCTGCACAAGAGAGACTCCATTTGGAGAAGGCTCTGGAAATTCAGGACGGACACATGTCCCATTCCCTGCAAGTGCTTTCACTGTTTCGAGATTGCAGAGATGTCATTGATCCTCGTTTCTTGATTATTTCTGAGTTGTTGAGTCTTCAGTGCAACAGTTGGAAACTTGAAACATACATTTGAACAGAAATCGGAAATCTCACTGGACATCTCACAAAAGTCCTGAAGTTGATCTGGTACATACATCTCATACTGCCAACTGCCAACTCATCAATTTTCTTGTGAGTGCAGTATTGGGTTGATACGCAAGTTGATTCATACTGTGATTTTCTGTGCATGTTTTCTGAAGTCTTCCTCAGCCACAACTTCACCTATATGGGGTGGTGCAGGAGCGTGAGTTTGGCCCTGATCATTGCGATGTAGCAACAACCCTTTCCAACCTGGGCAATGCATATGACCGCCTTGGCAACATCCAGAAACAGAAAGAACTCTTGGAGAGGGCCTTGGCCATTAATGAAAGAGAATATGGTAGGAATCTCAGGGTTTTGTTGAGGTTGAAATCATGGTACAAGAGGTGTATACCGTGTATACACACCTCAATTTTTCAATATCATGGCATGGGGATAAGGTCCTGATCATCATGTTGTGGCAACCACCTTGGTGAACTTGGGCAGTGTTTATGGAAGGTGCCACCGAAAAAAAAACGGGCGAAGAATTGTTGACATGTTGCAGGTTGCACCAAAAGTTGTTGCGTGAATTTCCGCACTTGACATATTGAGAGTTATATTGAATCAGGTGACTTTCACGATGTATTTTTACTTTCGTAGGATTCATAGGTATCACTGTATGATCTCAATACTGTTTGATAGGCTTGGGGAGCATGAAACGCAACGCGACATCTTGGAACGAGCACTGGGCATCATGGAAGCAGAATTTGGAGCCAACAGTCACAAGGATGGGGGTCTCAATGGGGATGATGTGAGAGTGTGTTTCCTTTGGATTTACAATATGATACAAAATCATGAAGATTGAGATAACATTTACAATGCTATAGGAGTGATTACATGTCATTATGTTGCGCAAAAATACTTGTTTGGTTGTTCGATTCAATTCTCTGTATTTTTACACATACGTGTACGTATACATACTCTTACTGTATACGTTCTTGTGTCAGTGCTATTGATGATATCGGATATTTTCCATGAAGAGTCATGAAGAGGTTATATGAAATTCTCTGACTTGCTGTACTCAGTGTTTTTTCATGAACAAGCACGATGTGTCCAAGTTTTGATGTTGTCAAACATGCCCAGGCCAGTCCCACACTCTTCAGTGTCGATGGACAAGTATCAGATTTGGCCAATGAAATATGGTAAGATGAAAATCCCAAACCCAGTCATCATACAATACAGAAGCCTTGCATAGCCTTGCCATACCCTGTTGCTCTTTGAAACCCTGAACATTCTTACACCAGTTGGTAGACAGCTTTTTGCCATTATTTGTATGTTATAAGTTATAATTTCTAAACAGTTTTCGTAAACATTCCTTCAGCCCTTAATTGGACTGGACCTCAATCAACCGCATGGATATCGCATAATATATATATATATAACTTATATATACGTATAACTACATATTACATATTTGCATATATGTATAAGCTGTATATAAATGTGTTGAGCAGATTGGATCTACAGATTTCCTTGACCTTTTTTCTTGGAGATTCAGCTGTGTTGCAACGCCTCAGGTGTCCGCCAGTCTGGTCAACCTGAGCCTGGCCTATGGTGCGTTGGGAGATGTCAAGGGACAGGTGCCCACTTTTCCGTTGTGGGTCCATGTCATTTGCAATACACTATTATACATAATACTAATAGATATGATAATTATATAAACACATATGTAGTTTGTTTTAAAGATGTTGAAGTAAGGTCTTAGGTGATGGACAGAATGATTGATCAGTCATAATGACAAGCTTTTGGTACAAGGGCTGAACTTACACCAGCTTTGGTGATCTAGAGTGAAGGATATCATTTCGTTCCCTGCAATGGTTGTGGCACGAACGGAATGGAAGTCCCGCTTGTCCTGTATTGATTCTGTGAATCAGTAGAGCATATACTGAAAAAGACAAGGAATTTTGCTATACATTGCATATCTCCAGCACTTTTCCTGCTGGCCCAGCGCGACTTATTGGAGCGGGCTTTGAAAATCAATGAGCAGGAGTATGGTTTGATGCTCAGCACAGATGTGAAATCTGTTTGATGGATAAAATCCTGCACCAGTTGCCAGATGATATATGTTTTGAGTTTGTTTAAACGAACTTGAATTTTGATTCTTGAAGTTGGATGATTCTGTGGTGTCTTCAAAGGGATTTTTGTTGAGAAAACCGAGGTCATGACCATCGAGCTGTTGCCAACACACTCTTGAATTTAGGCCGAGCTGTATCCACCCATGACAATGTCGTGGTTAGACCTGTTCCGACCCAGGCAATGTCTATGGCTGCTTGGGAGATGTTGCTGCAAAACGTGATCTTCTGGAAAGAGCTTTGAGGATCAAGCACCAGCTCTCAGATGTTCTACAGAAATGGTTGCATCATCAGATCAGCATATCTTCAAAGGGATGGAATAGAGATGAAACATGTTCAAATTTGTTCACTTTTAGTCAAGATAGTGATATAGTGTATATTAACGTGTATTGAATATTACAGTTTGCCAAGGACTATCCTGGCATCACCCTCATGATTTCATTAAGATATTTTTTAGGGACGATATCACTTCCGTTGCTCATGTTGCATTCTTCCCAAGTTGCTACCCAGGCAAAGGGAATTTGGAGCAGAGCATGCTGAAGTGGCAAAAGCACTGGTCACTGAGATGGACTTTGTACTTTTGTTTCGAGGAAGTTGTTTGTGAGTATACTTTTTTGGTATAGAGTAGAATAGGGTATATTTTTTGCAGGTAAAACTGACAAAAAATGTCGGTATTTGTGGGGAGTTATTTTTTGTGTGAGTTTTGGACCTGTCAATAGATGTCAAGGTATTGCCAACAAAAATCACGAAAGAATAACAAGATTAATGTATTGTTGGCATTCTGATCGCAATTCTTATGGTTTTTGGAAGATGAATTTGTTGGATGAGCCACACAAAGGCATATGTAACAATATTCCAGTTTGGAGGGGCACGGAGTTCCAGTCCACAAATCAATTCATTGTACCTTGAAGTACATAAAACTCACGAAACTGTTTTAATCTGAACTGTTAGTATGACATTTCACACCATTTCATTTCACGACTACATGAGCATCCTGAAACCGTACATAGCAGATCCTGAGGTGAGCCTTGGCAATGCCTATGGTGACTTGGGCAATGTGGATCACCAAAAGGAACTTTTAGAGAAAGCACTCAACATCCAGGACAGATGGATCCTGGATACCATTGGTTGGAATATTTGATTCAGCTGTTTATTGTTCATCTATCCAGATGCTGGAGAAATAGAGTTCGGGCAGAGATTTGCAGACATACCAAGGTGCCGATGTTTGAGGTGGCCTAGTTTTTCTTTTGACCTTCAAATCACACAATCGAGGCCAAAGCAGGAAATCAAGACACCTTAAAAGAAGTGCAGATTTTCCTCTTTGCTGTATGTTTTTCACATTTAAGGCTTACATCATAGTGTAGATTTGAAGTTTGCTAGATGCCTCTACGCCATGCTACACCCCTCTCCAGGAAACACACTTTGGTCCTGACCACTGGGAGCTGTTTGACTCTGAGTCTCCAAAGTTGGCTGCAAATCGATCAGAATGCTGCAGGAAGTACAGGAGTACAACAAGTCTTTCATAGTCTTTGACAACTGTCAGTTTGTTCTTGGATCATTGAAGTTGGCTGCAATTTGTGTACTTCTCTTCATCTGCATTATCGCAATTTATCGCATATGGATTCAGATTCCATGGGATATCTTCCATAACGAGCGACTCAGCGAGGCTTAGTTCCTTAACTGGCCTGAGCATGGTCTATGACCGCTTACGAGATTTCCATCGAAAAAAGGCGTGGAAGATGAGTCGCCCAGCATCAGTTGACAGTGTGTTGGAAACAAGCATGAAAGATCAAGAGGGAAATCTGTCCGAAAAAGATGTTGTATCTTCAAAGCCAAAGCCATTGGTTGACGCGTGTTTTTTTGCAAAGGTGATAGCATCATCTCGTAGCAATTTGCCTGAAAATCCGCACACGTGTTCCGCGCTAGGAACTGTTGGAAAAGTCTGTGAGCATCATGGAACGAAGCTTTGGCCGATTTCTCAGATGCTGAGACAGTCTGTTTTCAGTTCTGAATCACTTAATGTGTTGGATAGTGTTTGATGACGGTTCTGTTTGGCATCTAAATGACTTGTTGGGTTTTACTTGGAGTTTTAGAAACTGTTTGTCAAGGGAGTTTAGTGGAAGTATCGACATTGGCCCCATAAACTACGATCCAGTTTAGGAAAACATACGGAGACCAGAGTACTGGATGACAGTTTTTCTCGTAAGGGTAGTGCATTCGTTAGTTGCCGTTCTCAGCTTCTCCTTAGAAGACCCCGTATACTTCTTGTCGTAGAAGACCCAGTGGAGTGTTATGTGGAAAGCTCCAGTCGTGGTAGATTTCGGATCCTCCTGCGCAAACTGGGGAGGATCAAGTCAAGCGAATTTGCCTTTGGTCTTATGTAATGCCTCAGGCAGCGAGCACTACAATGTGGGTGTGATCTTGGCTGCTGGGGACCATAGCTTTTTCGCAGTTCTTGCAGTGTCAATTGACTATATATGCAATCAATTGAATCGTAGTCATACATGGTCATTCAGAGATGGCAGCGTTTCAAGCAGGACAATCTAACAAGGATTAGGGAAACATATCACAACAATTATTTTGGAGGCATTACTCTTTGCATTGACTGGTTGGAGTCCACATGAGTCCACTGTGCCTTGATGGATCTGAACAGAGGCTTTGGCACAAACCTGTGGTGACTTGGGAGACTTCAAGCGAAAGAAGGTAGGACATGACTCGTTGGGCAAGGGACTCAAGTGTTGCTATTGGCAAGATCTCAAAACTGCTTTTAAGTGGATAGGCATCTTCCGATGTGAGAAGATGCATCCAAAGGTAAATGTCAACAAAAAGTCAGCAATTGTTGCTCATCACCAATCGCCGTAGACTTCGATTATATTCTTATTGCCTCAGTACTCGCTATTATTGTAGTTCTCTTTTTAGGTGACTTTTGCCTGTTGCCTGTTTCTGAAAGGTTGCTGTATTTCAATGTTTTGTCACATCACACGTCGTTGATCACGTCTCCTACCCATTCCCCGAAAATCATTTCATGACTTACCAGCTACGCCAGGTCCTGTTGGAACGTTCGGTGAGAATCATGGAGCTCAAATTTGGGTCAGGAAATCCAAGTTGCTTCTAACTTCAAGTGAAATTTGGATGAACTGCATGGTGTTTATGTTTCTGAGATAGCCATTTATATGTCATGATCAGCTTCAGGGTCATTCAATGTCCAATCTTACATATTTTAGATACTCATTTTGTTTTTTTGCATGCATTCAATCAGTCATTAATTTAGTCATATTATGTTGGAGCTCAATTGCCCTGGCTTGCGTTTCAAGAAGGCTTAACTGAGGGTCCGCAAAATGAAAAAACACCCGCTCTTGCCGAGGCAGCAGCATCGCAACGTGGCGGTGTATCTCGTGGAGATTGCCCACACGTGTGACAAGTCATTGACCCGGTTTTTCCAAATGAGCCACGAAAAGAAACTGATCATAATGATTCTTAATTACCATGATTATATTACTTGTACCCTGTTTGATAGGGATTGTTATAATCCAGTGTGATAATGCCTATTCACCAACTGGCATAAAAGGATCAGATTCAGTGGTTTCTTTCGTGGAAAAAAGATCTTGCCTTTTTTCAGATGGTTGCATGACCTGCTTTGTATCACCTGCTATCCATGATGATGATGATGATGATGATGATGATGATGATGATGATGATGATGATGATGTGCGATGATCCACAATCCATGGGATAGAGTTTCTTCTTTGATCCCATCAGTGTGCATCACAGGCTCTGTTTTATCTGTTTGCTCCAGGTTGGGTGAGACAGAAACTCGTGACAAGCTGTTGATGCGAGCCAGCCAAGGGCTTATTAAGATGCTGGTAAATTGGATCACTGAACTGATGGGTTCTGCCATGAAAGTCTATAGGCAATGCAGTGCTTATCAATTTCAAGGGTTTCCTATGGTGTTCTTCATGTTTGTGTGGTATGTAGGAACAATCACTGAGTTGTTTAACACTACATATTCGACTTCCCGGATTTCTTTTCTCTACCACTCAAATGAAGTAGTGTTTGATGTTTATTCTAGTCTTTTTTCCGATCCTTGTCATAAAGTCATATTTCACTTCTTGGTTCCTGTGAACCATTTCCCTTTGTGCTTCCAACATCAATCCCAAACGGATCAACACAGGACCAGAGTGAGTGGACATTCGATCAGTTTGCGAGGAATCCAGTCTCACATCAGGATGTCAAATGGCAAAACCCATATCATACGCATATGCATACATAATATTTGTCCCTTCATCATCAAAGATCAATGGAATTTGTGTGTCCGTTTTCGTTCTATGAGGCCAAATTGAAGAGTCTGAAAGAAAACGAACGGCACCAAATGAAGGTCGTCTTCCACTGAAAGGTGGGATAGGAAGAAACGTAGGAACGACGTGGATCAAGATTTTCGTTGAGTATGAGAAATACTTTTCGAAGCAAACAGTGCTAATGCTTACAGCGTTCAGGGTTTTTCATGTGTTTTGTTTTATGTTGTTTTAGTGTGTCTGTATCTCTTGTTATGGTAATGAAAGTCGGGCATTTCCATGGCATTTCCACCTGTACACATTCTGAGCAAACTATAACTACATGTAAAGACCTTACATGCAGAGAAGATTCATCCCGCAACAAAACCTGCTTTTGGAGGGACTTGTTGGAAAACTCTTAAAACATAGCATGGTACAAAAAGACATCGACAGAAATTATTCCCAAACTGGTACACCAAATTACGTAAATCACCTTCAATTTTTGTTCACCAAATGTCATCCCACCCCGCTGGCCAGGTCGCCTGGAACGTCGACTTCGGTGGTTTTGTGGTTGCCCTGCACGTGCTCGCGCAAAAGCCGGGAGCCATGGGAAGATGGGGATATGGAGATGGTGAAAAGGTGCATGGCAAAATGACATAAAATCACATTAGAACACCCAAGAATATGCTAATATGTTTATGAAATTTCATTATTTTGTTGTCGTTGATGTTTCTTTATATTCAAGACTTCTTAAAAGATTTTGTAGGAGATGAAGTTGTTGATTGATTGTGTTTGTCAGATCATGGCCGCCAAGGCGTCGGCCTTGTGTCCAAAGCGATGCCATGAAGCACCCCTGTGAATGACCCTGGACCCTCGGGCTTTCATGTCTTTAGTGTCGGACCAAGGCTCATTAGTGTTTTCCAGATTTGCAAGATGTGGATTAGAGAACAACTTTGTTGTCAAATCTGAGTTTGGCAATAAGTTTCAAGCACAAAATCATAGATCCTATGGGGGAAGCATGGTCTGTTGTGTTTTAAAGTCTTTAAGGACAGAGGTGCCCAGCACAAATGCTGTGGCGAACCAAATTTCCAGCTCTTGGTGAGCTTTAGACCACAAGTGTCTCACCCTGATCCAGGAGGGATTTTCGGATGGCGATCCCCCAATGGTGGATCCCGTGTCGATTTGTTTCACGGAAGTTGCGAAAAAAAAGGGGACGGAAGTGAAAGGCTATTATTGATACAAGTATATTGATAAATTTAGTATATAATATATTTACAACATATTATTTATACTAGTTGACTTCGCCACATGGTTAAGATAATCATCATGAAGGGCACAAGGGGATGCCTGCACACTACTATGCGCAAAGATAGGATATGGTTAAATGCTAAACTATAAACTAATCATGTGGGGGGGACATGAGCCACAAAAGCACCTGGTTGGTTGATTTATGTGAAGGGTCAGAGTCCCCTCAAATAGAGGGAGTAATTACAATATCTAGATAGCACCTTGTGGAATCCCACTAAGATTTCACGGGGCCTGAGAGTCAGCGTTCTTTGTTGGGTTAGTGACCAAAGACTTGGTTATCTAATTTACAGTTTACTGTAGACCAGAGGCAGGGGGCGTTTTATGTGGTCATACTACCGAGTCATATTGCAAGAAATCTTAAGGATTTGTTTTTAACCAAACAGCATAATATGGAATGTAACAAACAACGGGGCCCACTTTTGCTGCTGCTCAGATGGCATCGTCACCATGTGCCAGGAGATGGTTTCTCCTATCTTGGGGGCGCTTTTGCCTCCTCCTATGGAGCTGGATGAGGACGATGATATTTTACCTCCGCAGGCCATTTCGTCCAGCTGAAAACGTCCATTGGATATCAATTTGATCCTGTTTTGAAAGATGTTTCTGAAAGGTCAACACTGATTGAGTTTGGTACGTGGGTGGACGTTACATATTCCAACTATCGCGATGTACTGCAAATATCCATATATTTCAATCTTAAAGAAAAAATATGTGGCATTGCATTGCCTTCCTCATCATTCTTCATTTTTTGAAAACTTTAACCAACCAACCAACAACCACACACACACACACACACACACACACACACACACACACACACACACACACACACACACACACACACACACACACACAACCACACCATACGAGGCCATCGACACTGACAACTTCATGAGTCGTCGGTTGGCCAGCCAATCTTATGCGCCACGACCTCGGGAGTCGCAGTGACCTGAAATTCACAAAGTGATTTGATGCTGTTTTTCTTTAGGTATGTTTAAAAGGTATATTCATGATATGTCCAAAAAAGTCAGGGACCCTTCAGAGAAAACATACTTGAAAATCAGCAAAAATTAAGAAAACATGAAATCAACCATAGTAACAGGTTGAATTTTTGGTGGGTGTTCTGCTTTTTATTGAAGAAATTCAGGATTCCATTTGTCAATTTGAACTCGATTCAACATGGAAAAACAACATGTGACCGACCTGAAGGAGGTCGGATGATGTATCAAGGTTCTTTGTTGGAAGCTTCAATAGTCCCAACACCAAATCAGCAGCCCATTTTCTCTGGGTGCTTCGGGGGTGTTGTTCTCATACTTTGATCCCAAAAAATATTGGATCTTCCCATCCGAAGAGTCTAAAGAAGCCAAGGATGGGCCTTCTGGATGATGAACTTTGAGGGGATGACTTTTGGTTCCCCAGGAGGAAAACGATTCGGACAGTGCTTCTTCAAGGTTGCCTTCTGGTAAGACCATGTAAATACCTTGATGGTCATGGTCCATTCTGATGTTTCGAATTCTTTGATTCACAATGTCACATCATGACCATCTCAAGTTTGGTTACGTCTTTGGTGAGCAGAGTCAACTCAACATTGAATTGCTGTTTTCACTTGGCTGCAGAAGGCAACATAGTAATCGCTTGATGTGTACATTGGCACAGGCGGGAGGTTTGTTAAAATGGTGGTATCGCAAATTGATTGATCATCATATCATCAATTCGTTTCTTGTTGAATAAGGACAGACAGGCCAATTTTGGGGGTAGTTTGATGTATTTTGGACGATTTGGGTACAGTACCCACACAGCCACCATTTGGGGAGCCATCCAAATGTTTCATGGCACACTGCTCTTGAGCTGCGAGCAAAACTGTGACAGTTTCCATTAGGGAAACAGAGAAAATGGCTAAAAGCTTTGTTTCTTGCAGATGTGCACGTTCTCGGAAGATCATCATCCATGAGATGTTACTTCGATACCCTCGTGTGAAACACATCCAAGATGGTTCATAGATGTTAGTCTGGATGAAACTCATAACCTAGGCACTTCAAACCTGTTGTTCCTTTGGATTTTGCACTAGTGTATGTTTCCTTGTGCTCTGTGGAAATTGTCCCAACACTTGGAATTTTGTGTTGATCTCCTCCGCTGCATGTCGTGGGTGCTGTACAGTGCTCGTGCATTCATTTCCCACATCTCCAACATTCAATGCACAAAAAACACCAGAAGGTGCAACCTAGATCATGCTCCCATGACTTGCACGTAAACATGAACTCAAGAAACTTAGTGAATCATTTCTCCATTTCCCAACCTTACAGGTTCTTTTTCAGTTCACGTTTCAAAGGACAAAAACTGAGTGGACATTAGTTTCTTAATGGAACATTCATCGTCCTTTGGGTCCATTCCCTACTCTTTTGTCATGTCCGAAGAGCTCTTCTCGCCGCTGCGAACACCTAGACGATCTGGGAAGCATGGCTGCAGACTTAGTACACGAAATATCATGTCTTGGTCAACTCATAGCCCGACTTTTGATGAAAGAATCGGCGAAGGGTTGATGACTGCAACAAACATTTTGATATGTTTGGAATATCATCTGGCTTTGGCAGTTATTCCAGTGATTTCGTTTGATGTCATTAGATTAGCATTGTTCTTCAATTTGAATATGTAGTACATTTAAGTTTCAGTGAAGACTAGACGGCTGAAACATCAGTCGTTTTGTCCTTGTAGGGGTAGCTTGTTTGGACATGAAACCAACATGCTTAGCACCATTGCTGCTCCAGATTGATCCCAAAGTCCGGAGTGGTTGAAATCATAAACCCTGTCAATTGCTCAAATTGAACACAGGGATTGTGCAATCATCAGTTGCACAGACCTCTGACCTCAGAGTGTTTGCTCAGGTCATCGTCCGGAGCCGCTTGGACTTGACCCAAAGTGGGACGCGACTCCATGGAGCAAATTTCAACATGTTGCAAGACATGTCTCAAAGGATTAAGGATTTCTGTTGGCATGAACTGATGTACTATGTACTTTTTGTGTTTGACATTTAGCATTCTCTGTCATAGATTTTAGAGTTGCTATGGAAGGTAGTGTGCGAGTATGTGACTTGTATTGTTTACTGAAGTTTCTATGTTCGAAGTAGTCTCCAGCATGGTGCAATCTAGGATTTCAATGATCAACTTCACCCTTTGCAAACTTTTCATGGTAGTGGTTTGTAGTCTTTGAGAATTCATAAAGATATAAACATGCTTCACTCAAGGCAAATTGTGATGCACACCGTGAGGCTGGATGAAATTACCAAATCTCCAGTGGACCGACCACGCCAGGTAGGTTTTGGGGACAATATGCGATGGGAACATCTGGAAAATCCCTCGCGAGATTCAGCAAACGAGGTTTCATAATGCCTCCTTTGTGGTGTGGTTTTCCCATCAAACATGTGCGTTTTTGATTTTACCAAGTTTGGTGCGGTTCACTCGAAAGAATGCTATCCATCAACCCCTTTTTGTCCAACTCGGTGTCCTATGTGTTGCTCCATAAAATGGTAAGTACTAGTAGCTTGTGCCAAACCAACGTAGTCGAAAAATGGATGTTGTTACCACACCTGAAGTTGTGGAATCATTTGAAGGACTGCCTGATCAGTAAGAATCTACAAAAGGATGATACAATCGTGTATTAGTGCTGCCTCCTGAACACTACTCAACAAAGGTTGAATCCGATAGATCAGGACTCGTCAAGTTGTCAACTTGTCAAGTGATCTTGTTGAGGTACATGGTGGCAAACTTCAACCACGACAGCTGTTGGGACCCAAAAAACAGCTGTTTGATGATCGAAAATGGAGGGGCCTTTGAAGTCCCATTGGTGTACTGTTTCTTTCCTACTGAAAATTTCACCAATTTTGAGGATTTGGAGATTGACCTCATTTTGAGACACCCATTTTTATTGAAGGAGTTACTGGAATTATCGAACATTTCATGATTTTGAGATGCCCAAATTGACAAATTGAACTGTTGAGATATTGACAATCGTCACCCTACAGTTCCGAGGTTTTACCCCAATGGTGAGGCAGATCAAATCAGTGCCTTGTTTGGTGTTTGGTTTTGGACACTGGACAGAGAATGGTTGTTGAAGTTCACTATCTTCATAAAGCTGGCATGAACGAAACATCTGAGAATATCCTGAGATGATTTGAGTCTGAGCTCTCAAATTTTCGGGTGCAAATTTTGGTTTTCATTTGTGTGTTGCATTTGTGTTTTTTTTGTTTCTCCGTTGCCACCTTGTCATTGTTTAAGGTGATTTTGCTGATCCAACGTTTCAAGTTGGAAGCCTTGAAACCGAGTACCAGGCACTCTGCACTGCCTATTAGTGTGAGATTTCCAATTTTTGTCGGGCAAACTAAAAGGACCAAAGGATTTCAGTACAAATCACTAGAAATAATGACTTAACATGACTTAACTACGGAGGAGGTAACTTCGGTAACCTCCAATAAAACTTCTCCACTGCCACTGCTTCCAGGTAGATGTGAAAGTGAATTATCCTTCCAGAGGCAGGAAAAGTTGTAGAATTTGGATTTTTGTTGGTTGACAATGCCTGGAATTGTAATGTAAAGTATATATGTTTGTCATAGGATGGGATAAGTATTTGCAAGCACTATAAATACAAGTTAATTGTTATATCATATTATAATTATATAGAAATATGAAATGATGAAAAATAGACTCATTGTTTTAATGCTATACTCGTAACAAGTTCTACCGAAATTCCTTGCAGTCAAGGCTTTGGTGGTCCACTTCAACGGGATGGAGTGTCCAATCACTCAGCTGCAAAAACGACCTTTCCAGTGCGGAGAAGATGCAGTGGTATTTTGGGAAGTTTTTAGAAGCTGGCAACATGGTTCCAACATGTCCCAACTCTATGAATGATGCTTTGGCAGATTACTGAAGAATGATTAAGACATGTTCAAAGGTACAAAGTTCTCAAAGATCGTTTCCAACCGAGTGTCACTCGTGGTTCTTGTGCTGTTTGTCCAAGGCGTATCCGCGATTGCCTTTCGCATTGAACTCAAAACATTCCGACAGAGCTTCGTTGTGTCTGGCTCCTTTGGCGTCCAGCGAGGCCTCAAGACGCAGCGTGCTTCAACTTTGACGCGTTCAATCCAGTGCAGGTAGTCCGGGGTTTGTTGTGAATGATTTTTTGGAAGTTTTGGTTGTGACATGTTGTGAAGATTCATTCACATCAGTCACTCAGTATTAGTTCTTAAAACAGCAAAATACGTGTCCAAACTTGTGAAAAAGTATTTTGAAAAGCATGCAAGATGCATTCACACATGTAATCCCTACAGATGGTCATTTCCCATCCCAGCTCATTGTTGGAAGCATGTTGCAGGCTGCTTGCTGGAGAGAACTTTACCATGGCAGCGGGAACATGGACAAGATCTTAGAAAAAAAATCAAAAACGTGCAGAAGCGTGGGTCGCAGATTCGGTTATACAGTTATACATCCAGGTTTGAGGTTTCAAACAACTCGAAACTTGAAACCAAACATTTTCTTGGGATTTATTTGTTTCCATGATTTCATTTGCTTTCTACGGTTTTTCTGCCCCTTGACTCATTGCTTATTTTGTTTCACAAGTTTCCTTTGCACTGGAAGTATATTTGCATATACTGATTTTTCAGTTGTTCCACTTGGTCCATGGTACGTCATTATATCAATTTCCAATCGATTTTGAGGTTGTAAGTGCTCCTATGGGCGCTGGCAAGTGGAGCACTTGGTTCTATGAGAGTAGTCGTTTGGTTGGACGTGAACTTCAATCAAGAAACCCTGAGGACTGTGCTGTTTGAGTTAGCCATTTTGGCAATGCCAGGACCTCAATCAGACCAATGAACCACACTTGAAAAAAATGCTCTTCAGCACAAGCATGTCTCAGGGGTCATTAGTAATAGGTGTGTTCTCAAACTTGTGGAGTTTCAATATCATCATGTTGACTGCCAGGAACCAACAGATCATTGGGATTGTATGGAATTTTTTGGCTCAAGCTGCTTTCGCTTTTTTCGGACAGATGGGTCAAGTTGCTTCAAGCAATTTGGCCACACCAAAAAGCACAGGCCATTGTTGGGTGTGTGCATGTCATTCACCAGAGGATGACCTTTGGATGGCAGCATGGCATCATTAAACAAATACAACGGAGTATATTATCAGGCGTATGAATTATATCACATACTTTTGCACCATGCACACTTTTGATTAGTCAATACATCGAAATGTTATATACACACCTGATGTTCTATCAAATTAGTTCATCACTGCTGTGAACGTTGGCAGGGATGGCCGCCAAAGTATCCAAAGCTCCGGTGGAGGTGCTCTCCACCACCTTTGCGGATCGTGTTGGGACCTTAGATAATTCACCAATATCCACGGTTGGACAGTTGAAGACTTGGTTTGTGGCAATACGTTGGCAGGAACTTTCTTGATTAGTCAGCCTTCCAACATATCAGCTGTGATTTCACCTCAAGGTGGCAGGAGCTTTGTGGGGTTTGCACATCGCAGATGCCATTGCCATGCCAAGCCATTGGTACTATGGAGGATGGGCTGCTAAAGCCAAAGACCTCTGAGATGATGTTTTGATACCTTTATTTGTTTCATCATCTTGATGCCAGGACAAGCGCAAGTTCAAGCTGATTATGGTAAGATCACTGGATATGCCAGGAGCTGAGGTGAACATTTCCCTAATTTAGTACAGTATATGCCATTATTGGAGCGAATCTTGGACCGGCAAGGTCAAACCGAAAGTGGAATTACGGGGCTCGATCATGGCGCTTTCCAACACAGGAGGACTTCAATGACGCGATGCTTCAATGTTCAATGTGATGTTCCATGATTTCCCACTTGAGGGGGAGGAGAACGATGAACACGGTTTGATGAATTGTATATATCTATATACATCATACAGTAATCAGTAGACATATATATAGTTTTATGTCTAACTTTACAGGAGATATCTTGTCACAGAGATGGGTAGACGGGTGACCATTCTCAATGAAGAGTGAAGATGGTCCAATAGTTCAAGATGGTGGCCAAATTTAGCAAAAGGTGCAATTGAGACATCCCTCATTTAAGAACATGATGAGTAAGGCTTCCTGATGAATATACCTGGGAGATTATCTGTGGACCCCTTGTAGCAGGAGCAGGGCGTGGAGGCAATGATGGTGACATCATCGGTTCGGTGATCGCCCATGGGAAAAAGCCTTATTGGACCAGGCACTTCCATTGATGAAAATGTGCGATTCCATGTGTTTCTAGGTGACAAGAGTCAACCGTTTGGTGTTGCGGTGTAGGAGGTGTATGTATACAAGACAACAAAAGTGAGTCTCATTCTTGTCAACCAGGAACGCAAATCCCCAGTCTTCCAGAGGAACAGTGATAAGGCAATTATAGTTGATGTGGCAATCCTACCCAACAAAAGGAGGATGAACCAGATTTTGTCTACTGAAGTGCTTCCTTTGAACTCGGCAGGGCAAGATCTCACCACTACCACTGCACCTTAGACAAAGGTCGGGGGAGCTTAGAAGACATGGAGATTTTATGAGACTGTTGTTCCATGTTCCAGAGCAATGGTCTCAAGTTCATTGTCAAGGATAGTTTGCAAGGAAATAATTCATGATTGATAATTCGCACCATAGAGATTATCGTCTTCAAATATGTTTCACATCCATGCAATCCATTGAAACCATTGCAGAAATGGTTCCCGCCTTCGAAAAAGAGCTATGTTTTTGTTCAGGTGAAAACACCGTGGATGCAGTGCCTAAGCTTTACAAAATCTGTCGGATGCCGTCTTAGTATTGCCTCCTATACCGTCCTATACATTGAGAGGTTGGAAATGTTTATTGATAGCTTCTCGGCCCCTTTTGAGGAACGGCATAAGGTATGCATAGCGTCAAATATCGTGGGTTCCTGTCAAGTCCAAAGGAAGAGAGTTCATGTGTTCTATTGCCTTTGTTTGAAAGATCCGATGGTAGATGACGGTTGAATAGACATGTTGTGATTCGGCAAAAGCCAAGACTCTACACTGACTGAGATAGACATTTTGAAGTCTTATCAGCGAATGCTTGTGGCCACCCAGTGTTTGAGGATTGCGTACGACTGTGCTACCAGACGATCGCAGAAAATGGTGGTCAATTCGTCCCAGACTCTTGGAATTGGAGTCCAAAATTTGGGATGATGCAATTGGTGGGTTTTTGGGGCTTGTCTAACCAGTTGGCGTGTTCTGATGCTTACAGGCCATGGTGCCTTACATTGTGACTATCTAAGGACAGGCTTCGCGAGAACTATGTGACCTTCATGACAACTCCCGGAGCCTACAACGATTGTCGCTTTGACGAATGGATCTGTCCATGTCCGTGTTGTGTGGACTTCGAACCGGCCTTCCAGGCTACATGAGCACTACTCACCGCATGTTCTTTGCCAACAAGCAGACGGGAGACCCAAGAATTTGGCGGAAGAGGGGGGGTGGATTTGCGAGGAAGACAGCAAGGTAAGGTAAAGGTTATAGTGGAAATGATGGACATCTACTTCTGCCTATTGCTGCACCCCTCAAAGAATAGGACATGATAGAACTGCCATCGAGTCACGATACTTGCACAACCTTGCGGCCTCCAATTCCTGAACAGTGTTGTTCCGTCGCGGAGGAGCGCAAATTTAGACGTGAGGAATGCATGGCCAAATGTTCGCTTAGTTGTTCCATGTATTGCACAAGGATGCGACAAGCAGCAAGATTGAAATTATGCATTGCATGGATTGCATCTCTAATCATTACATGGCATCAACACTTTGCGACTTTGATTCATGTTTTGCAAATCTGCAAGCTTTCAACAAAAAATGTTGATCATTGAAACGATTCAGCCCCACTTTTGAAGGTGGATCTTCCAAGATTGTTGTTTTTGAGGCGTGGAGTGCCACTGGAACGTTGTCCAGACAATGATGGCCAACTCCTTATCAAGAAATCTCCAAAAGATGTTCAAAGACATTGGTGTTTTCAGTGTCATGTTTTTACTCCGAATGAACAGATTGTGATACATGATGATGAAAAAACAATACTTGCAAGGACAGTTGCAAAATGTCCCAACAGCATGCATTTGGGGCCAAAGACTGCAAGAACGATGTGGTCAGTTGAAGGGATGGTTGATGAGTTTGCTTCAAGGTCACAATGTGGACACCACCTGTGGCCTTCCCATGACAGTCCCTTGGCCTCACGCGGTCCTCACAAGTTGCTTGTTGATTCATGGATTTGCTGCAGATTCCAGTGGCATTGGCAACGGCGCATCTTGGTCCAGAGGAAGCACGCAAGCAAGTACAGACCCCAGCCAAACCTGAGCAAGAAGCTGCATTTGGAGCAACCAGAATGTGCCACAAATCATGGACAATATAGGAAAATTAAATGTGTATCTGTTTCTTTAATCCATGTTTTTTTCACATTATGCTTTCAAAAAGTGATTTGAGGTCGCGAGCGCTGTTTCGGTAACGAGAAAAAGTCTCTTGGCCTGTCCAAGACTTATGAGATACACACACCCTTGCTGGTTTGAGGATGTAGGCAAAAATTCAATCAAATAATTGCATGTATGCACATGTTGTTAAACATCACATATACAGATCTGGTATGTTTTGGAAACTTTAGAACGCTATTGGATCACTTAAAGCCTTCGTCGGACAAGATCTGAGCTGTTGTGGAAAGAAAACACAGGCCGAGCATGCCAAGAATATGCTGGATTGCATCTCGCTGACAAGTTTGGCAAACTTTCCGTTTTATTGTGATACAAGTAGATCAGATGTCTCCTGCAGGTCAGCTTGAAAATGTTCGGTTGTATAATCTCTTTGGTGCTTGGATTAGATTCTTAGGTAATACATTGTATACGTTGTATATATTGCTTCACATATTGGCATGTTTTTTTAATGTTCTGTGTGTCCATTGTTTTGTGCGAGGCAGTCACAGATTCACAGCCATAGAATGTTGATTACTTGCGAAATCTTGGGAATACGAATATCTGATATCTTTCAGGCTCTCCGATATGTTTCGACAGATCATTGATGGCAAGGCCTTGGCAGATGTGATGGAAACTTGACGGATGTGAGTCACATTGTCTCTGAAACTTGTGACCCAAAAAACTCTGAAAATTGATTGCCATTGCAGGGTGCATCGTTTTCAAGAAAATCCAACATGAGAATAGAACATGCCAAAAGAGCTATGTTGCTTGATTTTGATTTTTTAGGTCAAATAAACGTGATGCCTTACACACGAACTTTTTTTGTTGCTGTTTGCCCCCCTAAGGAGAGCGTTTCTGGAAGATCATTGTCATCTTGTTTGAGTCGACCTGATCCAGTGGTTGCCTGATATTTGGATTCCAACTTTCCAACTGTACTGCAAATGACCTACAAATATGGAGCTGACTTTGAAACTGCCGTGCTGGCCAATGCGAATTGTGGTGGTGAGAACGTCGCGCGAGGCTGTTTTCTTTTTGTGGTACCTGATTGACAGGAGTCGATATCCATGACATCATGACATCATGACATGATATGAACTTGATATGATGATATTGTGTATACCTGTAGCCTATCGCAATATCGCTTCTCAATACACCCCAATATCTTGTTTAGTTTGGAGTGACGTCTTATTTACCAAATTCTTGATCATTACCATCCTGACACCACTCATCTATATACTCAAGTAGCAGTCAAGCCGTGGTCAAAGTTGTGTTGTCATCTTTAAAATAATAAACTCGATAGAGTGGCGTGCAAAATGTATGTTTGACTTTGGATGGTGGATAATCAAAAGGATTAGAACTCCAACATGTGTGTGTGTGTGCAACTTCATGCATTTTCTCACTACCAGTATGCACAGGATATGTAGGCTCTGACCAACCAAAACCCCTTGTACACCCAGTCTACCGGTTTGCTTTCAACTACTTACTACTTTGCAGCAGTTGACGTTTTGTAGTTGGTGAATGGATAGGAGGTGTTTACATCCTCCCATGAATATCCATAAATCGTATCCGGTAGGCATGGTCATGGGAGCCCTCATTGGCGCTGCCAATGGATCTTCTCGCATTCCACAACATCTCAAAGATGGCTTGAAGGACTGGGCAGATGTCCCGGTTGTTTTTCTCCAGGTCAAAAGTGCAAGCTAGGCTCTATATCCAATTATTTAATAAGTATTATAAGTCTTCATATTTAGTAGTTTTATTTTATGCGTCTGGAATTTGTTATAGTAGCCAGTCCATTTGCGATCCGAATATGTCTCTTTTGTTCTGTTCCGAGATGCAGAAGTGAAATTGACTACGATTAGCATTTAGCCTGGTAGGACTCTGCCAAGATTGCCAAGGACATTGAGGTGCAGTGAAGGTGTCGTGTTTCCAGAAGCACTGAAGAAAGTGCGTGTCAATTGCATTGCCCACATGCCATGTTATTCCATGACGTTTTGCAGGTGGCGAGGGGGAGGACGGAGTATCAAAAGTATATAAGTTGCCTTTGTTGATTGCTCGATGATGCTTCTTATGGTTCCATGGTAATTGAAGAGATCTGAGTATGTATACACATCTAACTCATTGAACCCCAATGTTTCATCAACAAGTGTTAACTTATGTGCATGTGCTAAATCAGAACTGTGCAGTGTTTGATTTTGAAGCTTCGGTTTTCTCGCCTCGACCAGGCCTTCGTTGCACAAATCCAGAAGCCTGCAGGGGCTGCTTGAAGCTCCAAGTTGTAAGCAGAGATCACAAACGGCATTGTTCGGCAATGGGCTGGTCCATCGAAGAGGTGGTGTTGGTGCCAAAATATTCGAAACAAAACAGAAGGAAGAAAGATATAAGGAATCAAAGTGACGTAGTGACCCTCTTGTTATTGAGATTTGCTTGGGTATCAACTTAGACACATCAAAGCACCGGATGCTGCTAGAACTTATGCTCAAAACTCATGTTCCGCGGGTGAGCCTTTGGACGTTAAATGTCAAGGTTGAGTGCTGAACTTTGGGTCAAGGGCTGTGATTCTGGCGTGATGGTCATCATGTCTTCAACTACCAATGGATGAAGTAGAATTAAAACATGTTCACGCCGAAACTATGTAAAAAAGCGAGCCTCGGCACGATGCCATTTATATTAAGCACCTACAATTTTGATCCAATAGTTGGAACTTCCAAGAAGTTCCGACTGTCATTCTCAAGGCAGCTGACAATTTCATACCGGTCAGATTGGTTTTGGTCAGAGCAGTGCCTTCCATTTTGGGACACCAGTTGCTACCATGGCAACGTGTCATCTAAATTTTCAATGTCATTTTGTGCGCATCACAGGCGGCTGGCAAAGAAAAATGGTAACCAACAACAGATGAACAGATTCTGTATTAAAAGGTCCAATTTTGCAGCTAGAACGAATGCATTGAAATGACATTTTGAAGTTATACTTCCACCCATTCTCTCGAGATCAGCCCGGAGGGGTTCCAGGTTCCGAGCCTCCGAAGATGCCAAAGCGTTGTATTTAGCTCCACTAAAGGCCACGAGGGTCACATGACCACAAGCAATTACAGTCATATGATTTCATGGAGTGCCAGGCATTATGTCAAGAGAAGGTGCGTGGTTGGAAGGAAACATTTGGTGGACTTGGAGAAGTCACGAACTTAGTTTGATTTGTGTCATGGGGTTGGGGATGAAATTACCTATTCAATAAGTTGGAGATGAGAGATATGACTTTGAAGACCCAGTCAAGTTGATCAGTGTTTGATGCACTAGCAGATAGCCTTGTGAAGCCTTGAACAAGTCAGCATGATGTTGCTGCGATTCCAGCGCCAATGAGGTGGTGGAATTGACTGGTGATGATGAACGCATGCTGAGCAATGGCAAGGGAAGAGGTGAGATTCTTTTCTGAACTCCTAGACTTCTCCCACATTTTCAGTTGGGGGGAGCCAGTATTGTCCCACAAAAAACGTACAGATTGCTGCTCCCTTGATTTCCAGGTGCTGCACGCCTTGCCAAAGCGAGGGTGATTGTTGCCACACCTGAGATGCTTACACCTCAGGTTGTGGCAGCGCCCGATTGACTCAAGTTGCTTGTTCCCCACCTGTCAGGTGAGGGTTGTTAGATTTTATGATATTTTATGTCAGCTTACCTCCTCTTCCGCCTCCTCCTCCTCCTTCTCCTCCTCCTCCCTCTGCACCTCGTTGTCCCTCTGTTGCGTCCATGTGATGTGCCGGACCTCAACCACGATCTTGTGAGTTCAGTGTGGCGTGCCGGACCTCAACCGCGATCCTGTGAGTTCAGTGTGGCGTGCCGGACCTCAACCGCGATCCTGTGAGTTCAGTGTGGCGTGCCGGACCTCAACCGCGATCCTGTGAGTTCAGTGTGGCGTGCCGGACC
>DF239346.1:120442-188328 GCA_000507305.1 Breviolum minutum Mf 1.05b.01 | reverse complement strand
CATTTCAGGAGATGAGTTGTATGTCTACCCTCACCTGACCCGATCAGGCTGACATAAGTGGATGTGGAGAGAAAACTTTGTGATCGACAAGATGGAAACCCGGTGAGCGCAAAGTATGACATTTGGATTTGGCTTTGGCGTGTTCAAGCGAAGGATGCTGAATAGAGGGAGATGTATTACAGGCGTGATGTGAAAATGGAACTTTGTCAGGAGCTGTTGATGCTGCTGTCTCAGACGAGGCGGAGGTCTTGATGCTGAAACAAAGCGTAGTTCTTCAACAAATTGGCATCCCATACTGTCTTGAATTCACTCCCAGACTGCTTCACTTCTGGAGCTAATAGATGACAACCCTCACCTGACAACCTCCACCCAACATGTCATGGTGGGGATCACTCGAAGTAAAGTAATTTTTTTGGAAGCAATGATTTTGAGAAAGAATTATCAATCTGAGATTTTCACACTTTAAGCTTTGAACCTCATATGGGCGCATGTTTGTTTTGTTGGATGTTCTCCATCTTATGGGCCCTACATCAGGGTCCACCTATGCAAAACCGGGTGAAAAGTCCGTTTTGTTTTCAAAGATTCTAAGGTGGGATGCGCTGATGCGTCAGGCCTGAGAAGCAAAGAACAGTTGCAAATGGATCAAATGGCTGAAGTGGATGTAATGTAAGTGGTTCTATATCCATACATGTCAATATTGTATATAATGTACATGTGTTTTAGATATGAAATACACATGTTTTTGGTATCGATTGGTTCAAATAAATGTTCTTCAAGATGCAATGTTGTTGGGATGTGGCAATCGAACAACACCTGGAAGGCAGGGAGATCGAAAGGATTTGGCATCATTGAGCTTTGGCCGCAAAAGTGTTGTGTGATTCTTGGATAAAATAGCAATGGATCTATAGTATAGATGTGAGTCGTGGGGTGTATGGTGTATAGTGATTTTGAATGATGTGGAATGATATTCAGTACGCGCCTCGTTCCCGCATAGCATCTGCAATTTAGAGACGTGCGGAGAAAACTCTCAACTACCGTCAACAGAAACTCACACCAAAGGTTGCAACATGTGCAGGGGTGTGGATGCTCGTGAGGAAATTTGTTCTGATTTGTTAAGATTAATTCAAACTTGCGAATCAGCTAATTCAACGCATTTGCTAAGGAGGATTTGCAGTTGGTTTGTTTGGACGAGGCCAGAAAGTCTGTTTATGCAACGTGTTTTTTCTTGGAACTTGAATTCATGGAACCCGAATGAAGTGCATCATTCACTTGTTTTCAGTTGTTTGGTTTTTTGCATTGAAATTGTTTGATCAACTGGATTGTGGATCACAAGGAGGAACCCCATCATCTTTAAAGGCGTTGCTGGACAGGTGCATATGCTGAACATGCCCAAGCGGGGTGCGTTATTGGAAGCTGTCATTGCCAGACTTCAAGCGTCACTTGGATGCTTGTTGAGTGATTTAAGCCTCAATTTTGGCCTCAGCGAAACCACAACAATCATTACATGAAAGATGTTGGATAATTAAACATCTTAAAACCTTGGTCGGTACAGGGTGACTAATATCTTGATTTGACTAATATTGCTTCACTCAAGGTTAAGACATGGCTTGGCAGCCGGCGACTCAGACCTGTTGTCTTTTGTCGACACACGGTAAGAAAACTGGTCCGAGATGGTTCGAGGTAATTTGGGATCAGACCTAGTTTCAACATGATGGTACTCGTAACGCGCACCTCAATGAATTTACAACAAGATCAGTTTCATACTGGTGGTATTCAATATATATATATATATTTAGTATATTTGGATTGCTTTATATGACGGTATAATATCGTATCATGATCGTATCATGTCTACATCATATGATGCTGCTACAAAAACTGATTTTGTAAGTTGACACCCACAGAATTGTAGTCTCAACGTTTGAAGTCAAAGCCAGTACCACTTTAGGGGAAGTCAAAGCCACCGCGCTTCGTTGCAGTCTCTGCAACCGTCAGGAACCTAAGGATGGGACGGCTACTTGCATGAAAGAAAGGTTTTGAAATGTAAAAATATAGGTGGTCATATCAATAGTCGTCAAAATGAAGATATCCTTGTTAATTCGGGTGGTTTAATGTATGTTCAAGCTACACCCAATTTCAAAATACCGAGCTTCCCCCCTTGACTCGTCACAGTGGCAAGCCAATTGTATCGAGTCGAAAATGCTGCAGGTGCCAAATGTGTCGGACGTGGCAGCATGGATCCAAGTTGATCGACCGAATCTGAAGGCCTTTGGAATGGAGTTCAGACCGGTTCCCTTGAGCATCCATGTGCAAAGCTACAAGAGCGCCAAGAACGAATTTGTGTTCCAAGATTCCTTGAATCATCATTTGACACCTCTCCTTCAGCAATTCTCTGGTGGTAGGGCAACATTAGTCTTTTGTGTGACAAAACGTGCGTGTGAAACTGCCGCAAAGTCCTTACAACAGGAAGCTCTTGGTTTGGTGGATCCCAGGTTTCATGCTTTGTTGAAAGAAAAGGCAGCATCATTGACTGATGCAACTTTGAAAAGCCTCGTTCCAGATGGCCTGGCATATCATCATGCAGGTCTCAATGCGACAGATCGAAGGTTGGTGGAAGACTTGTTTCTTCGATCAGCAATTTTGGTACTTTTTTGTACACAAACCTTGGCTTTGGGAGTGAATTTGCCAGCAAGACTGGTGATTGTGAAAGGTACCACTTGCTATAAAGATCATGGTTGGGAAGAGTATGATGACTTGGAGATGTTACAAATCATGGGTCGTGCCGGAAGACCTCAGTTTGACCAGCAAGGCATTGCTGTAATTATGACCGAGAGCCAAAATGAGAGGCGATGGCAACAAATCATCGCAGGACGACCACTGGAAAGCCGATTGCCTGGTAACTTGACAGAAGCCTTGCTGGCCGAAATCGTTGCACAAACGACTCCAGATCTTCCAAGCCTTTGCATTTGGTTGAAGAAGACTTTTTTAGCAGTACGTTGTACACGAGATCCAGGGCAATATGCATCATTATGTCCTGTGAATGGATGTGGTGTTCATCCATTATTAGGAAATGAAGGTCCAGATGCGGAAGCCTTTCTTGATGCACTTTGCCAGCAGGAGATTCAAAAGTTACATACCGCTGGGTTGATCCGATCTGGAACAGATCTCCAAGCAACAGCACTTGGTGAAGTCGCCAGCCGTCATGCAGTGCGCTACGATACGATTTGTTGGCTTCAAAATGCACCAGCTCCGGGCAATCTGAAGGACAGAATGAAGATTGACATACAACCTTTTTGACAATGATGATAAGATAGGAATCCTTACTTAAGATGCCAGTACTAGTCAAAAGATTACATCTCAAAAATTTGACGCACATTTGGACTGTTAGACATCTTGCGCCACTTGGACCCTTGGCGTCGCTGCCTTTAATCGCTGCAGGAACTCCTGTGGTTGGTCGCTCAGACGGCTGACTTTGAAGAGTACGGTGCTCAGATGTTGAGCAGCAATTCCAGATTCAAACAGGTGAGGTGATCTCCAAAAGAGTGCATTTTAGACTTTGTGAAATCTACAGGATTTTATATGATTTCTACATGATATGTTCAGAAATTTCCACACATTTTTAACAAAACCACCAATCAACATTTGCCTTGTCACCTTCTGGGAAGTTGGGAAGTTGGGGCTCTCAGCGAGGTTTCGCCCAAGGCATGGCGAAAAGACACAGCTGAGGGAGTTGGCAAAGAATGCTGTACGTCAGGGTGGCCAAGGCCCATCTGGATCGATGGCTAGCAACTCCCATGGGACTTGGTGAATATCATGGCCCCTTAAACCACCAAACTTGGGAGTTGCGTTGCGCCACCTAATGAAAACTACACTTAGTTTACTTTTTTGGATATTGGATGATTCTGCTATAATGGTGATGGATATTAGTGGAATCTTTTTTGAGATTTGTCAAGAATGGAGAATCATGATGTACATGATTCTCAGTACTAGCATGACCATCCATGGCTGTTTATTTTTTATGTTTGATACTTTTTTGACAAAAATATGAAGAGGTGCAAAGCAGTGTCAAAGTGTCAAATTGGAAGAGAAGCAAGCGGATTCACGGATGGTAGGTTTTGACATTTATTGGGTAGGGAACCAACGTTACAACACACTGTGCACACTGTGTACAAAGGTTGATATCTTTTGTATGATCACTGAATCATCAAGAGAACTTTCATCAAACACCTAGCAAGGTACTCAGATGAATCATCAACATCCCAACACGCTTCGTGGTTTATGATTCCATGGCCATGATTCCTCACCAAGGCTGGCCTTTGGTAGGTCCTGTAGATTCTGCCGCAAAGAAGGCGCAATTACATTGCAAAGGAGTTTTGTTGATTGGAAACCTGTGGAAACTATGCAGAACTTGTGATTTGCAACGTTTGGAATTTTGATGAGAAATAACAATCGAAAGGAAGTGGGTAAATCATCTATTTGGATCAAATTATTTGGTTGGTCGTTTCTGACTTTGATTGGATGTATCTTGGGATCCAATAATTTTCACCATGGCCCACGGCTAGTGGGTTCTTTCACGTTCTATGTTCGCACAGCTTTCCTGACGTTTCTCCAGGTACTGGTCTTGGTGATGCTTGCATTGGCTGACTCGCCACGTCGATCGCTGCCATGGGAATTAAAATCACAGCAGAGCCAGGCGCAACGGATTGAAACCACATGGAATCCAAAGGCTTCCTGGAATTCTATGTTTTAGACTGTACAGGATGATATATTAAGATGATATATTAGGATGGTATGGGATGGCATAGGTATCCTTTACATATCCATCTAAACGATATTTTGTGTTGGTTTCAGGGACTCACAAACTTCAATTCCTCAAGATCCATCATGACGGCCACAGGTGCTGAAACGTGCTGAGCCCTTGCTGCGCGTTGTGGCGGAACTCTTCGAAACTCGCAAAGAAGGCCTGGGTCACCATGAGCCTCCCCTGTTGATGGTGAATGATGGTGATATCTGCCCTTCCCCCCACAATCATGGAAGTGGAAAATGAGTCCCTTCAATCTTATTAGTTTCCTTTCATTTGGATGGTTTTTAATGGTTTTTAGATGGTGATTGTTTAGAAGTTTTGATGGATGGTTTTCAACACTTTTGCACCGATTTCAGGCTGTGCATTGGCGGCTTGTATGCTGATGAGGAACTGCCATACTCTCAGAGTGGCGATGTCAAAGTACCAGTGGTTCTTAATTTCAGACATACTGTATTTCATGATTTGATGTTCCCATTTCATATAAAAGCTTCTTTCAAACAATAGCCATAGCGAGGTCTCCGCAAGCAGATCTGGGAAGACAGCATGATGTTGGTGAGGCAGCTTCCAAATATTGGAGATGTAGGAGCACATGCCTTGAAGCAGCGTGGTCTCTCATCCTTTCAGGACCCTTTGTCGATCCTAAGATGTTGTTGCTTCAGAAGTTATGGATGGATATGTCATGTTTCCTAAAATGTAGTAGCAATGATTCGAAAGTGGATGGTACATAGTGCAGTCCTTCGTATTTACATCTATTATATTCTATTCCTCGTATCATCTATTCAATTCACCATTGACAGACCATAGAACCTGGTGCACCAATGTGCACCATCTCTTAAGCCAAGAAGCACTCTGGAAACCTGCACAGTGTTCTTCAGTTTTTACCCTGAGGCCTTTCTGTGTGGAGATCCTCGTATGATTGAAGTCGTTTTGGGTCGACGACCTCCCTATGGAAACACGCTTCAGAACAAGCTTCGGTCCGTTGTCCGCATCCAGCTACGTTTGTGCCCTCAGGGAAGTGATGGCAGCATAGCAATTCAATTTGTTTTACCGTCGGATGCTGATCTGAAAAAGGTGAAAGCCAATGAATCTCTTGGAACCGGTTTTGTGCATTGCCTTGCCTATGCAGCACCGAGTGGCCAACTCTTGTTACATCGTCGTTTTCCAAGTCAGAATCCTCAAGATGGTCTTTTGGTGAATTTGCAGAACAACAAAGGCCTAGTGGTGCATTTAATTCATGAAGACCTCGTTGGGTTTGATGATCTCCAAGTCATTGGCGATGTGCAAATTGCTCCTCGATGCCCAGTCAACCATGTCCATTCAGAAGGTACTACGGTACAGCCTGCTCGGAGCAAGCGTCAAAAAGTGGAGACACTACGAGGTCATGAAGCTACTTTTGCTATGGCACGTGCAAGACAGGGTACTCAGATTGAAACGTTGTCATCTTCATTTGCCTCACCATTACCTTCACAAGGTCGACAAAATGCCTTTCAGATGACTCCAATGACACAAAGGGCATGGGTGACACAAAGCTGTGGACATGGATCCACTCCCAATCAACTTCAGCGATTTCAGTTCACCTCGGGGTCACCTATGCAGACACCTATGCAGACGCCTATGCAGACACCTATGCAGCCATCAGTTCCCCCAGCTATGCCAAGAGTTCCTTGTTTGAAAGAGCATTCAGGGGCCATGGTTTTACTTATGGTCACAGTCACTTTTGTTTTATTTATTTGCACACATTATTAGTACTAGTGTGATATCATCGAAATATATCTGAATTGTGGAGGCCTGAGGGAGTATTATACTACAAATTTACCGGGCAAGTCACTTTGTAGCACGTAAGTGTTTGCCAGAGGCTTTGAGAAGAAAGGTTCTATTGTCAACGAGACATTCTGTGACATGTATTGCCTACAAGGATGAAATAGCATGAAGAACTTAGAATAGTTGGAATAGACACAGTCACATTGAATCGTGGGATTTGATGGCAGGATCTTGTACAGTTTTTGGCACTTGGCATGGGTTGAAATTCAAAGCGTCTGAGGTTCGCTCAGACGTCCAAGTGGAACAACCCATGAGACAAACCGCCGCCGGTCGCTGGCGCTTGAGTGGCAAGGCTTCCCAAGCGAATGGACCAGGTTTCCCTGCAGTTGGACAAGGGCTCCCTGCAGTTGGACAAGGTTTCCCTGCAATGTCAACTGTTGGTTCTGACCATTTCAGACAATTTCCCAAGCAATTCGTGCGTGCTTCTGACATGTAAATGTCAACAAAGCATCAATTCTGTGGATGAATTTGCGTTTGCTCCAACTCGAATCCCATGGTGCTTTGGGATGTGACCATGGTGGAAAGAGCGGGCCCGGAGCTTGCATGTGTCAAATGGCTTTACTCGCCAATGTACAGCATTTGCAATCAGCTGATATCAGCAGATAAGACCCACTTCGGGTCTTTTCATCTCTTTTCAAAATTCCATAGCACCAAAACATGGGAAGGAAAATCACAGCATTTTGAATGGATCCTTGATTCGTGACTCCAAGGCTTGAGAAACTCGTGTAACGTGTTGCGTCGCTCCTGTTGGTTTGTCTTCTCCGAATCTGAACATAACTTTTGGCTCAGCTGTGGCTAAGAGGGCTCACAAAGGACACGTTGCGTTGCCACGGCACAGGCTGGGGATGTCTACAGAGCCTCGAATCATTTCAAATTCTAGATGATATTGGGTGCAACTGATGCTTCCAAGAGTTTACCACTGAATTCTGAGACTGAGACTTCCCTAAATTTCGATGGAATTCTATATCTTCATTTTATTGTATATCCTTATATCATAATTTCGGTGAGACTTTTGGATGTGGGATTTTGATGCATGTTAATAACGTTTGCACAATGTTTGCCTACTCTGTTGTCAAAAGCTCTTCTTTCGCAAGCTCTTGAGCTTGTGCCGCTTGGCTTAGCATTGGCTGGAGGCAGTCCCTGACGATCCAAAGGAAGGTCGAAGCCGAAGTGTTCCGTTGCTCAGCCAAGAATACCTAGAATCATATCAAAGCACTTACTTATTTGTTGATTGCTTGGATATCAACAATATGATGACAATATGATGACATTTCTATACCATACAATGGTTTGTAGTCAGTAGTCTACACTGTAGCTGCTTCTGTATTACCTGTTTGATCTTTTTTGCGTTCGGTGTTCACAAATCAACATGTCTTGGTGTATCGTATGTCTTGTAACACGCACATTGTGCCTGCCGTGAAAATTTCCATATTAATGCTTTACTATATGTTTTACTGCTACGAGAGCCGCACATTTTGATCAACACTCCAGAAAAACAATACCGGGTTTCTGGAACAGGTTCTACAGTTCACTGTCAATCTTGTGACTCTTTCGGGTTCCAAAGGTGTCATGGCAGCGTCAGAATCTCAGCTCTTCAGCCGATGGATGGATTCTGCCAAGAGTTGACATTACAACACCCTCTTGAAGATAGCTGTGCATTCTAAAATGTGTGAAGGTTTTGTTTCAAAAACCATGTTTTTTTGCATCAAATCGCCTGGAGAATCACCTCCTTGTGAACAAGTGAACATGAATGAAACGTCAATGCATTTTCAGAAAATAGTCACTCCAAAGATGAGGGCCCTATTCCATCCAGTCTACCCCGCAATGGCGATGTGAGGTCCCTCAGTTTGGCCAAGGAAAAGAAACCTGCCTATAGCAACGTCATGCGCAGGCCTGGCAACGCCGCATCCAGAGTCTAGAGACTCGGCAGGGAACTCTGCAATGGATATAATCTTTTGAGGTTGTGACTTGAAGGTAACCACAGGTAACCATTATTCTTCATTAAGTTCGAAGTTCGAAGGACATCTGCTGTGGATCTTTTAAACGCTTAGAAAACCCCAACTAAGTGTACAGTGTAGAGGATGGTCAAACCCATTGGGATTTGTGCAGAAAACCCCGTGTTTTGATAAAACTCTACTGCAGGCAGGATGACACCCCCTGCCCAGCTGGAGTTGATCAATTAGGGTGAAGCAAAACAAGTAAGAAAGATGTAAATCACAACATGAGCATACTTGAGCTAAGGCAAAACATAGAGATCATAGAGATTGGGGGAATGAATGAGTTCAGTTGAGAAAAACCATGAAAAACAAGGTTTGTTGAGTGGAAAGTGCTTTTAGAGCCAGATGTTTTGCAGGATGACCAGCCGCGTGAACCAGCTACATGATGAGCTGGCGCTAGAGAGTGTGACCAACATCGAGTTTGAGCAGTCTTCGTTTGCCTGGCTGATTTACAGAATTCACGCAACAGCAGCATGAGACAACAAGCATCAACAACCAAATATGTAGGAAACAAGGGGCCGGAAACAATAGTAGCAAGCACTTCCAATCAACAGCAACTTATATGTTTCTGCATGTGCTGATTTTCGGTGTCAGGCGACGCTCATTTGAATTTCTTCAGAGCCAAGTTCGAACGCTGAAAGAGGCCGAAGTTGCTATGTTTTTTGGTTGACTGCCCAAGAAAAGAACTCGAGCCTGAGAGACTGTAGGTGTTCTTTTTGTGGTTCATGACTACTCAGAGAACAATCAAAGCTCATTTATCCATAGGGGCATCCATTTTGCTGATCCTTCATTCGTTCTATTTGATACAAGATTGAAATCTGGCCAGGCCCTTCGTTTTTTCCATTGTTAGGCTTTCAACACGTTGACGGACACCATTTTGGAAGAGATTGATTTCCTCAGTGGTACCGTCCGTGGTGAACTTTGGAGGTTTCTGTCAAGGGAAAAAAACACAAGAGATGGGGTAAGGATATGGATAGGAAATATCAATGTGTATCAACACACTGTTTATTGTGGATGTTTCAGGATGTTTCGGGAGTTTTGTTGAATGTGTTTACTGTATGTGTTTGTGACGTTTATGTCATACAGTCTAGTAAAACAGAGATCAGATTTGCATAATATATTTGCAAATATCCGCCTTGCCAACCACAATTGCTTTAATTTTTGGGAGAATCCACGCAATATGGGTTTAGCTACACCGTAGCAACAACAGACTTCATTGGTATCAAACTGAGATGTGAAGTTGTAAGAAGTTGTGAAGTGAAAACATAGCGAGAAGAGTGGTGTGCTGTCTGTTGGTTGGACATATTGATGTGCAAAACTTTACAACAATTCATCACTTCCATCTTGTCAGCACTTCAGCAAAGCTGGTTTGTCTTGCCTCTGTGAACAGCATCTCTCACCGTGGCTTAAAAGCCTCAAGCCTTTGATGTTGGTATAGGTTGGAGCTTTCCTTCGATTCGATTCGCCATGAAGTTGTGGCAGGGATGGCCGGGGCAAAATCGCTTCTGCTGTTTCGGACACTTCTTGGCTCCAGGAAGGTTTTTTCCCAGCTTGGTGACCTTTCCATTGATTCTAGTCTTTGTTGGAGTCTTTGGATTGATTGAGCTTCCGAGGATCTCAGGCTTTTGGTGGATGATTGTTGTGGTGTGTTCTGGGCTACTACTGTTTGGAGCACTTGTGGCCTTCCTTCAGGCTATGACTACGGATCCAGGGCTTCAGGTGCGCCTATCAGTCCTGCCTGCCCTGACTTTGTCCAAGGATGGACGTGGACGCAAGACCACCTCGGACTTGTGTGAGATGTATGCATCCTGCTGTCGGCCACCTCGCTTCTCAGACCCAGCCAAAAAGGCGGAAGAGAGGCTGAAGGCCCAGGAGGAGTTTCAAAAGGAGACACAGGCACAAATGGAACAGATACCATATTTGGAGGGAGATGAGGAGGCAGGGGAGCTTGACATGAAAGTGGCAGAAGAATTTTGGGACAAGGTGATGGACGATGAACGCCTACGCAACATGAAGTTGTGTTCTACGTGCAAGGTTCGACGGTTTCCTCGAACTTCACACTGCAACATTTGTGACAATTGCGTCTATGATTTCGATCATCATTGTTACTGGATCGGAAATTGTGTTGGAGCTCGAAACCATCGATCCTTCCTTTCCTTTGTGTTGGCCTTGGTGTGCCTAGCTTGGCTGTTCATATCCGTTTGTGTGGTAGATGTGGTGGTCAACACATCCTATTTCCATGGTTTCCATGGCCTGGCTTTTGATGCCAAAGATAAAGTACTGATTGGGGTGGCTTCTGCGGCCTTTGTGCTGGTCACCGGAATTCTGGTGTGCCAGCTGTGGAAGTGGTGCAAGCGCAATGTGTTCTACAAGAGTCAGAAGACCACAGGCCAGAGGAGAATGCAGCCATCTCGACGTTTGGAAAGAGCTCAAATGATCATGCAGCTGCTTCTGGCGGTCCTTTGTGTTGGTTGGGTTGTCCTTGCCATGGTCTTTGGCATCCTTCCCTCTGCTCCTTTGATTGTTGGGGCCATGGAGGCGCTTCCTGCCCTTGCATTAACATCTATGCTCACAGAGCAGATTCGAAACTTGGGCAAAGGGTTGAACGTGAAACAGAGTGCTGCGCAAAAGTCTGCGGAGAAATCCGACCATACTTTCAGTGTTCAAACTTTAATTGAGTGGTTCAACCGAGAGATCCCAGATTCTATGGCATGCTTGGATGCTGAAGTGGAAGAAGATGTATTGGAACGTGGGATGGCACATGCTCCGCCTGAACCCTGGCACCGTGTCGATGAAGGTCTTTGCGCAGACTTGGGCCTTCCTGGGATGAATTTCTTTGGTTTCACCTATGAACGCATGAGGAACTCTTCGGAGCGGTGCTCGAGCCGTTCTTGCCAAGAAGATGATGTCCGAAGCTCGTTTGCAACGTTAGTACCAACATTTTGCCAAGAGCCTTGTGTTTTAGAAGACAGATGGTAATGTAAATACGGTATAATTATACGTAGGACAGATTGATTCAAAAATGCACCCTCATCTTGGAAGTAGACTGAAACAGATGCCTTTTTGACAACACTTAAATTTCACTTTGATATGACACAAAGGCATGTAGTCCATCTTGAGCTGGTACTTTGTTCAAGTCACTGATTTCACAAAACAGTGCAGGATTTAGAGATCTTAGGTTCACCTGATTCCCAAATCCCCCCAGCGATTTGGGAAATTCCATTCGCCAGCTCTCTGTGATTGAGGATCTACTGCAACAGCAAGTTTCCTTTCAAGCGATGGAGCAGCAGCAGTTTGAATGAAAAAATGATGGGCGTGCAGATGAAATTCAACCCCCAACCATATACCCTTGTACAGTTGAGGTCGGTGAACTATTTTAAGATTCTTGGAAACCGTTTGCCTTCATCATGACCTCCTTTTGTCGGGCAACAAAAACAGGACTCCAATCGTGAAAATCACTTATTGCAAAGATGGTGCTGCTGGGTGGGATATCTAATGTCCTAATGTCATGTCAATGATTTGAGGTTGATTAGATGTCCAAGCTGTTTCCAGATGTTTTTCCAACTTGCTGAACTTGGATGAAGATTAACTGTTAACTAGATCTATGTAGAAGCCACCCCTCGTCCTCAACTGCCAAAAGGCTGGATGAGCGACAGACGGGTTTCGAAAAGGCAATGGTGCGTGACTGCCATGATCAACAGCTGCTTAGCAAAGATGTGATTTTGTTATCCTTGAATCCATGAGGTGACTTGGAATTATCCAACTGATGATTTCCATGTTTGTTTGTTGATTTGTCAAGAGGATGATAGAATTAAGGAGATCAATGCTAAAGGCTAAAGGCCCCTTGGTAGGATCAACCTGATCTTAGCTGGTGTAAAGGCCTGACATGAGAACGAGGTGGACGATCCTGGAATTGACCTATACAGTCCTGTTATTTAGTTAGTCCCGAGGGATGATTTTGTCAAGTGTTCATTCCATCTGCATGATCAAACTATCTACATAGTAATATGTGTCACATGATGGACAAATACAATATTTGCAACGTAAAGTCATTTAGAATCATTTAGACATTTGGCACATACAACACATCATCTATGCAAGGAATCAGGAACCCTTGGATGCATCCCAAAAGCAATGAGAAGGCAGAACTATCTCCAATTGATGCTTTGACAGTGATAGATGAAAGGGGTTACACCCATTGTATTTTTGAGTGGTTACTCCCAGGGTCCCATGGTAATGCCCTTGAATATAGTCATTGACTATGTAAGCAAAAGCCAAGCAGTTCTGATGGGTTTACTTTCACATTCAAAGGTTTAATTCTAGAGGCTCCTGGCTTTCTAGTCATCACCCGGGAGATGATAGATGCTACAAGTCATCACCTTCCAAATCTCAGGCTTCGCCAACAACAACAAGTGCAACAAGTTCATCACCAGACCCAGCAACTTGCTGAAAAATGTGCGGAGTTTTTTTTCATGCTAAGAAAATACCATAACTACCATCCTGGGTTACTTGCTAGTGTTTGTGAGGCAACTACAGCAGCATTCTCAGCAGCTTCAACAACACTCCCAGCAGATTTCTCAGCACTCGCAGCAGCTCAGTCAACAGACTCAGCAGTATCAACAACAATCACAAAAGTTGCAGCAACAAGCTGCACAGCTCCATCAAATGTGCCTTGGCTGCACCTTGATTTGCAGTGTTTTCTTTGAATGATATGTAAATGTAATATCATTACATAATTTCCACAGGTTGTGAAGATGATCTCAGGTTGTATGATGACTTCAGGTTCTATGATTTCGTGTTATGTGTATGTTGCGTTTGTTTGTGGAAAGTGTCGTACCACTTCATGTTGTGCAACTTTCCGCTGTTTGACTTGCCCTGCCAGGTCCTCGCAGATCCAGCAACAGCTGCAACAGAGTCAACAGGCGACACAACAAATGACACAACAAATGACACAACAATCGCAACAGATGCAGAACCAACTTCCACAACAATTAACACAACAACTCCAACAGCAGCTGCAGCAGCAATTCACATTGCAAATCCAACAGGAGTTTCTTGACGGAGGAATACTTGAATACCTTGGTGGAAGTGGGTGGATGTTTGAAAAAGGATTGCCCGTTGGCCTCAAGGATTCACAGAGTCATAGATGCATGTAGATACAAAACATCTTCCAAATAGGATGGTCATATTTCGTAAGATTTGATTGTGATGGTTATGCAGTTACACCGTTCTACCTTTCTCAGATGGTAGGTCAACTGGGAAGTGGCCAGGTGGGCTCATGAGCCCACCTGGCAGAGTTGCCGAACCTGAGGCTTGCAAAACACTCGCAAGCTATGAAGGATGCAATGAAGGAGGTGTGAATGCTTGATGGCTAGGTTAAGATGTTTACAAGACTTGTAACTTGTACCAGTATGCATGCAGAGTTTGAGACAGAAGACTGTTTTATTGCTATTGGGAGTCAGACCATTGAGAGATTTGCATGTGACCCAGTTTGCTCTGAAATCTTCCAACTGTTCTGAACTTCAGACACGTTTGTTAGAGTTAGTGTTGCTGAAGTATTGGTTAGCTTTGAACTAAGTCTTAAGTTCACAGAGATTGCCAATGGCGTTGTCATGTCTGCGCCGTCATGATACATCTTGTTTGAACTTTCACATTACCCAAGTCACTTGTATCAGGTTCAAAGGTTTTACCATGTTTTGTCATGTTTTTGAATCTCTTCAATCAGACATCACCAATGAATCCATGGTGTCTTTTGCTGTCATCATAACGCATATTTCTCCAGGAGATTACTGCCTTGACAACTCGAGTTCAGGACTTTGAAACCCGGCCTACCGGAGAATGATGTTAAGTGATACCGTATACATGACATGTTGGGAGAACGCGATGTAGGTGGTTTCTTCACATCTTTGAAGCAATTTTAACCTCCATGAGATGGATTGAAGGAGGGTGTTTTCAAAAGAAAGAGAGTGGACACAAATGGAACATGACACTTTTGATTTGCTGGTGTGTGTATATATATATATGATCACATATAGGATCATATACACCGGATATATACACCGGATATTACAGTATCGTTCAGTACTTGTAGTATAATTCTGATGAGCCATTTGCAACATCCGACAGCAATCACTTTCAGCCCACAGGACATCCAACAACAGCAAGAGAAAGTTGCCAGTCAGTCGCAACAAGTCCAGCAGATGCAGCAGGATTTTCAGCTACTTGGTGGAACATGTTGAAAAGTAGGAAGTTCCAGGATGGAAGTTGTGATGATCACAATTATTTTGTGGTTGCTTATTATGTTACTATATCTTATTATCTGTACCGAGCCTCCGATACAGAGGTGGAGAATACCCGGCGTAAGCCGAGGCGACACCAGACAAGTTTCGCAGACTTGGAGAAGCGAGCAAGGGACTTGGAAATTGTGTTCGTGGCAAGGAAAGATTGCTGTTGCAGGACATGCCCAATGACTCTCCGCAACAATAGTGACACAGTTCACAAATTGTTACAAATACGACTGCACACAAGGTCCAAGAATTTTGCCATACAATGTGTATCAATGTGTTTCCAGATGACTTACCAAGACTTACCAAGAAAGATCATTCAATTTAAGTTTGACTTGGATTGGATCCCTGGTGCGATGAATGATATCCCAGCCATATTTGATCTTCCACTGAGGCCGAGCTGATGGCACAAGATCTCGACACCGTGCTGCAAGTGGTGCCGAAGGTGTGGCTGAAAAGCGGTCAAGATGTTGAGCCAATGCGAGGGGAAGCGTGGTACCATCCCTGAAACATTCGCAAGCCTCCTAAGAGAAACATAGCCATGGAAAAATGTCAGTTGAAAGATTCATTTTTGCTTAGATTATGGATTGGAGTTACTAACTTACTGGATTTTGCGAAAATTGCACAATTGTGGTTTGTGGAGGATATAGTGTTGACTGCTGGTCCCTTCGGGCGTTTCCAGTTGCTGGTGGTTTTTGACTTCAGGTTGAGGATACCATGTTGAAGACGACTGGTCATTTGCAGGACTGCAAAGCTGCAAGACTATAAATAGGGAGATTTTAATTTCGCCAAACCGATGTGTGTTTTCCGTTTAATAATTGATTTCCATAGAACAGCTTATACCTTGTTGCTTTGCCCATGTTGAGGAGCGCATTTCCAGTGCAGCATTGGATGTGCCCTGGAGAAAATGAGTTGGGATGGTAGGTGGCAACGAGGGCACGAAAGTGAAGGGCCCCCAGGGCAACTAGGGGCCACTTAGTTGATGGCTGAAATCCTGAGCCAACTGGGATGTGATGCAAACGTATGATAATCTATATATACAGTTTACATGATGGGATAAACTAGCGCTACCAACACTGGTGCAGGATTTCAGCCAGTAGGGAAGTACATCATGATTGATACTACCCATTGTATGAGTTCCCCAACCAATGGTAGACACTGTTCGTCCTTTTGCAAACACTCAGTGAGAGATATGATTAGGTCATGTTGGATTGCCAATTTGCAACAAGCGAAAATAGGCTTGACTAATCCATATAGACGCCGTGTTTGAGTTCAAGAATCTATACAAAGTCACACTTCTGCACTTCTGGATATTATTCTCTGTCCAAGGTCTCCAAGCTGAATGATGCTGTGGCTGTCGATCGCATGAAGGTGTTTTTGTCAGAAGATTCCCACAGGGGGCAGAGCTTCACTTTGTATCACTTAGTCAAATCTGGCTAAAACATGTTAAAGCGACATGTTATTTTCAGATCATGGACAGATAACGGCTCAATGAGATCATGGTATGATGCGTCTGTTTTGAGATCTTGAAACACCATTTAGAAACTCACGACTTGCCATATTGAGCTACCACCGTTGCAGGTGTCGGGTACCACCGAACGACTGGAAGGTCGTATGAAGTCTTTAGAGTCAGACTTACGAGAGGCAGATTGGCATCCCGAAAACGAACATGTTGGACATGTACCTGAATATGCTGGTTTCAAAAAAAGTGAATTTGCTTTGCTGGCCATTTTCAGGTTCTATGTTTGTTTCGAGAGTGTAGTTACGTATAGTTACTCTTTGTCCAAACCCGGAATCTGCAGATGTTCATGTTATGATCATTCCCCAAGAAAGATAGGAGAGTTTAGGACTTCATTAAGAAAAATGGAGTTGATTTTCATACCACCATTGCTTGGACTCGAAACAAACAAATCCAGATGATTTCTTTTCTACCAGCCCACAAAGGGGGAAATTTCCTTTCACAAAAATCCAAGATGCTTTTTCGCATGAGCCAAACGAATGAGTGGAATTTCAAACAGATACTGAAGAATGCGGAAAAGTTCAGAAGTTTTCTTGAGTTGGGAAGTTGGAGAACATGTTTTTTTGTTGGATTTTGTTGGACACCACCATTGGCATACCGGAAGTTTAAAGACCGAGTCACTGCCCAAAGGAGCTGGAGCAGAAGCATTTGAAGCTGCAACGCAGCATTACAAGGTCAGATTCGCAGGTTATAAGTGACGTTGGACGTAAAAATCACAGCTTCGAAGTGTGTAACAATGTGCAGATGATAAGGACAACATGTGACATGAATTAGATCTATCCATGGCTTGAATGAATCTAGGAGTTATACGAGCAATAGATAATCGTATGAATAGAGACAGATATGATTGAATAGGAGGGTTCTTTTTTGTGATGAAAGTTGAGTTGTGATTACAAACAGAAAACTTCAACGTCTTTTTTGACGGTTTGTGGCAGCATGAGGCAACTTGAGAGTATGAGTAGAGCTTTGATTGAATCTGAGCGAGGAATGCCAGGGCCTCAGAAGCAGGCAGGCTCGTGATTTTCTAAAACATGATAAAAACGTGTACACATACACAGATATACAAGATATAGTACAAAATTATATACGTACAATATCCAAATATGCACAAGATATACTGTGACTTTCAGTCATTGGTGTTCCAGATATCTTGGCACATCTGAAGTGTAAAGTCCGAGGCCTGGAATGACCATGCAAGCTGATGTCTCAATCTCAAATTTGGAGATACACGGAGTGACACAAAAATGAAGAAAAACTCGGCATTTACCAAAAAAGAATAAAAAAGACACCCACATATTGAGGATATAACAATCATTTACTTGAGTGAATCTAAGTACATTTGGCGGTGTATTTGCTGTATATCCAATCTATACGTGATGTCATATGTATGCCTTAGGTGGGCATGATGGGTTCCGGGCAACGACAGGCGGGCTGTAGGTCAGATGTGACGTGATGTTTTTGAGCCTTTTGGCAAGCCTTTTGAAACAGAACTAAGTAGACTTACTTAGAATACAATACCATCTAAATGCTTTATATTCTAACATATACATATGCAGTATCAAACGAAGCTTGCGAATTTCCATTGTCCTTTCCTATGACATGACATGCATCAAATGATTTGGGTCATCTCCCTGCTCGGACCAGGTGGACTTTGAGATGCCCATGACAGGTGGTCTCGATCCCATGCAGCAAAGCATGCAATCTGGGTTCGGGGGCCTGGGTTCGGGGGGGCCATAGGTTGCCAGCCACCAGGTGTTTTTAGTGACATGGACCCAACATGGTTAGTACAAGATACCTAAAAAGTCCCTTGGAAATTTGAAGTGTATTAGGTATGAAAATATTTTCAAAGTGGTAGAGATAAAGAAATGTGGGCTGCTTTTTCCAAGAAGCTGTTTGCCAACATTTGGGGGGGATTTGCGTTGAATTATTGGCCGTATAGCGTCAATGGAAACAATCGTACAAGGAACCTAAAAGTCCTTCTTTTGCAAATTTGATTTCCAAATACTTGGATCATTTTAGGATGTACATAGATATGTCAAGCAACACGATATGTAAGACAATGCACAGGTTTCGTGTTGAACAGCAGTTTCAAACCCTGTCAGGTTTGGGACTTCCCGTGTTCAGTGACAGAGTCACGGTTCGCGAAGTTCAATGATCGGCCAATGAAACATGCAATCAGCTGTCAGCTGGACTCGTGTGGCTAAAAGAGCTTCCAAAAGCCGTTTTTTTTTCGGAAAAGAAATTGGCAGGAGAAAAAACTGCTTGAAGTGACAATGAGAAGTGCTGAGTTGTGAAAGTTTTGTTTGAAAAAAAGAAGGAAGCCTTGGTTGCACCATATCAATTCGCAATTCAAATCCGCAAGTGCGGTCATACGCTGGTCCCAACAGGACGTAGCGGCTTTGCCCGCTTGGCCGGTGTGCCCAGCTTTATCAGCTGCCACAGTGCTTGTTGAGCTGAAGTAGGATATGACGGGCTACCCAATGAGTAACAACATGTTGAATATTGTACATGTTACTTGCAGATAACTATAGATTTGCTGATGTCCCCATTGATACAATATAATAGAACTACATCATATCTTTGGCCGACTCGCGGTGGCAGCAAGGATTGTACACTAGGGCAAGCTTTATGACCATTGCTCCATTGCCGTGAAAAAAAGTTGTCGTGCAGCTTACCAGAACTTCGCCGCGCTTCTATGGCTATCAGTGGGGATTTCAGAAGATCGAAGAGGATCTGAATATCCTGTTCATTTTTATTGGACACGTGCATATCTTTTCGGCCAGAACGGATCAGAGTGGGCCAACCCAACCTCCCACAGTTTCGTTTCGGACTCACACCGACGCGCCAGATTGAGGATGTTGATGAATTATCATGAATTATCAATGATATCTATATTCGTCATTGATAATGTATACATATTAGCATCATATTAGCGGTATATTGTCTGAACATTTGGAACATGTTCTAATTACCCTGCAGCCGTGGTGGTCCTTTGTGGGTGAACAACGCCCACTGTTTGCTGTCATGGCTGAAGGGGATGAGGTGCCCCTGTTTCGTTGACGTTTGACTGACACCTCGATCTATTCACCTCCCAAGTCTTGACAGGCGAAAGTGTCCGCAGATCTTGGAGAGGCACAGTCATGTGGCAAGCACGTCTTTCCTATCCTGATTTTGAGGTTACATATATTCGCTTGAGTGCATTCAGGGATATTTGCAAAGTGCTTTGAGACGGACCATATGATATCATCTGATCGCACACAAAAGCAGAATCTGTCCTTTGACTACAGTTTTGCTGCGGTTGGACCTACAGGTCTTATAGGAGTCGTTGAGATGCAAAAAACATCAAAACAGAGTTTGAGACTTGCAAGCGACAAGCAAGGCTGCAATTCTGCAGGATCTAGTTTCACAGCTGCCTACTGTTCTTTTCGGCATCACATGGCTTCAATAGCTACAGAATTCCAGGCTTCTCCTAAGAGTGTTGTTGTTGTGAGCTCAGCAGGGTAGTTGGAACAGTGATGAACAGTGGACAAACATGAAAGTTTCCTAAATGTCACCATGAAAGTTGACACAGATAAGGCCAAGGACATTGACGAGGAGGTGGAATTTGAAGCGATTTTCCAACCAAAAAAACTCTGGGTTTTCAGATGAAGCACCATTGATATCCATTCATTGCCTGAAACGCCTAAAAAGGTAGATGGTGCAAACGCCTCCCATGGGGGTTGATTGATACGAGCCCCTTACCAACACTACCTCTCCAGAATGGCCAGCCATCGACTCTCACCCATGTGTACTTAGCAACTATGAAAGCATTTCAAAACTAAGGCACAAGGATTCACATCATTGTGACGTTTTGTCAATTGAAATCCGTCGCGCAAATTAGCATCGCATTGTGGGCAGATCTCAGCTTTGGTCAACAAAGCACGGCAAAGACTTGAAGGTGCGATTAATTCCAGTTGTTCAAAGAATGATCCAACTTCAAGGTTGCCATTTTTGCCATATTTTAAGATAGCTCTTCTTGTTGCTGTCATCACAGTTGGAACAAAATTGTTCAACCCCCAAAAAAAAACAAAAACAAGGGCTTCTTTATGTCTCATTAGTGTTGAGGAAACAACTTCAGCCAGTAATCAACTTCTCACATTTCCACCCGTGAGTCATTCGGACATCCGGGGCTGCCAGGCGTCTCTAAGACCATGGAAGACAATGGCGGCAAGTTGAAGAAGCTAGAAAAAGGGTCAGCTCGAGTCAGCCCAAACATAGATGGTAGTGACAGTGTCAATTTTTTGCGTGATGTTCTTGTATATCACTTTCGGGTTTGGCAGGTGAATCAAGTTTTTAAAATGGATAGCCCATGTTGCTGGGAGGTTTTCTGACCTCAAACGTCAACAAGCTCATGTTGCTCGCGAACAGCAACAGGTGCCTTTTGAGACAATTCACGTTGATACAACACTCTCGTGTGTGTTGTGTAGGACAGGGTATTCATCTACTATTTGATTAAGCCAACCCAACAGTTGTTGGAATGTTGTTGGATTTTTTGTTTGCAACAACACTTATTGGAAAACAACTGCCGAAATCCTGACCCATGATTTCTTGGTATACGGTATACACCATTGGCGAAAATCTCAGGTCATTGGCTCCCTGCAGAATGGCCTCACAACGACTTGAGGTGTTGCCTTCCAGTTGCCTTCCAGATGCGAATGGGTTTGGGGATGTCATGAGTTTTGCAATGGTTTTGCCACCCACACAGTCAGATGAACATCTCAAAAATAGATGAGCATGGTGAAACTGTGAGTTTATGAGTTTGAACCTGGCAGAACTTAAAAGTCCAGGCAAAAATAGAAATAATTAGAACATGCAGCATCAAAGTTTTGCAACGGAGGTTTAAGGTTCTCAAATGGTTCGATTTATGTCCAGATAATTTATTTTCCGAAGAAAAATCACGTGCATTTCAGGTATGAAGAGAATGAAAAAATGATGGGTGCCAGGGTGCCATCGCCGGGCAGATGTCAGGAGTCTTTCGGACAAGGAAGTCACTGTTTTTCGTGCAGAATGTATTGTTTTGGAAGTCTGTTGTGCAGGGTAGTCCCCAGAATCACGGGTGACAGCTGTGCCGAATGCCTGATGTATTTGCAAAGGCCTTGGAACCTAGGTTGGTGCTCCACAGATCGAAAGTCGCTGATGACAGCAGCTGTTTCACACAAAAAGGGATTGCTGAGTGTTTCGTTAGGCAGAAGGATTGAGTGTTGAGCATCAGAAATTGATCAAACCATATATGAAACCAAAAACTGTTTTTAGCTCTAGTCTTCTTGACAGATCTGAGTGGCCAATACAAACACAGTGTTTGAGAAAAGGACATGCACGAAGTTCAGTATGAATCTTCGCAACCGAGTGCCCCGCAATGCCACCGAGGAACCGCATAGATTCATCATTTGTACATCAATTCAACTTGTAGGTCGCATGTTCAAACGTATTAATGTTTGAACAGTGTTTGCATTTTGCTCTTGTCATGCAGCAGAAAAGTTCATGTCGTCTATTCGTTAGAGCATTTCGGTTCTGCAGCTTCTTCCAATCGATCAGAGAGTGCCGAGCTCTGTGGCTTGGCTTCGAAGCTGAAGCTGTGTAGAATCATTCGCTAACACAAATGGACAAGTAAAATATCAACATACAGTAACATCATCATCATCATCATCATCATCCACAATTTGAAAAATAGATACAATTTTATCCCAAGGAAGACATCCAAATAAGAGCTGAGCCATTGCATTCCGACAGTTTTCTGTGAATCAGCACCACTCCAAGTGCTGGTTAAGTACTATTACTATGAACTGGCGGATGCTGAGTTTGGGAGTTTCGGGGCTTTTAGGATTTAAGACATTGATTTGTGTCATCATGATAGTTTGATCAATAAGCAAGATAGGCGAACTAATGAATGAATCAAGGAATCAGGGAACCAATGAATCAACGAATGAATGAAAGAATGACAGAATGAACCAATGAATGAAGGAAAGAAGGAACGAATGAAAAATGAAATAATGAAAACAATAAATGAAGGAAAGAATGGTTGAATGAGTGAATGTATCATGATATACTGTTGATGGAAGAAATCCTGCACCAGTTGATATGGTAAATATCTCATTTTTTACAAGGTTTTATACATCCCAGGTCCCAGGTGGTGCAGGATTTCTTCCATCAACAGTATGGGTTCATATGAACTATATAGCTATACTGTGTTCGATAACTTTACAATATAGCATTACATCTTATTTGAACACATCGACAACGGATTCTGGTGCTGTCGTTGATGACAGCGACACCCTTGTGACTCATGACTTATGGCACTTCTTTTGTCGGATGTTTGCCACGGTTTCGACCTGTCGGTTCACTGGTTGACCAAGTGGCAGCCCATATTGCCATTGCTATTCTCTTGGAGTTGCACCATTGTTTACAGAGATGTACGAAACCAAAACTTTCACATATTCTAAACGATATCAAAACGGTTGAAACCTAATATCTATTGACAAGTTGACCTGGTACAATCTGATGTTGAATGGGCTGAAATGGCCATGGCGGCCATGTGCCTCACCTCAAGGCCTGTGATGGGGATTTCCCTGGAGGGCGCCGCCAATGCCTGGATCCTCATTTGCCACAGAACAAGAGTTTGAGAGTTTGCCAAGCAATGGTTAAACAAAAGGGTGAAAGTCCATGAAAGCGCATTAAGTGTTTCTTAATTCTTGTTGAATAGTCTACTAAAGGATGTAAACCAATAGACTGCACTGGAAAATCCTGTCAACATTGATGAACGTCGTGTTTTGCACTGCTGCTGAGGCACGTGCAGATGCCAACACCCAAATCAAGGCGTGCATATATTCTCCAAGGGATCCGGGAATCGGGGGGTATGCAAGGCTGAGGGTTTTATGACGATGATCTTGGTGATGGATGGCCTAAACTCCTCTTTGACAGGCACGATGGGCCGATCTCTTTGATGAGGCACGGCCAGAAGTGAAAGAAAAAACGTCAGAGCATTTCATGATATCAAATCAGCTGCTTCCATTTTTGGACAATTGTGGTTTGTTTCATGCAGTTGTTTGTATCATGAATCATCAAGTGAATCCTGCCAGGTGGACGAGATTGGCAAGCTTGAGACTGAGAATTTAGACCAGGTCTGAATCTGAGATCCATTGAAGAAAGATTCAGTGTGCAGAGCGGTGATACTTTCCTATGGATTGTTTGAGATTACATCAATGATACTTCATGAATATCTGAATAACCAATTATAAACCTTTTTGAATATACAGTACTCATTTGTTCAGTGATGACGAATGCATAATATTATAATGTTACCATTGTTTGACATTAAACAGTTTCGATTCATGAGATGCCAATGGATATGGTTTCCATTGTAAACACGCATCAGCGCGGAATATACATACGTGTCAGTGTATATATATATATATACATATTTGTATGAGTGAACGTTTTTTATCGTTTCAGATTAGGTCTAGGTAAACCAAACAGTCATTAGCCTGCAACATCCTACTGTGAAGGTCGACCTAGCTGACCTTGAGGTAGTGGATGGTAATACGCCAACACCTGCAGAAACCAAACCATGCGCCTTGCCACTGGCTTAGCATGGCTTAGCCTTCTGTACAGCTGATTTCGCAGTTCGCATGCCGATGTATTGACATCTCCAATTGCTTTCCTGCATCATAGACACCTTTTTGTTCCGAGCCACCACAAGCATGGTGTCAACATATCATGCACAGGCAGAAGAAAGAAGACGGGAGGGCGAAGAAGTCTGATTCTGAGAAGTTTTGGTTTGCTTTGGAGATCCAAGATCAGGCTATAGCTCGAGGGGTCCAGTTGATGCTTGATGCGCATCTGAACTCAGCACCGTCAACACGAATTGTTTGTTTGTAAGTCCCGCTGTTTGCTCCTTAACAGAAACTATTTAAAGAAACATAATAAGATTATATGATATAAGATGTTGCAATTGAATGTGAAGTTGATTCTGGAACTAACACGTTGAGTCTGAAGTTTCGAAAATGGTGAAGGAGTATATGTTGGTATAGATAACACTAAATAGACCCAAGGGTGATGAATATTCCACAGCGGTGCTCAAAAACTATCACAAGGATTTTTGCACGGCGCTCGCAGCTTTGTGCGCAGAGCGGAACTCGCAGTGCGTCCACACTTTTGACGGTGACACCACAAGCGATGAGACTTCAACAAGTATGTCAATTTTGATGTCCAGCACAGAGCGGACATTCATCGTTAGCACGCACGAAAATGAAGCGGGTATGATATGAGAACTGCATGATATTGTATCTATATATATAGATATATCTTACATCTATATAGACATAGTATTCATTTCGGATTGACATATTTGCTTCTGCCTACGCTATGAGTATCATGATTATAATGAAATGATGACGTGATGCTTCCACTGTCGGCTAACTTCAACAGGTTGATTGCATCGAATCGTTCAATCTGCAACCGGACCCACAACCAGGCTTGACGGGCCGATGACCTTGCTGAGATCTGCTGCAAGAGACAAAGGCCCGAGAAGAGTCGGAGAAGTGGAAGAATACAGCCACCACTTTAAAGATATGTTTCAACTTGCTATGGTATATCATCATACCACTATCATACGTACACGGCAAGTTGTGCAAGTATATCTCAAAAGCTGTGTAAAGATGCTACGTTTGGGCTCTCAAACTTGAACCATCTTCCAATGATCCCATTGAACCCCCCCCCCCCCCGCCTTTGTTGCAGGACGGGGGTTAAGATGGTGTGCCAAGGCGGAGGGCTGGAATTTGATTTTGATTTTGATGGATACAGATTATTTTAAGTTGGAATTTTCATGGATGAAAACATAGTGAAAATATATGAAAATATGACATGAATAAATGATGTATCCCTGTTCTCATCAAAATCTCCCCAAGGATGTTTTTCCGCAAAGTCGACAGGTTTCAAACTCAACTGGTCAAGTTGCTGATCCAGCAGATGTGCAGCCTGTCAATATCTCAGCTTATGCCTTGTTTTTCATTGCTAAGTTGGATCAATCAAACATTGTTAAGAAAAAATGAAGATATATGAAGACGCAAGTGAAGACACATTAGTATCAACCAGGGAAGTTGCTGAGGTAAAGGTAACAGGAAGTGTTTGGCGCCATAAGGTGGATATTCAAAGCAGATTTGACCACAGACATATATTGGTTCCCTATAGGCTGGCAATCAGAAGAGCCTTTGGGGCGGTGCTTGGGTGCCGAGCCCAGCACAACTTCGTTCTGTTTCAAGATGCCCAGGGAAAGCTGAAGGAACGCTGGTCGTAACGGACTGCATGAACTAGTTTTGCACGAAGAACAAACAAAAAGTCAACGACAGAATCAGCCGAAATATCAATAATATCACTATGAAATAAGAGAGGCTCTATGACTCGATTATAGTGCATGGCATGTTGATGCAGGCCAAGCAAGTGGAGGTTCCACAGGAGAGTGGAACTGTCCTGGACCAGGCGGGGTGAAGCAACAGGAATGGATGAGGTGAACGGTTTCACCCTTTAAATCTCAAACTATGGTACATTTGCAATGCGGACAATACAATGCCATACAATACTATGATAAACTGTTCAGTATTCTAGGAATTCTTTACTTTGGCATACTTGGGCTAGCATTTCTTGTTTCGAGATTCATACGTTGTAGTCTTACATGTCTATTAGTAAGATACAAGAAAGGCAACCCCACATTCCACTGTTCCAAGCTTGCGTTCTGAAAAAATATGAAAATTTACTCAATGTGTTTGTTCGCTGTGATGCTTTGCGCAGGCGTGGGAGTGTCATTCTCAGTGAACCATGAGCGTGAAGCTTTCAGCTATGCAAACATGCACAGTTCATTTCTTGAAGAATGGTCCTGATTGTACATCGATGCTGGGACAACGGCATACCAAAAGCCGTATTCTTTGTTTGATAAACTGATATGATATACTTGTGAACAGTTTGATTGGCCAAGGTGTGTTACTGCAAGCATTTTGTACGCGCAGTGGTGTCAGTGTTGTTGATTCAGGAACAGCAAGAAGAAGCAGTGCCAGTTCATCATTGGCATCGAGGAGGAGAGAAGGTTTTCCAATCCCATTCAAAAATGTCACAGTTTCAGTAGGACGTGTGGCAGCTTACAATTATTCTTTGTTGTATGAAGCAGCCAGGACCCCGTTTTCCGAGTTGGCCGGCGTTTGCTGGGCCCGCATGGGTGACTTGCTTGAATTAATAATTAGTGGGTCCGAGAGTCCGCCGTCATTGTGGAAGTCTACGCTACTGTGAGTCAAAGCAAAAATCGGGGTACTGCTGGTACCCTCCTAACTAACATAGACCCCTAAATGCTAGCAACATCTAGAAACTACATGGGAAGTTCTACATTGGTTTCCTTTGAAGCCTGTTTTTGGAAGTTCTGAGGTCACACATGAAGTCGATCGCAGCGAAAACAGGCAACTCTCATGGGTTGGCCCTGGTAGTCATCTTGAGATTCATGTGTGTTTGAACCGAGTACTGCAGGGACGGACATGAGACATGGACTTCGATGTCTCTGTTGGATGCATTCATTTAGGTCGTACCATGTTGCATCTTTGATTCCCCGCAAGGATGTCGGATGCGGCTTCGTGGTAGAGGTTCTAGGTTCCTGGAAGGCCCTTATCACCAGGTGCAAGCAGCTGTGCTACGACAGCCGGGGTCATTGAGACAGGTTTCACGTTCTTTGCTCTGGGGTTGCATGATCGGAGTGAGGAATGTGAGAAAAAGAAGAGACCTAATTATTGTATTATGATTTGTTTTGACAGGCTATCTTCGTTCTTTGTTCAATGTATTTAAATGTATGTTTATGTTGTATGATCAGTATGTGTGCGGTGTCTTGGATTGATGCTCCTAAGATCATCCATGGATGTGAACAGAAATCTACGGATTCGATGGAAACGATAGCGACGAACACGCCAGGAGTCCACGGATCCATTGATGTTGTGCGTCAGCTCGTTCTAACCTCAAAGGGTTTCAAGTTGCTACAAGGTGCCATTTTACCTGGCAGGTTTTGCCGTGGTTTACCTGTAGGGTTCAACATGATTGACCTTGAATTCAAGGTTTAGGGGGATTTAAAGCCCCCAACCTTTTGGGTGCTTAAAAAGGCCAAATCCAAACGCACCCAAAAGGTTGGGGGTTTTCAATGCCAGAATCGAAACGCAAAGCAGATGTTTTGCTCCAATCACCCTTTTTGCAACACTGTGTAAAAGATTGTTTTCCCATATGTTTTCCCCATCTTTGGAAAAAGTAGTCAAAGGTTGCCACAGAGTTTCCCACATATTATAATTGATAAAAATTGATAACATTTGATAATTCGATTGAGGAGGAATGTTTTCCCACAAAATGCATCTGCTGTTTGAACATGTTTGAACCATCTCGTTTCCCGTTGTTTGAACCATCTCGTTTCCCGTTGTTTGAACCATCTCGTTTCCCTCAGAAGAGTGCTTCAAGACCTGATGAAATTGTAGCCGTAGTCGCTCCAAATTCATGCAAACTTACATCAAACTTACATTCATGAGGTAAGATATATTGGCCATTTATTATTATTATATTTATTGGCCATGTTCTACAGAAGTTGCTACGGGTTTGCAGCCAGTAACAAAAACAGGATTCGTGTCACTATCAATCCAATATCATCAATCTACATCAATGTACCTCAATCATTTCTCAATGATTCATTTTTGTTTATCAAATTGTATGTTTCCAACTACTTCTAGTCCTAACCCATGTCATACAACCTGGTCTTCCAAACATAAATTCAGCGGTTTATTCTGGACAGTCTCGTCACCAAGGCCTTCAGAGGCAGATCATGTTGAAGCAGTTCGCCTCATTGAAGAATTGTCGGTGTACCTGGCAATTGACATGGCAGATTTACGTTTATGAGGCTGATACAATTGAGATCAACAGGAACATAAACATGGTGTTAAGATTTTGGAAATATATGGAAATATACTGATATGATTTGATATGCTTTGCAATGGTGAACTATGTTTCTCTGGCGGCTTGCTGTTGCACCCAAAATATGTTGGTCGGCCTGAATTTGCATGAAAACCAACGAGCTATCCAATGATCCCGTGCCTTGGCAAATTGAAAAGAACTCGGAGTTTGTAGCAAAACAAGATGGTCGATGATGGTCAACCAATTTGAAGATGTCAACTCACTCTCCAGAGTCGCTGCCGTCGCATCTCTGTGCTTTGTGCCTCCTGACGGACGCCAAGGCTCCTCTCAGTTTATGCGGAGTTTCGAGCATTCTGCAAGTCTGTCCAGCACCAAGAGCAAAGTGTAAGATATTTTAAGATGCCGAGCAGCAGATCGCCTTTGGAATATATCAATGGTCAAAGTTTTTTGGAGTCTTTGGCATAATCATCCATCTTACTTCAATTACCACAGAGAGGTGCTGCGTTGGGAAATGTCTACTTACTTTCTTGAAGCATAAAATTCATGAAAGTCATACCATGTTTTTTTTTCACCGCTATTCCAGTTAGTTATTCCACAAGAAGCTTCAATTCCAAAGAATGCGAATGCGAGGAAGGCTGGCAGATTCCTCATCTCCGGATCCGACGCAATGCCAAAAGCTCAGGCTTTTCCATCAACCCCGGCGGCTAGTTCTGCTTTTACCCTCTATTCCATCTCCATGGGGTTGTAAAATCCATCAATTGATTGATGGAAAAAACAATGATTAATGAATGTATCTTCATGTTCAATAACGCTAAGCGGATGTGAAGCTTTCTTTCCCCAGAAGAAAAGAACGAAACAAATTGCATGTCTGTTTGGAGACTCTTGGGGCTGTTAAACACACCCACCAAGGAAGGCGCACGCGAAGGCGCCGCACGCAAAGGCGCACGCTGAGCCATTCCGCGCTTGGAATGCGGACCCGACCCGAGAAGGTCGTTTCGGGGCCGCTCAAGATAGCCGCGGCTGATGCTCCCAGGCTTGCCCCACCGGTTGGGCAAGTTTGATGATCGGACAGTGATGGGCTGCTGGACAAGATACTTCGAAATAGGATGACATTTAAAAAACTGGAACAAACAAGGTATTTTCACTTGAAAAATGGTAATATTACTTCGTTTTCAGGTGCTAAAACCCTGAGGTCTTCAGGTTCTCAGGTCATCAGGTTCTCAGGTCAGCGAGGCATGGGCATGAAAAAAAATCAGCGCTCAAAAAAAAGCATGAAACAAAAAATAAAAGGGTTTTTGTGTAGACGCAGGGGAAATCAGGAAACAAAGAAACGAAGCAGCGAGGAGATGAAGAAAGGAAGAAACGAAGAAATGTTGAATAGGCGTAGCTGCCTGCGCACAAAAGCCCCCGAGAGATCGCTGCAACAACAACAACAACAACAACAACAACAACAACAACAACAACAACAACACCAACAGCAACAACAACAACAACTGTTCATGTAGACTGTAATAGACCGCTTTAGCCTCGGGGCTGCAAACAACAAGATAGGCGACAGTGACCCGCACGGACTGCGGCCAAGACATCGACTGCGCCTTTGCGTGGGCTGAGCCGACAGGAGTGAAAGAGGAGAAGCATGTCACACACACACACACACAGGAAGCATCTTTGCGTCTTGGGTGATAATTTTTCTAGGGCCCGGAATAAAGCCCTGAAACGTTTTGAGTTTGGAATAAATTTTGAGGGCAGAATAGTTTTTTGTTCAGGGTCCTGTGGAAATTTCCTTTTCCAGGGCAAAACATTTCTTTGAGGGTCCAGCCTAAACCCATGAATGCCGCTGACTTGTAGTTGGGTCCAAGTATAGGAAAGGGTGTTGTAAATCTTTGGATAGATTGAGTGAGCCACAGCCCATCGTGGAATCGTTTGTTGGAGCATTTGAGGCTACAGCATCCAGGCTTGATGCTGTGAAATAGTTCCAAACATCAGAAACATAGAGTATTTATTTAATATTCATTTCTACATATAATATGTTTTGCATCGTTATACTCACATGATCTACAAGCAGTAACGGTTGTATTTCTAGCGATTAATACCCTCGGGACATGTCGTTCCCACTACTACTGCACCTCCCACATGCTTCCTTTAAGTATCGTGAATGAATCACATTTGACCGAAAAAAAGAGAGTTGTAAAGCGTTCACGTTTTCCACATGAGCTCAGATGACTGGGATTGGTGTTGCTATGTGTTGCTTACATGAACGAAATCACATCACCACCTGGCTCTCGCGATGACATTAGTGATTGCCTCTATGGCCAGTCGTTCTGCCAGCCCTAAAGGAGCAGAATGTTGACAGCCACCGAAGTGTCTTGAAGTTTGCGAGGATACTGTGGATAAAGGTGAATAGCAATGCTGATTTGTTTGTTCATTACTTTTTTCCGCCTTGGTTTGTTGGTGGGCATGGTATGTTAAGATACCATCGTCAATCATCTCCTTAGGGCGATGTGATGACGTGACAATCGAAGGGTAAATATCAATGTAGCAGGCAATGCGTCTCCTGTGGCACACATATGCAATCAAACCCTGATGCATATGTTTGTGTGAAGGATTCCACTGCTACTGCAATCCAAATAAACAACTAACATATGTATCATGTATCATAAGAACTGCAGCAATCACAAGGATTCAATCATTCAAAGGAGTTTGCAACCAGATTTTGATTTTGGCGGCAAAATATTTATTTGTTTGTTGACACCATCAATGCCCATCGATGTCACTTTCACAAATTCCCTTACTGTTGCTGCAATTGTTTCGCCAGCATCACCAGCACAGGCCACTGCAACTGTACATAGCCACAGCATGCGTTTGTGGACACTGTGTTTTGTGAGTTTGTTTGGCAAAGAACTTGTTAATAACTTGTTTTCCTTAGTCGCATTTGGACACTATCATTGACAAAAACATTCAACCAACTTCCGTCTGAAAATAGTCATTTCCAAGAGACAGGTGCACCTACCGATGGTTGAGGTCGTCTCGGCGGCAAAGACCAATGCACCAATGTACAGATCTTTTTACGCTGTGCACCGCCGCTTCCTTGAAGTTTTCAAGAAATTCAGTTGGTATATCTGATGATTATATGATTATATATGTCGCATATGGTAGTCAAATGACACAAGATGACAATTGATTCATTGCGAAGTGTCAAAGATTGTCGGAAAAATGACTGAATTCTGCTTGGATTGTTTGGTGACTGTCCAGCAGAAAAAGACACCATTCCCTCAGGAGCGTCTTTGATGACTACTCCTTGAGCACATCGTTCGGCTCGTACAGTGAAGCCAAAAGCCGAGCCAGAAGGGGGAGCTCCCAAAAAGCACTTTGTTTCAACTGTTACCGTGTTTATATGTGTTTATGATCTTATTATGATGTTTCTCTTATATAAGTTTTTAAGGAATCACAATCAACATGTTCTTTCGGTGTTTTCGATTTGAATGGGGAGATACTGAGCTCCGTTCCTCAACGAGGACGCTTGCAAGACATCACTAGAGACTAGAGCCGTGGACTGCGGCGCTGCCGAACAAAGAAGTCAAGCTGCATTGAATTAGCTGAGACGCTGGTAGTAGATTAGTGAAGCCTTGCGACATAGCCAACCAAATATGACTTGAAGCCATGAGCAATGAGCAATGATGCTTCATGATGCTTCAAGAATCTGGGCAAAGTATACCTCAAAGTATAGCCAGTATAGCAAAGTCCAAAGTCCAAAAATCCAATCTTCGGGCAATATTCCTGACATTTTGTGATCAACAAGTGTCAAGTGTACCAATCCGCCGGCTGAACTGCAACGTGCCATCTCAGAGTGAGTCCAAAAACCACAGCCCTTGCCACACTGGACACTGGTCCGAGGAGGAAGTGAAGTGCCTATCTCAGACAGTCATGTCCATCTCCACAAAGCTGTTCTACAATGCAAAATAGCTTCTAAATGCTACACAATTGGAAATGGAAGATTTTGCTTGACTTTTGGATCTGAGATTTCTTTTGACTGACTTCAGTTCTAGACAGTCCAGAAATGTCAGGCAATAGATCAGCTGGCATCATTGACCCACATTTTTGCAGCTGAGGCCATGGGATCTAATTCTATGCCAGTTCGGATTGCCCACGGTTACCTGCTTAGATGGTACACGGTGTGACATGGGCAATCAGCTAGAGTTTCGGATGTTCCGCGAATCTGAGGATTGAGGGATGTTCAAAATTCGCGTTCGTGATAGTCTTGAAGTGTTCATGGTCATATCATGATTTCGTATGAATCTATGTGGATTTGTAATTTGTGTGGCAAAGTTGGTGGATTTTCGAGCAAGAAGTGGTGGAAAAACAGGGTGCCATTGTTATCTGAATGGCATGACTTCGGTACCAAGAAGAATCAGTAATGTCCTTGCAAGAGTTACAGGGGTGCATTGAGCGAATTCCCCATCCTTCACCACTTACACAACGGTATATGAACTTGGCTGCTGTTAATGCTGGATTTTGCAGATGGTGTGCCCCAACAACTCCACAGCATGTATACACAGATTTGCCCAACATGATGGGAGAGGCTCATACTGTTGATGGAAGAAATTCTGCAGCAGTTAATAGCTAGTTTATCCGATTATCCCATGATTTGCAGGGTTTTATACATCCCAGGTGGTGCAGGAGTTCTTCCATCAACAGTATTACTGAAATCCTGAGAGATATTTCTGAGTTGAGAATGAATACGAATCGATGAACAAAAAGTACTACTATGATTTATTAATTCCCTACATGAGAATAAACCCTAACACTGAACTCTTGCGGTATCAATGTCACATTTAGATGGCATAATAGGTTTTTCTGTGCAAGTTATCTTTGAAGATCTTTCGGATCTCCATTATTAGTTGAGCTCTATGCCTTCACATATCGTCAGGTTGGGCAATCGCGTGGCTTGATTTCTACCAGACCCCGGCGATCGTCTCTGAAGGTGTTTTCTCCGAGGCTCCATACGATGAATGCTGATATTTGCTGATGGAAAGTCTCTGCACCTGCGGAGGATATAGTCAATGTACATAGATATAATAAATTAGAATACATATACTGAATCAAATATAATTTCATCAAAGTAAATATCTTGCCTCATCCACAAAATTGCAGTGTTTTAACATGTTCAAACCATACCAAACTGGTGTTCAATGGAAGTTTTGTTCCAGGTGAAGGGCTTTTTCAAGGAGTTGGGTCGCCCCAAGGACCGTTGAGTTGCCTCCGGCCCCATCCGGGCGGCATGAGATGATCACCGGGAGTTTCCGTCGGGGAAATTCGCCAGGAGAACTTCCCTCACAACCACGTGAATCCTCAGACCAAGGAGATCAACCGTCTTGGCCGAGCACGACAGTCAGGTTCCCAAATGTGACGCAATGAAGGAATCAAGGAAGGTTCCCAATGTGAGTTTTCTTATGTGGTTTTTTTCCAAGAATGATAAATGATGAGTTCTTTAAGATGATACAAGATCAGATGTGACAATTCGTGGAGATTTGTCACATGACCTTTCTTTCAAACTATTCTGTGCTATCAGAAACTGTGCAACGAATTTGTTTCCACACATCTTTAGCCTCTTGCTTTCAGGACCTTGCAGCTTTGCCCTGGAAGTAGATAACTGTCTTTAGAGACTCATCGTTGTGTTGCTTTCAGCACTCATACATATAATATGCTTGCAACAAACTGGAACATGATGAAATCTTTTGCTCAAGCATTCAGTTCTCAAATTTCAGCTGTCCTTTCATTGAAATCTCTCTGACGTCATGGCGACCAAGATTGGTATCAACGGCTTTGGCCGAATCGGACGCATGGTCTTCCAGGCCATCTGCGATCAGAACCTCTTGGGAACCAAGCTGGATGTGGTCGGTGTCGTGGATATGTCCACCGATGCGGAGTATTTTGCGTATCAGATGAAGCCCTTTGTTTTGCAAAGAACGTCCGACATACACACACGACAAACAAACATAGCCCAAATGACACAAACATTTTGAAGGCACAATCATTCATGGCAAAACATGAAGGAATCTTCCTTGATTCTGTTCTTGGGGTGGGATTCCTGAGGCTTAGATTAAGGGGGTTTTGCTGTAAAGATTTTTTTTTGATCTTAAAGTCTGGTTCCTCGTGTTGTCTTCCAATTTCTTGTTTAATTTTTTGCAAAAAAATCCTTAAACTTCAAGGCCTAAATTTTAAGACCTAAAACCCTCAGTGCGACACTCCTTGATATTTTTATACACAGTGCGGCACTCCTTGATATTTTCATACAAAGTGCGAGACTCCTTGATCTTTTTATACACAGTGCGACACTCCTTGATATTTTTTTTTACACAGTGCGGCACTCCTTGATATTTTCATACAAAGTGCGAGACTCCTTGATCTTTTTTTACACAGTGCGACACTCCTTGATTTTTTTTACACAGTGCGACACTCCTTGATATTTTTGAAAAATTAAGTACACATGACAACGCAGCATTGTGGCCAGGATCTGAAAGCCCAAAGACACCAGAAGTCAAGACAGAAGAGAAGATCCAAGATACGGAGGGCATGGCGTCAAAGGAGAATCCTGTTTGGCCTGGTTATGAGGATGGCCACACACCAGATGAAGCTGCATCAGATCCACCTTCTGAGCTTAAAGAAGACAAGCAAGATCCTGATGAACCTGAAGACAAAATCGTTTCAGACGTGGATCGTTTTTGAAGGAGACCTTTTTTGCTGTTCGTGTAGATTAATTGTCAGCCGATGGCTGAGAATGACAACAAAGAGAAGGAGAAAGCAGCGGCAGCAAAGCCTCTGGAAGACGACCCGAAAGAGAAGGAGACAGCAACAGCAGCAGCAAAGCCTCTGGAAGAGAAAGATGATGACCCCAGTGAAGAACCACCTCCAAAAAAAATCAATAAACTCCGAGTCAAGGGCGATGATGACACAAGGGCATCAGGCAATATTTTCGATGACAAAGGACGCATCATCAGGACTTTAAATTGTTGCTGCTGTGTAGATAGAGTTTTTGAGCTTGATCTATCTGATCGCAAAGGCTCATCCAAAATGCAAACTGAGTGCAGCTAGCTGTTGCAGAAAGACGTGTAAGCATGGTTTGTTTAAAAAGCAAACATGGCTTGATTGACGCCATGCCCTCTCAAGCCAAATACTTCCGATGTTGCTTGATTGTTTGAAGCCGTGCCCTCTCAAGCCAAAATTGATTGCCGCCAAATCAAAAGTCATGCACTAACATGTTAGGACTTGTTGGTTGTTCTGCATGGGATTTGGGGCCGGCAGCTTGCACAGTTTTTTCTTGTGACCGTGTACCCGCGAGCCTTTGTCCCAACAACACTAAAAACATCTAGTCTTGCGTGGGCAAACTACGTGTGACTTCTCCGGGCATCGCATTCCTGGTGCTTCTGCCTTTGACTGGATGTGACATTTTTTTCCCTGTTCTATATTCCAACAACTTTTTCCTGATACCTTGTGACTTTATGTTTAAGACATACTACTTCTTAACCTGCCATACTACTATTAAGATAGAACCAAGATATTTTTTGTTTTTTTTCACTAATTTGCCATCACCTTGAAAAAGGAGTGTCGCATTTGTCTATAGGTTTTCCTTTATTTTTCTTCATTTTTTGATGTTTTTTTGAAAAAAACTTTTCAAAAAATGAAAAGCCTTTAAAAAACTTCGGGGAATCTAGGGGACCTAAGGGTCAAGGATCTAACCCCAAGAACAGAATCAATGAAATCTTGAAGTTTTTGCTGAATCATCAATTTGACCACAACCTGGTTCTGTGCAAACCACCACCTGGCTGTTGCAAACGGGAGTTCCTGCAAGCTTTAAAGCAGTCAAAGCATAGCATGGCGTACCATGCCTTCCTGGAAAATTCTGATCAATGAGGTACGACACCGTGCATGGCCGCTTCAAGCATGATGTGAAGTTCCTTGGGAGGGAACTACCCAGGGTATTTTGGTGGTAAGACTGTGATTCATGCCTTCGTATATATTGTATATTTGTTTTCATTACGTTACATCACTATATATATTTTTTTCATATATGTATATATACACAGAAGTTGCAGTGCGTGTATATACGAAATATATATATATATGTAATTACATGTAGATAGATAAGAAGTGAATACTGTGTAAGTCATATCCAAAAACATGCAGCGCTATAGTAGCGTTTCAGCATTGTGGTGTACAAGTGTGGGATACAAGACTTGGTTCAAGATTGTCCGAGATTGATGTGACCGCAACAAGCAAGTAAATTACAGCATAACCATGCCCGATCAATAATCCATGCATACCTATACGATGCCAACAAGCCATATCAACTGCCCAATCCAGCGCCACCTAAAAGAGGTCAACATAAACCCAACCCAACAATACATACAATACAACCCTTGTAGGGACACATGAAAAAACCAATAAAAAAACACCTCAAGTTTAGGATCGGAGAGAAGGATGAGCTGATTGTGAATGGCCACAAGATCAAGTGCATCCAGGCGAGTCGTGAAGGTCCAAAGGCTTTGCCTTGGAAGGAGCTGTGGGCGATGGAAGTGATGCATGAAGTAATGGATGTGTGTTTTTTTTGACATGATGAATAGACTCATAAGTGTTATTCTGAAAATCTGATGCATTCTTGTGTGATTTGATGAAAAAGTGTTCATTTACTGTGAATTTGTTGTAATTTCATAGTGCCTGTTTGGGGAGGGATCCTCAACTCTTTAGAATCCGTTCGAACTTTGGGTAAACCACGATTAAATGACATTGAACATTTGTGAGCCACTCTTGTAAGTGGGTATCATTAGGCATGAACTGGTTTGATTTCATGTATAGCAGGTTTTCCCATTTTACATGATTTTGATACCCCAAAACTCCCTTTCCAAAAACATCAACTTTCCCTGACCAGGAGATGGGTGTCGAGTATGTCATTGAATCCACTGGTCTCTTCGTGGAAGCAGACAAGGCCAAGGGTCATATTGAGGCTGGAGCCAAGAAGGTCATCATTTCTGCACCAGGTCCTTTGGCGTAAAGCGGGGTTTGAGGAATTGTTGGTTTCACAGTTTCACCCCGACAAGACACCCAGCCACTACCGTACTAGAGAAGTATTAGGTACTAGTCCCTAAGTCGTAGCGGGCAACATAAAGTTGTGGGATCCTACGTGCCTACAGAATCTTCTAACTATAAAGCAATAATACAGCTTGTCCAAAATTGGAAGACGAGACCAATCATGGAGGAAAAGTCCCAAAATCTGAGAAACGAGATTGAAACGAGGCGGGGGGATTCCCTACATCTTCTTTACTGGGCCCACATAGTGAATAAATATAGAAATAATTAAAAATAAAAGCCGCCGCTCAGGTAAAGGTGATTTGAAGACCTTGGTTTGTGGTGTGAACCATACTGAGTACGACAAGGCCACCATGGATGTGGTGTCCAACGCGTCCTGCACCACCAATTGCTTGGCTCCTATTTGCCATGTTCTGTTGAAGGAGGGTGTTGGAATTGAGAAAGGTTTGATGACCACCATCCACTCCTACACCGCCACTCAAAAGACCGTGGATGGCGTGTCTGCCAAAGACTGGCGTGGTGGACGTGCAGCAGCTTGCAACATCATTCCCAGTGCCACCGGTGCAGCGAAGGCAGTGGGAGAGGTGTTGCCAACCACCAAGGGCAAGTTGAGCCTTGGCTTGGAGGTGCAAATATTTAGAGGCTAAAGGCTGCCTTTTGTAAAAGAAACCAATGTGAAGAAGTCATGCAGCCCGTCAATGATCCCGATTCCTTTGACCTTATACTTATTTGAATATGTTTTCCGAGATGAAATTTGGATATGTTTTTTTGGTTTTGATGTCAAGTGCCCTTCTGTTTGATGCGACAAACCACAGGACTGGTATGGCCTTCCGTGTGCCAACTCCTGATGTGTCCGTTGTGGACTTGACCTTCACTGCTGAGAAGGCTGATGGTGTGGGCTGGTCAAGGCGGAGGGAGCATACATGAGAATTGTATCATTGGAAGACATGATGGGAAAAATCTGAAAAAGGAGATATCCTTGTGAATGACAATAATGCCATGTATTTTTTGGTGAGAGAGGAGTTTTGGTATACTGTATGTATGTGTGGTTTGATGCTCTCAAGATGTAAATCTGACAGTGGCAAAGTTTTGATATTTTTTTTTGTAAATTGCTCAACTGTTCTGCAAGGACACCTCCATTGAGGAGATTGATGCTTTGTTGAAGAAGGCCACTGAGACCTACATGACGCTCTGGCTTGATAAAGTGGTCACGATGTTTCACCCATGCCAGCCTCTAGAGGGACATGATGAATAGATATCCAACCCGTTGCCCCAGAAAGGCAAGACCCAGGAGTTTGGAGCGAGTCAAAACGAAAAACTGATTGCAGATAATCACGACAGATCCATGTGCAAGAAATTAGTGCATGATTGATACATCGCAAATGAAATTTCCCCAAAGCCACTGATGTTCATGCAGTGTTGTTTTTTGTTAACCGTTAACCCTACCAAACTATTGGACTTCGAGACTCAAAACTCTAGACACTATACTTCGCCATGCTCATGGCTACCAAATGGTTCTCAACAGCCAAACCACTCAGGAAGGGCGTCCTCTCCTTCACTGATGAGGAGCTGGTGTCTGCAGACTTCATTCACAACGTGAACTCCTCCATCTATGACTCCAAGGCTACCCTGCAGAACAACCTCAAGGGTGACTTGGATATCATGATATACAGTGATATACAGTGATATACATGTTCAGTGGTATTGAAGTATTGAAAATATTGGTATGTATTGGTTGGGTGGCAAGTGATGCTACCATCCAGACCAAGATAGTTGAAACTTCGAATCAGGTTTAACACATGTATCTCTACTTGATTTTCTCAATACTATGTTTAATTGTTACGATGGTTCTACTGATCAAGTTCAAATTCTTCTTATACCTGTATGCTGTGTTTGTTGGCTTCAGGCATTCAAAACGTTTGATTGATGGATAGACCACAGGCCCATCTCGTTGCTTTGACACAACTTTGAGACTGAGGCGAGAAACGTTTCTTCAAGATTGTGTCTTGGTATGACAACGAGTGCCTTGCTTTAAATTTGACCATTCTGTTGTGTGGAACAAATCCAAGACGTTTTGATCATGATGGCATTTTCAATTTGATATCAAAGTATGACTGATTAAAGTTTCTGTCCGTTGATTTCTCTCACCATGCTGAGGTGGGGCTACAGCAACAGGGTTGTCGACTTGCTGATGTACATGATTGCGGCCTAAGAATTTTCCACTCACGCCTTGTGTTGGAGCATGGAAAAGATCAATGGCATGCTCTGGCCGGTGAGAATCATCACTTGAAAACGACTGTTTTCGCGCCTGATCACAACATTTTGCGCACCACAGGAGCACAGTCGACCACAGTCGAAAAGAGTGCCAGCGGCGGTTTAGCGTAGGCATTGCAAGCAGCTTGAAAGTTTGTGATTCGACACACCTTACTTTGAAGCTTGCAAAGAGGTCCTTTGCTTTCTTGTTGCGCACATTCAACTTCAAAGAAACCAAAACCATATGATGTTCGTTCCTTGTGTGAAAGAGCCTGGTCTCACTATGTTTCATCGGTTTCATCCACCTGAGGTATGCAGAGGCTGACACTCCATGGGCATTTGCCAGTTGCAGTTGAGATGATAGATTCAACTGGTGCCTCGTCGGTAAGATATAGAGGTTGAATACGGTTTTGGCACAGCCTGAGATTCATGCCTAATAACATGGATACCCTATATATATACCCTATGATGTTTCTTTTCTCTGGAGTTCAAACTGAAATTCCTTTGTGCAGCTATGCCGAAATTCTTTGCCAAACCCAGAGTGACCAGGCTTCATATCATGATACTGTATGAACCCATAAGAAAGTCAAAACTTGGTCATGCTGCACAGGAAGAAGATTCAAAAATAAGATAGATTCATCATGATTCATAGATATTCATAGCTACCATCACTCTTCAAAATACCATCCAGTCATGGCATGGCTAGGCTTGGACCTTGGATCATTTCCATGGCACCCCGCAGATCCAAGGCAAAACATCAGCTTCTTCGGCCTGGTTTTGCTGATGGCTTCAATAGCTTACCGATGGCCTCAAGGGTAGGCTGTAACGTGTGAAACGATGTTTTGTATGTCGTTGTGATTCTTCTTGCAGATGTAGTTGTGAGTCAAATGACGCAGTATGTTTCATCCATCAAATCATTGTGGTGTTAAGTATCTTGGCAAGGACAAAATCGTTTTTGAATATTACCGGCGTAAATCACTTGCATCTCCTTTAAGGCGTGAGCAAAAGACAAAAAAGGAGCTCTGCCAACTTACAGTTTGCCACTGGGAGACACGAACTTCAAATACAAAACATGGTGTGAGTAGGTTAATGACATTCTGTTTGAAGAGTCCGCCGTGTCAATTCTCCTTGAGTTGGATTAACACGGCAGCAAGCTTGTGGCAAGAGATGAGCAACCATTGCCGGCTTGCCAATTTTGCGGTTAACATTTAGCATTCCTTATTTTATCACGTTTGAGAAATGAACACCAGGCCAACATAATTTTTCATACATCCACATAAAGTCGATGAGTCTCTCAAGCCTGATGGTCTTGAATAGGAAAAAGGTCCGCTGTTAATCACTTTGCTTCACTTTCTGCTCCTTTGGTGCCCTAATTCTGGGCTCAGCATCGATTGACCTTGGGGCGCTTGTAGTGGCAAACTGCCTGCAGGCGCGTACAACGATGCGACTTCTTTGTAGATGACTAGGATTCCGGGAGATACAACCTCCACTTCTGTTTTTCTTGAAATATGCATATATAGAGCTATGATCCTTTTGGAGTAAATTGGAATCAGCTCAGATGTTTCCATGACACAAGTTCCGTGATAGATCCTCAGGCTGTTGATGTTGTGCTGCCAGATATTTTTCCTTTTCAATCATGATGCAGCCCTAGGCTTCCTCCTGTATTTTTGATATGGGAAATTGTGTGGTCGAAGTCTCAGTGTGGGGCCAGGGGCCACGAGTTGCATGTCAAAAGATATCCCAAGAATTGTGATGCATCCAAAGCAAATTCATCACAACACATGGGTGAATGAGCCAAATCCTTTTACCTCAGCTTCATTTACCTTCGCTTTTGTATTGTAAATAGTAGCAAGGGCAGGAACTGTCCAGCTCGCCTGATCGTAATATACGATGGCTAAAAATGATGTGTCCGGCAGGAGCGTCCAACTGGCGATTTTGTACATTTGGATGAGCATTTATTGTGGAAGGACCTCTTCAATGCATCGAATGTTTGTGCCAAGAAGTCCTTGAGAGTGCTTGCTTCTTACTGCTGGTTATCATCCAACTTGTTTACAGGTGTTCATTCAATATAGGGAGTAGGTTAGCATAGCGAGTATAGGATATGCAAGGATCCAATGCAATTCATGAGTCATCCCTTAGTCTTTTTGAATTTGTCGCTGAAAATCGATGCCAACAGGATCGTGATCGCTCGCAAGGAGGGCTTTGGTGTGTACAAGCCCCAAAGGCACACACCATGGGGGAAGATGTGAAGTTGAAAGGCTTGAGGTTCAGATGGTCGCTGAGGCACAGCTCTGGAACTTGTATGGAATTGTAGGGTTGTCCAAATGCATTTTCAGTTTTTTGTTTGGAAGTGAAGCCATGCGGGGTTGTCACAGAGCTTGCATCAGGACAATGGCAGCTCCCTTCCTTTCCACTTTAGAGCAACTTGAAAGCACTAAAGGCTTCTCTGAGTGATTATCAAAGAAACAGCCTGGATATGCTTCAACAACCTCTGAACATGTTGCGTTCTTCAATACCAGTTGTATTACTGTTGCAATCTCTTGCTATCAATCAACCGCGTGTTGCTCCGAGGTACGATTTCAGCAAGGTAGGCAAACAGACAATGAAGCCAAGGCAGGATGTGATAGCAACTTGGAAACTTCTAACGCTCAGCTTGTTTTGGGTTTCATTTGAGATTGGACTACCATGAGTTTACCATGAGTTTACTGAAATTCCTGGCAAGCCAAATTTGTGCTGACAAGGTTGTCGAAGCCTTGGTGGAATTACTTTGGGTAGATCCTCAGACACGGCAGGACTGGAGTTTTTGATAGCTCCTGGCTCATCCCAGGTGCTCAAGCAGTCCAATAAAAGTCGACAGCTTCTCAAACTTCAGGCATTTCCTTTGCAAAATCTCCAAAATGTGTCTCATTTTCATTATCATCGTCATGCCATTTCCCGGGTGTGAAGCTCACGAGGCAGCTTGGCAGCTTGGCTTATTGGTTTTCTCATTTAATTCACTTTGACATGCATTGCCGCATTGCACATTAGTTCCGCTTCGAAAACGCAGGACACGGCGGGGCATTTGCGTTTGCCGGGTGGTGTACAGGTGGGTTTTCAATCCAAGCGTGTGAGAAGATGGGGAATTGGGAAGGTGTCGTTTTTTCGGCACAGAAACCATCAGAAACCTCTAACTCAGCCAACATAACCCTACCTCACACTCACAATTCTGATGACTTTTCCGAAACATCTCCTCACCTCCACAATGATTCCAAATGATTCCGAGGATGATCATGAACTGAATACGTTGCCCAATGATTCTAACAGCAGTGTGTGGCCAACAATATGAACTAGAGACACCATCTACACAACATATCAAGATCCCCCCCATCCGATCTTTGTCGCAGAGGCAACCGCAATGCGATGTGTATCTGCTTTGAAGTCTCTGAAGGCACTGACCTTAGCGGATCATTAACGACGCCCGCCTTTTTCGCGGAAACTTGTCGTCGGCAAATATGTGCTTAAGCCAACCAGTTGGGATGTCTGTCCATGAACAGAAATTCATGTTGTTTACTTGTACCGAGGCAGCCCAAAATGACACTGCCATCACCTTGGTTTCGTTTTTTTTGTTTCCATATACCGTGCATTTCTTTCACGCCTCATATCCATTGAAAAAAAAAACGCTCTGAGTTGTTGGACTTCGTGGTTCCAATCATCAACGTCATCCTGCACGCACCTTGCATGGAGCCGCTGTCATCATTGAGTCGTCGCGTCATGGGACATCGGATCCGTTGATGGATTCGTCCGCAGGAGTGCCGAAAATTACTTTGGGAGAATTTTGTTTTAGATGCAGCCATGGCCTTAGATGTTTTCATTTTGGAGTTTTGATGTCAATCTTTTCGGATGGATTTGAGTTTTGTGGTTGATTACAGCTCCATGTTTTTTTTGGCAAAGATGATTTTGGTTAGTTGTTGGTTTCTTTGGATAATTTGATGTTGATCATTTGATGGATACTTGATCTATTGAACAATGCTAGAATCAACATGGTTTTTCTTCCGTGATTGAAAACAAAGATTTGGTGCAGCATCGATGCATCGAAGGTCAGAAACGATGTTGCATTTGGGCATCTTTTCTTTTGGGCACTTCGTTCTGTGGAGTCTTCTCCACAGGTGCAGCGACATTGACGGAATCCGTTTCCTTGTGGTCATCAAAATATAGAATATGAAGGATCAAAATGCATATTTTTTCTGTAAAAGTTGAGTCGTCACATATAAACCTATTCCTTGTGTTTTCTTTACTGACCTGTGCATTGGCATGTAGGGTCCACACCTTGACATTCCTCCAGGCCAAGGTAGCTGTGCAGACAGATGCAAAACGCCGAATGCACGAAGTGCAAGGCACCATTTGCTCCAAGGCGAGCAATGTCATGTTACTCGTAGGTGTCACAGAATTGCACATGTTCCGTGGAAAATTGATTGAAGTGTCTTGGGTTTTTTTCAAGATTTTGAAGCTGTTTTTGAGATGTTCAGTTTTGATCCTTTGATAAAGCTCCAACCATGCTATAGGCACAGCTCAAGTTGACCCTTCGTCATCTCAAAGAGGCCCAGCAGTGATTGTATGATCAATCTACCGGCTTTCAAAATTGTCTTATTTTTGCCCCCTACTTGGGAAGATGTTTTCTTATCTATCGACTGGATTGAAACCACTGCTTGGTGTTGCACGGCCACCAAGTCCGTGAGAGTTGTGCAAGGGATGTGCTGAAGATGATTTTGAGATATACATGATTGATAGTACAATTATTGGACCTGATTGAATGGTTACGGTTACAGTATATCACGCAAGTTCTAAGATGATTCTGGAAGTTTAAGATACAGTAATCATTCCATGTCAATGAAGTCGTCAAAACTTTGCCCAAAAAAAACCAGGCGAACGATGCCGTTCGTAAAGGTGACCGAGTCCCAGAGGTGTCGAAGTTGATGTCAGCTACACCAGTTTAGTTCCTATGGTGAAACGAGAATATTAGGCCATGGTGGCGGTTTTGATGTGTTGGAATTGGGGTCGCAAAACTTTTGGAAAAGACTTTTTTGAGGATTGGGTGTAATGAATGTGTTTTCCTTGGGAAGTTTTGGACAGATTGGAAATAGTGGGGGCCAAACAAGATGACCGAATCAGGAAGAGGATATGAAAATCTCTAGGGAAAATACATGTATAAAATTATAAACATATTAGACTCAAAATCAGGGTACCAAAGGGACCATTAAAAATTGGGACCATCTTCAGTATTCCAACCACGACTGTGGGTCGCCACTGCCATTTGATATGCTGAATCGCCAGGTACCGAAGTCTGATCCAAACAAGGAGACAGCCTCAGCATATCTGAAATCATTCCCCAACTTTTCACATCACAACGATAAATCAGTCATGAAAAGATTTCAAATTATCAAATGGATGGAAAATCGTCAAACTTTTCCAAGTCACATGTTGAGATGTGCCAAGTCGACTGAGGTCAGTCCATTGGTTGATGTTTGTGAAAGGCCGATTTCCTAAGTTTTGGATGAGTCGTTGGAGTCGTTGTATATTTTTTCAAGTTACCAAAGGAAGACTTGGGAATGAAGTGGTATATCCTTCAGCATTTTGAGCCAAAGGCCAAGGAAAGTTTTGGAAACTCAAAGAAATTTAAAGGTTGTCTTGACTCAGAAGTCTCAGAAGTTCTAGTGTTGTCCTATTTTGTTTCTGAGTTGGGGGAACCTGTCCAGAGTCTAGAGGACCCGTTTCAACAGCAGCGAGGAACAACAAGAGCAGCAGCACCAAGCAATCAGAACAAGAAATCAGCTGCAACGTCAACCAGGATCAAAATTTACCATGCAAAACAAATACACTTGCATATTGCAACTGTCCCGTCTTTCTGACCCGTCCTCAATTGTTTAGGATTGTCCAACACAAAAAGCACTTTCCCATTTCTGTGCCGGTGCGGGCGCAATGACGTCTGCTCCCGAACACGACCGATATGCGGAGGATGAGGAGCATAATCAGCAAGGTTTGTTAAGAAAGCAACGACAAGATAGAAGTATATTATGTATAGTTTGTAGATGTTTGGAGTGGACGTTTCCTTTAATTGTTTAAGTTTTAAACGTAATCATAGAACTCTTTGTTGTAAGACTTGTTTTAAACGTATGTTTTGTTGCTAGGTTTTTGTTCACAACCCTGAAGGAGGGATCAATGCCTCATATGCCCTTTGAAATTGCACATGCATTGCTCCGTTTCGCTTGGCACGAGTCCTGGTCTGTATCACTCGCCACCTTGCCGGACGGCGAAGAGGCTGAGGCCTTGGCTGAACGGCGAAAAAGTCACGAGAGCTTGGCCAAAGAAGCATTGGAGACATGGAATGTCATGGCATCTTTGGCCAAAAATATTTGGCCCGGCCCCAAATCCTTAAAAATTGATTCATGCCTTCTAATTCTGAAATACGAAGTTGCTGAACTGATTTTGGGAGTTTATTTATGAATTACTATAGATTTTTGCAGACTGTGAAAGAATGATAGCTTCATCTTGCTATGAATACGTCATTTGTCATGGCATATCATAGTCATTTAACTGAGGCAATGCCATGGGCTAGCGGGCCTAGAGGTGCTCAACGTGGTCGACTCGTGGTGGAAAATGTAAGAATTTTGGTGAAAAGCGCGGCAGAACATTGTGCGTTGATGCGAATCTATGTGGAGAAGGATGCTTGGTATTTGCCATTTTTGGGGAAGACTTTGCCGGTGGATGTTTTCTTTTTCGGCAAACTGAGTCACTGGGGCCATTGGCTGTTGTATAGTTGTGCGGAGCAATCTTGCGCGACAATGTAAACACATCACAATGCCAGGGTATTGGTTGTAGACGGTTGTAGAATTGTCGTCCAGAGTCTTTTCCTCAGCCACCCAATCTGAAGTAGTGCAACTATTTCTTCGTTGTGTTTCTATTTGTGCCGAGTTTTGGGCTCATGTTTTGTTTTCTTAAGGCCAGGCTATTCTTCATTGTTTATGCTTCATGTATTCTTAACACGGTAGTGTTCCGAATCCTGCGTTGAGGATGGGAAAAGCACCATTGAACTTCAAAAGCCTGCACGGCAACCATACAAGAATTTTGAAACAGCTCATAGCACCTTGGAAAACCTTCACGGAACCCTGGCACATGCGCTGTTTGAGCGCATAGTGGATTTGCTGTGGGCTGTTGCATGGCATGCTGCCAACACGGTAGCAAATCAGATGGATTCAAATGAGGAGGAAGAGGAGGAAGGAAATGAAGATGAAGATGGAGAGGAAGGCGATGAAGATGATGATGAAGCTGATGAACAAGAACCCTTTGGGCCTGATTATCCTGGTTCATCAGATGATGCCGTAGAAGACATGAGACAAATTCTCACGGCATTTCATGGGATCTTCCATTCTGGAGACCCATATCGTGGAGTCCGCTGCGCATTGGTATCTGCGACAGAAGGGAATCCATCTGTGCTGGAAAGCATCTCACGGGTTCCTGGTGCCTTTGGGGTAGCTTGGCTCAAAAGAAAACATGTCAAGCAATTTTCATGTTTTTTGTCAACACGCATCGCAGAGAACCCTATAAGTGATCTTGATGTGATCTTGAAAGATGATACCTGCCCCGAGTTGGAACATCAAGTAGTTGTATTATCAAAAGGACTTAACCGCATCAAGCAAAATTGCAAACTCCTTTGTGGCCATTGGGTTACATAGCGCTGAACATTTGTATGAAACTTTTGATAGTGGTTGGGCGGAAGGATGCCAACATGTTGCATGTGCATAGCATGGATTGTGTGTGCATGAGGAGGTTGGCTTGAATGCAGTACGGCTTCTCCTTCCAGATTGGTCTGGCTGCAGCGAAGCAGTTGACAGCACGGCGGCTGACTACTTGCTGAAGGCTGAAGCGTTGAATTTGCAGATCATCCTTGAAGTACCTGCACTTCCAGGATCCTGGAGCTGAAATTTATTGGCCGACATGTTTGAACAGTTCACCAACGGGAATAGGCTGATGTGATTATCACGATGTGAACTGCACACGTATCACACTTTGGATTTGGTTGGGTTTTCCCATGGTCTATCCATCAGTTTTTTGTTGCATCTGAATCGGGACCGGCAATGGATTTCGGGTCTGATCTGTAAGAGCATATTTCATTCCAACTTGTTTTTTCTGGTAGATGACTGCTATGAAAGCTATTATACATTCCGCTGGTGTCACGATGTCATACAATGTCGTTTCGTGCAATTGGCTTAGTGACACAAGGAAAACCTTATGAAGATTGGTTGAGATCCTTGGCGCGTTCCGTGAGTCTGATGAAATGTGTCACTTGGAGAAGCAGCAAAGGCTGAAAGAGATTTCAAGAGGCTGAACCTAAACCAAATTTCATTCATGTTGCCATACCCCAACTTGAAATTATACACCAAGATGTGCAACAAGTCGCTTGAGGTCACGGGTGTAGCTTTGCCCAGGATTCAAGATCTTTCTCGGGCTGCTGGTTTGGTGGCTGCTTTGCGTCAGGGTGGACTCACACAGGCCATTCGTTAGATGGTAGGGTTAGTGGTAACCAATGGTAACCACCATGTCAGACACCACCATTTTCAGGAAACATTCCGGGCGGGTGAGGGCCCACAAGCTTTTAGATTTGTTGGAAGATGTCGGAAGAGTTTTGACTGGATGTTGTCTTGAAAATTCTGAACATTGTGTAAACATCACACCAGGTCATAAGGACATGATGGCAACGACTTGCCAAAGACATGCCAAGACCATAGCAATCCAAGCGCCATTTGTTTTGCGGAAACGTTTCCAGGACCGTTGCGCTTGCTTCTTGCAGCTACCAGAAGGACAGGTCGGAGAGTCTCAAGAAGTCCTTTACCAAAGTGGCCTGGCATCTAATTGGAGTTTGGAATTTTCATGAATTTTCTGTTGGCATGTTTGCAAACATGCATTGATAAGTCCTAGTTGATGAACATTGAACCTGTTCAAACGTTCTAGCCATATTCCTCAAGGGTTACAGTAGTCAAGTGAAAAGTCGACACTCGAAAAGTTGAAACTCCAAGTGAAAGAGTTGATGTTTGTTTTGTTTGTTTATTGTGTATTTTTACTATGATGTTTTGATGTCGAGTTTATCAGAGGATTATCCATTTTTGTCCTTCATGGTTGCCCAACTGAGGCGATGTTTCCATAGATGCTGATGCATTACCTTTGTGGCTCTCAGATGGTCATGTTTTGATCGAGGCACCAGCTCATATCCAATTTCCTGACACTTCGATTCAAGGAGTTGATTGAGATGTGGGTTGAATTATGTTGATTCCTGGTACTTTGTTGAGTTGTTTTTTCTTGGATTTGGGTACAGCAAATTGGTTGGTTTCAGTTTAGCATGTGAACTTTAAGACTGAAATCATCATTTGAGGCTTGACGGTAACATTAGTTCAGAAACCTTCGATGTGGGAAGACGGCCAGTGGGAAAACGGCATGTAGGGAAGAAGTACCTCTTGGTGAGAAGGCCATTTGAATTAATTGAGGGGAAACTTTTCAATGTGTATTGCATGTTTGATGAATTTTGATTTTGCAAAATACTAAACATCTTGTCCAGGACTCCTCACTTATGGTCTAGCCAACACCATTCAGATGGGCAAAACAGTCGTGGAATGCCGTGAATGATTGCTTTTACTTTAATTTTGTCCGTCAGTTGGGCCAGGATGCCAGTTGAATTCCATGCATTTTGGAAGAGTCCATGTTGATACCAAGGAGAAAGCGCTAGAGTCGGCACAGATGCTTTTAGATGCCGCCTCGTTTTTGAGCGAAGCACCTCGAAAGCGTTCAGATCTTGCCAACTTCATGAAATTGATCAGTCACTGTACAGTACTTGGTTGATCTTGTACAACCTTTTGGACAAGGGTAGCTCAATAAAATTGATAAAAGGTGTCGATCAATGCAAACAGCCTTTCAAAAGATCCACAAGAATCCGATCCACAGCCAGTGATGGTAACAAACTGCCAACACTTGCCAACATAATCCTGAGAAAGAAAATCAAGTTTGAACACATATGGCCCAACTTTATGCTATGTTGTCCGCATTTTAGGATGTTTAACCTTGGAATGCTCCACCAAAATCCACAGATTGGCAAGTTGTAAACCGAAGATTTTCCTCGTTGAGGACAATGAACATTTGGATTTGGTGAGCAGCTGGAGCCTGGCCCTTCCCTGCTTGGTGCTCAACAATTCTCACGCTAAAAATCCAGCGTTTTCCTCGTGAATGATCCAAGGCCATAGGCTGTAGGGTTGGTCACTGGGAAATCCATTGTCAGAAAACCCTCCAGGTACCAGTATGATTAGCATTCCCTAGGACCCCATCGCAGTATGATGGGACGGTTCCCTGAGGTTCCTTGCCAAAAGCCAACAGTGCAAGAGATACTGAGCAGCTTGGATGTTCAGGCTGAATTTTTGTGCTATTCACTGACTATTGAACACATTTTACAAAGATAAAGAAAAGCAAGATGAAATCAGCATAAATGCACATAAATGCAAGTTGTAAGTTTGACATGTTAGTTGTGGGAAGTTTTGACATGAATGGTCATGAGTCATGAGTCATGCGTGATTTGTTTATGTGTCTTTCTTAGGATCATGAAGGAGTTGGGACAGCGTATGCTGTCAGCCATGGAGGTTGGGCACAGGGTTGGCTGACCAAGCTGACCAAGTGATTGAAAGCAGATATATTCAGATATGGTGTTTATGTGTTTGTTTTAAACATTTCGAGGTGAAGCCAAAAAAACACGGGAATGAGAAAGTTGATGTTATATGAATCACAAAGTAATGTGTTTTGAATGTTTGGAAACCTTCCATTGTTTGCAACCAAATTATCGCTGTTTCCGTTTGGCAACATTGCCAGGTTGCTGAAAGAGGTTGGTTCTTCGAATCGTGGAGTCCTGATGCACCAGAGCAAGGATTACAAGCCTGCTTACAGAGGCCAGGTGTAACTTGGTAGACTCTGGTTGTGAGTGCCATGATGCAGGCTATGCTGTAGGCTATGTTGGATATTCGGATATTCTGTAGATATTGAACGAGGGTGTTGAAGTTCAGGAAGGGAGTAGAAATTTAGATGGTGTGTTCATCTTCTTTATTTGCTTGTCCTTCCATGAGGTCATCATTTATACAATGTGAATTCTAGAGAATCGAGTTCTTCAACAGCTCAGCTGCGAAAGTGATATCTTCAAGACTGGTCTTTCAGGTGTTCCATCTCCAGGTTCCAATTTTTAGAAGTTTCCTGCAAGAACCGTAGAAGAAACACATTTCACCTCCACCAAGCCACGCTGGGAAGGGACTGGATCAACTTGGCTACAACAGAGCAAGTGATGTATCCACCAGACAGTGGCATGGTTGGCCGTTGGTATATCGGGGATGGAATCCGTCTCCTCGTACCGGTCTTGAAAAAGATAGCCAGGTGGCTAAGAGTCAAAGGGCTGAAAGAATTGGTTACAGTCTGTTACAGTAAGATGTGTACCCAATATGTATCTAATATATTCTAATATGATTTGATCGGTTTGCCTACCACATCATCGATTACTGTATTTTATCGGGGGATGCTGGTTTTTAGAAAAAGGGTACCTGAAAAGTGTCTCCTGTTCGATTCAACACTTGAAACCTGAAGATTTCACTCAAATCAGGATTTCAGCTTGAAACTGGTTCCATGGTCTCCTTCCAACCGGAGACTTGGGTGGATGAAGATATTCACAAAATCATCCACTAACATGCACACCCTTGAAAATGTGCTGCTGGACCGCGTTATTTTCCGTTGTCGCTAAGATCACACTCGAAGCCTTATCTACCTTCATGGAAGCTTGTTTGCAGTGGCTTTGATGGGTTGAGCTGCAAGAGGTGAAATTGTTTTTTCCTTGGAACGACTGAGGATTTACATGTTCAGGCTATGACTATTTGAAAGAACCGCACTATGTCTATCGGCCCAAGCCGAAGAAGAAAAAGGCGTGGTAACGATGCAGCCCAACCAATGGAATGAGCAAGCTTGAAAGAGAAAGTTGACAACACTTGACTGGAACAAATGATAGATATGTTCAAGCATGCGGTCTGTAACAAAGGCCATTTTTATTTCTTGATTTCATTGACGAGACGAGCAAGCTAGTTTGTGAGTGGTGTGGTAGAAATCACTCCAAATCAACACAACACCGATGCACGTCATGCAGATCCATAATATGAATAGTCCTTCATGCCGGATCTAGATCTGGGTGTTCTTTTAAACATTTAACTCTGATTTCATCTTTGGTGAAAATACGAGTTAGTGTCATTATTGCAACATGCATGCATGCATATATATGCTTTAACCCTCGACTTGGATCCAGTTCCCCAAGCGACGAGGCAAAAAGCAAGTCCAAGTCTGACGACGAGGTCTATTTGTTGAGTCTCCAAGCAACTTTGAGTTTTGTCGAAGTTGCAACCCTGCCAGGAGGAGGAGTTGGAACCTTTCCCTGGTTTGAAGGTGCCCTTTTTTTTGGGCGGCAAGGGTGGAAAGGTGTGCTGATGTTGACTTTGGATTATGGTGACCTGCTGATCTGCATAATCACCTGCTGGCCAAGGTGGTGTTCCCAACAGCTCCGAAGAGATCCATCACTTGCTACAAGGACAGGAACAGTGATAGAGTCGATTCAAGAGGAAGGTCAATTAGATCATCATGATCTATCTATACTTATTTTGTGAGTATAGTTCATCATCATGTCCGTGTTTTTTCTCCTGGGAGGAATCCAAGAGGATGTCAGTCCATGATATTGAATACATTTTTCAGTTGCGCAGCACTATTGAAGCCTCTCATTGGCCAACTTGGTCTCCTCACTTGTCTATCTTTGTGTATTTCACCTGTAGAAAACAGACGCTTCAATGAATGCAGGGTGAGATGCTCCACTCGTGGCACGACTACATCACAGACCATGAGGCACCTTTCGTATCACCTATCATCACTGCATTTTTGGCATCACCATGTTGGGTGGAACTGTCAGGGCGACCAAGAGGACGAGTTATCTATGGAGGATCTTCACGAGACGACGGCAAGGATACATGCCTTACTGGATGCCGAAGCAGCTCTAGTAACGTGGATGCAGGATAATGCATTTGGATGAATGAATTAAACGATATAAGACAATCCAATGCGATGACCAATTGGCCACAACGAAAGGCTGTATGTTTTGATAAAGTTTTTTCAGGATGACATGATGCGCCCCCTTTTCTCAGATGTACAATGTAATCAAACACAATATATAAACCACAAATATCATCACTGACATATCATGACATGATTCGTCATCTTTGGGATTTTTTGCACACACGGTCCGTTAAAAATACAGCCATCCCCAAAGTTTCTGACCATCCCAGGTGGGTGGTAAAAATGTATTTCTCGGCGGCGCCTCACAAGGCTGGGTCGAATTTTCCCGTCGCAAATTTCCGCTGGATGGCCGGTTGGGTTGGGCAGGTTGTGGAACGGCCTTACATGCAGCGTTGACCTATGAAGGAGAACTGGGTGGTGTGATTGGATACTTGGCAAAGATGAGGTTGATTGTGACAAGACGTACAATTTTTTATATACAATTTATATAGTCTGGTTGTGTTGACATGGCAAGAAGATAAAAGAACCAAAATAGAGGCATAGAAGGATCCATTCATGGCCCCACCCAGCTCGTCTGAGGCACCATGGGTCATTTGTTGACCTGTACCCCGATCAATGCCAAGTGGGTTGCCAAGAAGATTCCAATCTTCGTGTGACCTGAACCAACAAGCAGCTGGGCGAGTGCCATTTCAATCCTAGTCGTAACATGAAATTTTATTGATACCTGTAGTTGATAGTCTGATAGATTGTACATGTATTATTTGTATTTGGTTGGGATTGACTGATTGACTGGACATCAGGAACCTGAAGAACCTGGTTCAGTTTGAATCTGTTTGAATCTGTTTGAAAAGAGTAGACGCTGACTATAATTTCGATGCACTTTGTCAAGAAATCCTTCGATGTGTTCGCAGGTACAATGGCCTGGATGACTCGACCATGAAGTGGCACGAGTGGGTCAAGGCCTCTTAGCACAGACATGAGATACCACGTATTATGGAGAGCTGTGCAGCAGAGAGAAAATGGATGCAGGAATGATATAGATGCATGTAGATGCAACATGAGATTACATGTTTATCAGATTTTACAGGATGATGTATACTGACACAACGTAATATAGACATCTAAAGACCACAGAAATGAACTTTGGATGTGGTAGGCAACGTACGCTCGTCTACAAGATGCCAAAGCTGACGTCCGCATCGTTCCTGGACGTTGCATTTGAAAGTTGCAAAAATTGCCTCTTGTTAAGATTTGTTAAGCTCCTCCTCTTGCTGTGTTGGAATATTGTTTCATCAACCTGAGTCCTCAGTTTTTTGGGCCTAGGTTTTGGACGAGGGCGTGGATCATGGTGAGAACGAAGATGTTTGGATGCGCAACTTCCTGACCCAGGTCATGAAAGCACCCACCAAGAACAAAAGCAAAGGATGAATCGTCGTTGGTGTACAGTCCTGCTGTGTACATAAGCTTAAGCGCAAATTGGCACCAATTGCAAATGCTTTGGGAGTTAGAAAAAGCAAAACATATCTTTGCTGCTGAAGAAGTGACTAAAGGAATAACAGCATGTACCATAAAGCGGAGCTGTTGCACATGGTGTGGATTTCATAGTGATTTCTGTATTGATCTCAAAGACTGAACATGTGACTCGTGCAATGCACGAACTCTTCCGCCAAGGTTGATCTACATCGGTACAGAGATAGTAAAGGTTCGCAACCCACAAGAACGGTCAGAGCGTCAAGGGGATGAGTGGAGATTGATTGAAGCACGTTAAAGATATGAGTCCGCATGATGTGTTTGATCATTGATCAACATTGAAGTATTTACCTTAATCCCGTTGCAACTGTTCATTGCTAAGGTTGGGTGTTTTGCAGTCCCTGATCGACCAGGACAGTGACTTTGCAAGTGATCAGTTGAGACAGTTTCTGTTGAATCTCAGTTTTGGAACCCAGGAGATAAACAGGTACCTGAAAGATGATACCCCTGCAGGGAATCTCAGGATGTTCCCCTCAAAAAAAAGATGTGTGTTTTTTTGTGGTGTCATTCACCCAGGTGCCCGCGCAGATGTTGGCCCCCCATGGATCTTCACGGTGCACAGCTTAGCATGGCTGTGAGTTTCAAGCGGTACCAAAAAACATCCAAAAAAGATATGTCAGGAAGAGGAGTGATGCGGTTGCATCTATCCTCAGAGTGAATCGCAATGAGGCGGACGAGTTGGAAGGGCTTATGGATTTCTTATGGATTTCTGAATTTATAAGTGATTCATGTCAAAAGAAGATGCGTCGAAGTGACAAGCTTTGCCAGGCACGTGTGTTATCATCAAAGGCCAGAGCACCTTACATGGTTTTGATGGAGGCCACACTCGGCCATGTTGAGCCATCAACTTTCGTCGCTGCAGCTACTCGTTTCATCTGTGTGTTTGCTGCTACTAGCGCAGGTGGAAGATAAGCCACTGGCAGAAGAGACAACTGCAAGACGAGGGCCAGGGAAATGTGTTGGGCTGGTAGATGTTTTTCATGCTCGCCTAGGGGCCTAGGGGTACATATTGGTTGCCTTCCGTCCAAGGTGTTGGCTTCCTATTTTAACATGGGAGGGGCAATGCTTTTGAGAGGTTCAGAAATTTGATCATGAGGCCACTCCATTTCTAAGTGACTTCCAATGATCGCTATTGTCGTTGTGTTTTGCTCAGCGACCCATGTAGATTTGATGCCTTTATTACTTCTATGTGCCTGTGTTTCAGTTCGAAAATGGACACCCTGGGTTGGACAGCTCTTACAGCACTGGAAGGCATACATGTTGGGACCTTAATTCGCAGGACTGGGAATACAATCTACAAAAGGAGGAATTTATTTGCAGATAGAATCTGGCTTTGGTAAAAGTTATCAGACTATTTTCCGGACTTAAGTCACACTATCATACACTATTGAAGCGCTATTGAAGCCTCTCAAAGCATATTGCACCTTTTTGCAGGCTACTTGGGCGCTTGTGTGCGAGCAGGAAGTCGTCGGAAGCTCTGTGACCTTTGATGCAGGACCTTCATTTCAAGGTTTCCAAGCTTGTTTGACCAAATATTTGAGGAAACATTGAGAAGTTTTGTACATGCAAGAATCCTATGGTTCAATGAAATGTACCACCTTCAGGACATTTTTACAGTGATTTACAGGTCAAGGGTTTGTGGATCCAAGTCACAAGTGGAGCTCTGAGGCCAGTTCAAGCCACACATCACTTTGCAGCAGGTTGGATCCTGTGTGTTGAGAAGTTTTGAAACGTCGTGAAAGGTTAGTTATGTAGACATGATGGTTACAAAAAGGTACCCTTCAAGAAATCACAAGACAATTTGCAGATGGTGATTCAATTCACGTGTTCATATGTTCTGATAGGTTCGCGTAACGAATCGCGAGAGATATCTATCTATACAAATCTATGCAATTAGATAACACGGGTATTGAAATTTGTGTGAGTTCTGTTCTAGCATTTTCTCATACAGGTGGAATTAATATTATGGAAAATCCATAGCCAGAGAGCATGCAGATCATTCAATGCTGTCGCGCCAGTCCCACCCAAGTTTTGGCCGCCAGAAGATTCGCCACCTGCGTCCGCACGGAATGTGAGGCAAACAACACGCAGAAGGGATGTGCATTGGGACGTGTTTATTTCATAGTATTTCTTGGAAGATGGGACAGTATGATAATCGCTTTAAATCAAACATGGATGATTAGGTCATATTGTAGGTCAAGATGCAAAATTTGTTCAACAAACGTAATTTGTTGAAGCCGTATTTTTATATTGATTTTTCTTCATCGTGTTGTTTCCATCCTTCAAGGATTTCCAGTTCCAAACACCGCCAGGGACGCGCGGCCCAAAGGTGCGTTTCATGATGAAACGTGGCCAGAGGTGGGAGCCAGATGGAGGAATCCATTCAAGTCCCAATGAAAGACATGTCCATGGCCCATGGCCGCCCATGATCTATAGATAGAATTTGGAACGCAAAGGAACTAAGCTTTTGCATTTTTGGTGTGTTTCACTATTTTTTGTTACGTATTTCTTGATTTTTTGGATATGTCGTTGATGTTCGTTTGTGTATAGTGTATAGTGTTTAGCTGTCAGAGTCTTCTTGCTGACAGGTGGTTCAACGAGTGCGCGCACAGAGTGACTTTGGTCGACGGCCGTCGCACGGCCGCAAAAATGATATCCCAAAGGTTTCAGTCTGGAGTCTAAAGGTTGCAGCATACATCTCTGTGAACCATTTGATCTGAATTGAGTAAAACATTAGTTACTATGCTGACTGGTGAAAAAGGGAAGCCCACGCTTGTCAGCAGAAAGAGAAATCAATACCACACAATAATCGCATGTCTTCGCTACAGGAACTGGAGCATGATTCCAATGATCGTGAAAAGCAATGCTGATGTCCCCTCCTGAGTGAAACTCTGGGCAAAGGGTTGTGAGAACAGGAAAGTTTCAACTGTATATAGGTATTCGAAATAGTTGTCTCATGTTGGTTTTTGAATGTTTTTGACATACTTTGGAGTTGCTTGGGTATAACTGTAGGCACCTACTCCAAATTTGGACATGTGGAATTCAACACCACGGTTTCATACATTTGTGCCGTTTGAAGTAATTTGACAATCATTAAAAACACTTCAGAGAAAGTAGATGTGGGACATTTGAAATCTTCACTGGCGTCGGATTCGATTCTTAGGACGTAAGACAAGAAGAGTTGGCCTTTCGGCTTCTCAAATGGTTTGAGAGAGTCTTCAAAAGGTGGGCAAGATGGAAGAAAATCTGAAACGTGTATACGGAGTGTACTGGTGACCATTGCATATCCATCAAGGATTTGGGGCTATGATATGCCACATTGGACTTCACTAAGAAAGATTTCTTGTGCTTGCTTCACAGCTGCAAAACCATTCTTGACAATCTTGGAGCATTGTTCTTTGGCATTTTGCAGGCACAATCCGAAACTTTGGCTTCAACCGTTCCTCATCGTTGCGACGACTCACGATGGAGGGTTGCTGGAGGTTGCTTAGCACGATTGTTTTGTGCCAAGTCCATCATTTGAAGCAAAATGAGTATGCGTGTGTGTGATGCTAAAAAGCCAGCAACTTATAACTCTATTCATACAATACAGTAGTGTATATAGTGTATATATATACACACATGCATTTCATTCATTTCAATTCAGCCCGTATATGAAATCAAAATTATGATATAGGGAAAGATTGCATAGATGTATTCTCCACAATTTCCAGCAGGCGAACTGCCCAAACTGGCAGGTTGTGACTAATGCCATTAGCATAAGCGAACTCAAGAAGACCTACGGCTCCAGTTGGGTCTCCCTAAGAAGGCCCCTGGCTCAGCAGTGGATGGTCTATCCACCGAAACCGGAAACTGACACATTGCGTTTGGGAAATGATGCGAAAACACGGCTGAAGCTTAAAGAGTTTAACTTGCAAGTGTGAAGTTTTTGTTTGATGTTGCACTCATGTGGAAACTGGAGATTCAGCTCATTGAAACTTGACTCTGCCAGGTACTTTGAGGAGTCATTTACTGCCAGAGTCCTATTGCAGCTACATACAGATATTATATATCTCTCCACCTTTCCATGTGACCTCTGGTCAAGCCACAGACTCATGTAGATGATGTCATATCATGAAAACATGATCTTCTAGTTGGGGCCTTGGAAACCTCTGGATCATGCCCCTTTACGTAACCCCCTCGTTCCAGACGTCCGGATCACTGCGGGACGATCCACAGGGTTTTTCGAGCCATACCCATATATAGAGATTATTCAAAAGCTGCATAGTCGGGAAATTAGACTACATGATACATGACATATATGTCCTTTTGGGATATCCAATGATGTTCTTCACAGAAGTTTTAGATGAGGCGGTTTGACATTACACAACTTGTGAAAGGTTTGGATATATGACTCATGGAACATCATGTCGCGTCAGCTGCTGATAGCATGCTCAGGGTGATGATCAACCACATGGCTTTGGACGGGAGAAGTCTCATTCTCAGACTCGCAGCTGAAAGATGCACGGATGGAAGCTAAAAGAAAACCTAAGGCCTTGTACATAATCTATTCAAAATGGCTGATGTGCGCAAGGGAGAGACACAGTGTATTTATATATGCGTACTATATATATATATATTGGTTGGATGATTAATGTGTATGCAAGACTGCAGGACATTATTGATATTCATCATCCAATGCGATTTGTCTCTGGAGGTTTCATTGTGTTGAAATCGGAAAACAAAGAAAGTGCAATACGGGCTTGCTCTCAGGTCCGTCTCTTTCAGAACAGCAAAGCTGAATTTTATTTACTCCATGGCGGCGTGCCCCAAGACTTCAAACTCCAAGTGTTCTTTGTTTGATTGAATTCTCCGATGTTGCTGCAGAAAATCTACAACATCCTCATGCGAAGGCTGCTCAGACTTTTTGAAACGATTGCAGAGTTGTAGAGGTACTCCGTGGTTTGCTACGTCCTTGCAATCCGAGATCGACATAATGGTACCTTGGCACGTTTGTTTGAGTGTGAAACATTTTACAACATTTCTACATGTGTTTGTTCATAGATGAAAAGTAGGTTTGAGGTTTGTTAAGGGTAGTGTGGTATTCTTTTTGCATCTTCAAACTATTTTGGAGCCTTGTGGGATTGTGGCAATCTTGAACCGCACCTCGTTTGTTAGATTTTGTTAGCATTTTGCATGGGATGCCGATGCGATTTCTTCAGGCAACATCATGTTGAACGATGAAGGGCACGTGGTTATCTCAGATAAAAGATGGCATTGTTGAATGACGACGCTGCATTGTGTGTATATGCCGTATGGTGGGGATTGAACTCCAAGTAGATTCAACCTGGATTCCAGCAGCACTTGGAGTCATCAAGAAGCATCCTGGGCTCCCAACTTTCACATGTCGTCGTGAATCCCAACGAAGGTTCTCCACGTGGACTTTGGTTTCATGTTGTGTGGCGCACCTGGCGGGAAGGTGGAACTACTGGAACTTGCAGCTGTTGTTTGACCTGTTTCGATTGGCGTGCATGTTTTGGTATGTGTTACTGCTTAAATCATGTGAATCTATATATGTGTGTGTGCGAATCATTGCGAATCCAGTGTTTCCAGAACATTCTTCCCGACCTTTTGGTTGTAATCAAGTCTTGCATGCAGGCCATGCAACACATCGGTGGCTTCGAGCATTCGGCAGGTTTCAAACTGACCAATGAGCACGGGAAGCTCAGAACATCAGAGGCAAACGACAGGAAAGGGGAGAAACCTGCAAGAAGTCGAAGTCCGGCTAAGCCCCATTGTTGAAGGTGTTGCGGTAGTGCAGGATTTCAGCAATCAATAGTATGGCCTGATGTATGATATCATTTGAAACTCTATCATACCATGAAACACGATTTGTCGCCTTATGCTTGTGCTTAGCTACCGGACTTTGTGCTTAGCTACTGGACTGTTTACAAACATCCAAAACATGTTGGAATTGGCCTGTTGTGTCAAGCTCCACTGATCCAACGGGGCGTTGAAAAAACCGTGTCCACCTCTGACAGCTGTCAATTCGAGGCTTGTGGAGGTGCTCGGACCCACGGATGGCCATGAATTCCAGGCAAGACTTGAGAAGAATGAGATCAGCTCAGCCTTGAAATGACTTGTACCTTTCTTATGATGTGTTTTCAAAACCTGCCTTTGGTTTTCAAACAAAGTGTTTGTGAGTGTGTGTGTTTTGGGGGAGTTTTGTGATCTACCCATCAGCTACAAGTCTGTTCAAAAAAAAAACTGTTGATTCGAAAACTCCTTCCTGGCAGCAATGACCTTGAACACCTTCCAGGTGTTCCGCTCCGCCATCCTGGATGGGATGAGGGCGGTTCGTACACACGCACAGGAGACGTGACAACCAAAACCCAAACGACGATTGCATCACCTGCTTGGCCGATGGCCACCGATGGCCAGGAGCTTTTAGGCTTGGTACAACTCAGCATGTTGGGATTCTCAGGCTATGAAAAGTCATGAAACAGCTGTATCTTTTGGTTTCGAACAACATCTCTCTAAGGATGAAACCCAGCAAATGATTTAGATATACATATATATATATTATGAGATTACATAAATCATATACAAGTATAGGAGTTGGATATGACAATGGGATGACATCCAAGATGGCAACGTTTTGTGTCTTTAAGGCTTGGATCGGAGAATAGCCAGATGAACTGCTTTTGCCACCCGCGAGGCTATCCTGAGGCAAAGCTTGGGAAGTTTCGTTGAAGAAAAAGATGTGAAAAGATGGCAAAACTTGGACGAAAAGAAGAGGACATGAGAACATTCGCCATTAGTTTTATAGGTTTCACATTTTTGATTGGAATTCCCCACAAATTCTCCATGTCGATTCTCCACTTAAGTGACAATCATTGCCAGCTATTTCGATGGATTCAGAATTGACGTGGTGTCAACATAGTATGTAGCATCTACCAGGCTGTCTTGGAGGACATTTGCGACCGGCTTGGACTGCTGCGGGCCCAGTTGCCGTTGTGTGGTCATTCACTTTCTCACCTCTTGTCAATCCAGAATTTCTGTGTAAAAATACTTACACATCATATTTACATATTTTCTTTCCGTGCACTTCTGTACATTATCCAATATCATCCAATATGCACATGTTTTTAATCTATGCCGGATCCTACTCCCAAACATAAGTCCCATTGGTGTCTTTCTGACACTTTCGTGTGGATATTTGATGCACAGCTGGTTTGGAGCATCCAATAGACCTGTCTGAAGGCCTGGGGGAGTTCGAAACGGTGGAGACAGGAAAATCTCTGACGAGGTGCCACAGTATCGGAAGGTGATGGTAGAATCTATCAGAATACCAGACAACTTGAGCCATGTGTTCATGTTTGTTGTGCAGATGCAAAAGATGCATGTGCTGCAAGAATCTTTCAGCCTGTATTGAACTACAACATTGGACTATATTGGAATTGTCATACAATTGAGAGCAGTACAGGGACATATCATGAAACATCCATCCATGACATAGATCATTTTGTTGTAACCTTAGGACTTTTTCCACTCTTGCCATGCTGGCCAGGAGTTTCGACAAGCAGTGAACAAGCCTTGACCTCAATTATTTGGATCAAAAAAAACCCTGCGGCAGTCCAGATTCCACCAGTGAAACACGTTCTCCAGAGGATGATCGACGACTCCATTGACCACTGGCGGTCTCGATTGCACCTTGGATTTGACAAAATGGTGACGATGAGTTGGTAATGGATGCATCTAATGCATTCAAAGTGAGGTGTTCTTGAATATTGATTTTTGGCTTCCTTGATTTTTGAGATGAATTTTCAGGTACGACACATACCAATACCACTTTGTGGGTGTTCATTGAGCTCGCTTCACGTTCTGATCGCGTTCCCATGCTGTATGCCAAATGGCACAGCATTGCCTACGGCTGGAATCAATTTCGTTACAGTTGAAGCAGCTTTGAGTGGGCTTACCTGGTGTCTGAGTAAAGGCCAGACAGGGTCATTGGATGTCATTGGTTTGCTTAAAGCGGATTTAAAAAAAAGGCTATCAGCTGCTTAAAACCGCTAAACGAATGTTGTTTGCCATTTGCCATATGTTCGTATGTCCAGGATTGGGTTTAGGGCCCACTATAATCAGATCATAACCAATCATCAACGCATATCAAATGCAGTTCACATGCTATACATTTTACGACATGCGATTTGTATCTACAGATTTCACATTTTCATGAAGATTGGTAGGTGAGTGACTTCAGTCTGTATGTGTAAAGCTCAAGGTCCAGTTACCATGGTGCCAAGCCTATCAGCCAAGACTCCATGCCGAGAAGCACGGCAGCTGCGCATGATAATCACAAAACAGGTCATTTCAATTCATGTCATATCATTTCCACAAATGTACAAGTTCAGCTCGCATGTGGGCAAAGATGGTAAGGCACTCTCGTTGCACCTATATTTTCAGTTTTATTTGGTCCATGAATTGTCCATTTGCACCTCCCCATGACTTGAAGTCATGATGCGCCATGATCCCACAGGGATGGTCCCAAGGATCCTTGGGTGGCGCCCCAGTTCCGCCCACCGGTGGAAACACCGGTAGTCATGGGCAAGCGACGGGTTTCACAGCACTAGGATGCAATCCCAAATCGGCTCCGGTTCCAATGCCGGCCTTGGGGCATCCCATGCCCATGGCAATGGCTCAACCGATGCTGGCTGCCTTACAACAAATCTTAAGTGGAAACCTCCTACCACCTGCTCCAAATGGGGGTGCCACTGCACCTCCACCTGCACCTGCTGCACCTGCTGCAGCTCCACCTCCACCTGCACCTGGTGTTCTTCAAGCAGCTCCAGTTCTTTCCACCAAGGTGCAGCCTCCGTTACTTGGAGGCAATGGCAAGATGTGAATCAAGACCACGCACAGCAGGGAGATCTTGGATATTATTTGATGTGATGAGATTGATTTATTGTTCTTCGGGTAGATTGTAAATGACAAAAGAAGGCCAGGTCCCGGCTTGTATCAACCAGACCACGGCTGGTATCATGATTTCCGATACAAAATCCTTCTTTCACACGCATACACATTGGTGAAATCCTATAGCCTACAGTTATATTAGACAATACATTATCACTCATCATTACGTATTAATACAATCACATGTTTTCAATTGTGAATCTTGGATTTTTTTCATTTTTGTTGAATAACTTCTAAGTTTCCCAGCTTCAGGTCTCAGGAGCAGAAGGATCTGAAAGATGGCACCTCCAAATCTCAAACCGTTGGATCCCTTCTTTCCGCCTACGATGATGACAGCCATGATGAAACCGAAGACACGGGAAAAAACGCCGTGGCAAAGGTAGAGACGGGTCCTGAGACGAAAACGGTCCCAACAGTGGAATCTAGAAGTTGGTCCAACTGGGAAGATATGTGACTCAGCTTTTTGTTTACAGATTTTTGGGGAGGTGCTTCAGTGCTTTTGATTGTTTTGTTTCGAGGTTTTTTGGGAGTGATTTTTGTTGTAAGATGACTGATTTAATGTACTTGAATGTATTTTGATTGTTGTATATATTGCTGGGCTGAGCATGACACTTTTTGTGTGATGGGAAGGTTCCAAAATTGCTGTGATGCACACGCCGAAACTGACTACGTATATTTCAATATATTTCAAAATTTGGACGAATGACAGTATGACATATTGCTAGCCACATATTCATTCTTACCTTTGACTTGTTGTTCTCATATAACCACTGACCTTCATTGATTGTTAAAGATTCCTATGTCTTTCGGGTTGTCTTCAATGCATTCAGGTTGGATCCACGGCGGCGTCACGGCATTGTCATGGGGAAGCAACCGGAAGATCTCGTCCTCGCATGGCCACGAGACTTGTCGCACTATCCTCCTGGATATCCACCGGCGCAGCCACCTGGATGCTGTACACAACGTTGTCACTGCATGGATGGTACAAAGAGGCACACCTTCCCCCAAAAAAATGACACAAGTTTGATGGTCTTCGGTAGTTCAATGATGTTCACTGTGTTTTTTTTGGAAGAGTTGATGTTGGGAACTCCTACTGTAGATGTCATATGAAATTTGGATCACTTTCCAAGTTTTCTTCCAAGTTCAAAAACCCTACTGTATGGAAGTCTTGAATCAAACACTTGTGAAATGCAACTTAAACAAACATTTCTAGAACTACAAAAAATGTGTACAATCTTCTGCAACATATTTGTTCAAAATCCACCAATTTGGATGATCTTGATCTTGGAAAAAAGGGTCCCGTATCCGCCGGGGAGGCCAGAGCAGTGGGAGATGAAGAAGGACTGGCTGGATGATGCCTCGGAGGAGGTCAAAGGGCAAACTTTTTTGTTTGGCACAAATTTTTGAGGAAAAAAGCTGATCCAACATGGTGAGAATTTGATTCAACAGTTGGAATCAAAAGATACCTTATGGAATATATTCAATGTTTTTCCTTTTACTGAATGCCTTTCATCCAATGGCAGATGGATGCAGATGACTTGTCCAAGCCAGTAGATCAACCCATGGTGCCTTTCCCTGGCTTCCCTTCGCCGTGGCGCCTGACACAGGCCAAAAATCGGGCACAGTCTGCTCAGAAATCCATAGAGGCACTGAAGTGGCAGACATCACATAAGGAGTTCAGGGGAATGCAATTGTCACACATGATGATGTATGTTGAGAATCCACCTTTGTTTATTGATATTGGAAGTTCCAGTTTGGTGTCAGATCAGAATTCGAGAATCAACATGTCGTAGAATGCTTCAGTTTTTCTGTCGCTTGGGGTACTCAACCTGAGCTCACCTTTCTACTGCGTCAGGCATTCAGTGCCCAGTCCTTCTGCTCACGTCGCGGAAAAGTGTCCAAGCAGTTTCCTCAAGAAATCAAGTCTAAATTAGATTGAACGGCTTAGCTGTGCGGTTTTGGTTTTGATAGCAATCCACTGGCAACAGCAACATATCATTGAAAAAGCGATGATTGAATCTTTGGAAGCAGCTTGGTTTTTTTGCACATGTTCACGGTTTTGGTCATTTAAGTCTCCCCTATGTGTCACAGACATATTATATTATTGGGAGTAGTGCCTCCGGACCAGAATTCCAAATCTAAGGCAACACTACTTGGAACCGCAGGGCGATGTTGCCAAACCAAGTAATCCACAGGCAGAGGTGCGGCTGCAGAGCCAATGCGCCCTCGGAAGTAAACGATATCATCCCAAGTTTGGTGTTGGACAACCTACACAGGGTCGATTCTGTAGGACTATTTGTGTTCTTTGAACTAGTGGAAGATTTTGTCAAGTTGCACATCATCTATGTCTATGACTGATCACTCCAAGCTGTTTGGAACATACTAGAACACGTGCCTCTCGTGTTGGAGGTTCAAAAGGAGAAACTGTGTAGCTTCAAGGTCTGCCTCCACTGCTGTCATCATCATCATCATCATCATCATCATCATCATCATCATCATCATCATCATCATCATCATCATCATCATCATCATCATCGCTCGTTGTTGTTATTGTTGTGGTTGTTGTTGTCGTTGTTGCTTTTGGTGGTGGTCGCAGTCGTCTAAATGCTAAATGCTGGCGGGCAGGTGCGCTCCAAGCTCCACCATTTGGGCCAGATGCTCGCTGAAGCCCTGCGAGATGCTGTTGCAAACCTACCGCGGAGTGCTGAGGGGTCAGAAACTCAACTTCCCCGATGCCTGTCCCGTGTATTTTCTTCACACACAACTTGACACATTCAGTAATTTAACATGCTTCAAATTTTACATATGCATGGTGTACGGTGCTGTTTCCCCTGAACAATCATTTGTCCTTTCCCCGCACGTGTTTGTTGTGTTCCCATTCGATTTCCACGTCTCTGCCGTGTGTGGATGTGTCTCATATTGTTCCATGCAAGAAGTTTATTTGTTGGAGTGGTGTGTAATTATTTGCTGTGCATCTCAAACTTTGAGAAAACCCCGATATCGTTGGAAGAAGTTTCTACATATATGCCTCGATGATCCAATCTTCCAATTTTGCTCTGAGATGTCACAGGTTTCCAGTTCCAGTGCGCTCTCTTCTTTTAGCAGCTGGTCTAGGCATGGGATGTCATTCAGATTGGTCAAGTGAAGGATGTGAATGTTTGCAACGTGCCCTGTTCGGAGGTGCGGACTATGCACCACTCCGCATTCGTGCTCTTTCGGAGGCCACTTGTGATGGTTTGCAGGTGATGCTCCTTTCGCGGCGATCCACTAGTTCGATCTCAATTTTTGAAGTAATTTGGAAACCAACCCACTCGTTGTCCCGTACATGTATTGAGAGGCAGTGCAAGAAAATTTGGACCTTTCAATGATAATGTACCCGCTTGAATTCCAGATTTGTATTTACAGCTATATGTTATACAATTATACAATATACATTTGATCAGTAGGTGTTTCTTCAGCTGCCTTCAAGTGATTCATTCTTTTTCCCAACGTGCAGCCAGGCAGTTCGAATACGTTTTGACCCGGCACGGAATCCAAGAGTTCACAGCTTTCATGTGACTTATCGGTTCAGATGTGTGCCTTAATCAACTTAATCCGCGCTACGTTTAGGGCCCTGGATGTCAGGATGATGTATATATTATTCATATATAGCAGCTAGGACATGAGTTGAGTTGACACACCAATTTGATTCTAAAGCATTTGTTACGAGAGCTTGAATGACATTAGCGTTTCATGGGTTTTCTGCTAAGATTGGAGCGAGAGTTGTCCCACATGGAGCGGCAGGGGTTTGAATCTCAGTTTTCAAAGCAAAAAAATACAACCATGCTGTAATTGCTTCCTCTTGAGGATTTGTGTGATACCGGGCCCTACCTTGAGGTTTTTGTTCAGATGTTTGAAAAAAGCATTCCTATTGGCACAGGGTTGATTTGAGAAGTCAGACATTGTCCCGGTGAATGTTTAGGCGCTCCTGCGATTACAACTTGTTCTCCCTGAGGGAGAGGCTGCCGGGTGGTTGAGTCTTCAAGTTGTTTTTTAGCAGCCCATTGATTGCTGTTCGCCATGACAACAACAGTATCTTAGTGGATCAAATGATTGACCCCCAAGAATTGATGATTGGAACATGAAATAGATATGAGATGATATGAGCAATTGTTTCCTGTCATTTTGGCACCCGGATTTTGAGCCATACGCATGTCATCGCCATATACCTGTCATAGCATTGTCCTGTTCGCAGGTAGCTGTGGATGTGGGCAGACTACAAGACCAGCCGATTGATATGAAGACTTTGAGTTGGTATCCCTGGAACTAGCAAATCTATAGCAAATCTGTTCCAGTAAATCAGAAATCAGAGGTGATGAAGATATTGAAGATGGTCTTGTGGTACGTGCTCAACACTGAGTTTGTTTTCGCTAAGCCTAAGGGCTTCTGAAGCTTCCAGGTCAGATTGTTTTACAGGAAACGTTCACCAACCATTAGCTAGCGGTCGGGTTTGGATGGAGCCAAAATTTTCGCAAAATTCATATGATGACTCAGGGGGCGGATACCAATGTGGCGGTTAAGCATGTTGGAAAAAACAGCTAAAA
>DF239346.1:98273-116013 GCA_000507305.1 Breviolum minutum Mf 1.05b.01 | reverse complement strand
GTGTGTTGTTGTTGTTGTTGTTGTTGTTGTTGTTGTTGTTGTTGTTGTTGTTGTTGTTGTTGTTGTTGTTGTTGTTGTTGTTGTTGTTGTTGTTGTTGTTGTTGTTGTTGTTGTTGTTGTGTTGTCGTTGTCGTTGTTGTTGTTGTTGTTGTTGATGATGATCATGAAGCACGATGTGAAAGAGGTGGAGGATGTACTCGTGTATACTCAAGTGCGACATGATTACACATGTTAAGTTATATATACATCAATGTCAGGAAACGATGTGAAGATCGAGATATTATCTTAATGTGCCTCAATGCTTCCTCTGAATCACTCCAAATGACTTTTGCAGACTTATCAGGCACCGCCAGCACCACCTCCACTTGGCGTGGCAGGCCAGGAGGATGTCCCAATGTTGGAGGATGTTTGGCTAAAACTGTGAATATTTGTTTGTAGAAATGGCTGAAGGATTTGTTCTGCCAACAAATAAAAGCAGGATGCTAATTCATACAGATGACTTGATGGATATGCACCGCTTGCTCTGCAGATGTGCCAGCCATTCATGGTGCCGTGCCGGGCCCGCCGCCAATGGATTTGGTGAAGGAGTGGGATGGAAAAGTCAAATGGAACAAGTTGAGAAATGTTGAGAAGAAAAGTTAAAGTCGTCAGTTTTGTGACAAGAGAGGAAAGCAAGGAAGTAGACAGTTACTTCATTGATACTAGGTGTCATTGTTGCATATGACAACTAGATATTGTCACATAAATCATAAATGAATGTTAACTGCCATTCCTACATGTGACTCAGCCAACAGACTTTTCAGCTTGGTCAAGACTGCTTGACCGGTGTGTGATTGGAGGATGGGATGCAGCCTTTTCCTGGGAATTTACCTCCTGGATTTCCGTCAACTGCTTAAACCATTTTAAGCCATTGCAAACAGCAAGTAGCACTCTGTGCTGATTCTGCTTCAAGCCTGTTTCCACAGCAAGAAATTGTGATTGAAGAATGTGGATTATACCCTAAATGCTTGGTGTAACTACCAGATTCAGTCACACCAACGACCATCTCAGCCAGCTGTTCAGTGACAACAAATGTATTATTTGTTTTCAAACAGCTCGGGTTTTTTTCCACCGAGGCCTGGTTTTCCTCCCGGTTTTCCGCCTGGCTTTGGTGGTTTTCCCGGTTTTCCCGGTTTCGGTTTGCCACCTGCAAACTTCATGAGGCCCTGCGAATGACTGGATGGTGCGAGGGGGAAAAATACCCACAATTTTTGAAGGTTGAAGGTCCAACGGTTTTCTCTCAAAATTAATAGTTCATTTTGTACAAAATACTGGATGTATTAGCAAGAAATGCAGTCTCTCAGAGCTTTCAATCTAATTATCCAGATACATCCAGATAATGGAAAGATCATCATATTTTCAATCCATTAGAATCCCAGCATGTCAAACACCTTGTGGAGTCGAGATATCATGGCGAAAATCTCCAGGCCCATGGATCCTTTGCGACCCTTGGAGCTCGGCAGCCTGAAATTTGCTGACCTTTTTTTTGCGATTTGGAACTCGCTTTGCAACGCTGTGTTTTTCTTTGTTAAACATCCAGGTTGGATAATTCGGCACCGGAAACGACATCAAAGATGCCTCCCAAGGTTTGGGGCTGGGGTGTCGGGTAACGGCTGACGCAATGAGAGGCATTTACTGTTGAAATGGTGTTGAAATAACTTTCATGAATTCATGAACACTCATGAACCATCGTGAACCATGAGTTGTTGCATGCAACAGTAAAAGCAAGATCCTAGTTGTGTATCTAAGTGTGACAGTCACTCTTCAACAGTATACTATGATTGAGCACCTGATTGCTACTGAGAAGTCAAACTGTAGCTTGAAAAGGCTCTTTATTGAAATTGGTCACTTTGCTTGTACCTAGAAAGAAGCTTGGAGTTTGCGATGTCAAACACTTGGCAAAACTCAAGGCTCCTCCGTGGCAAAACACCCAGCTTCCGTTCGGGGCCCTTGGATGTGATTCGGGTGACATAACTGGATCCAAAGTTTGTTCTACTTGGCTCATGGTTTCATATGGATCCTTTCAAACCAGATGCATTTGGAGATGATTGCAGGAAACCGCGTCGTGATATCCGTGACAGAACCTGTTTCCCATGCCAAGACCTCCTCCAAAGTCAACCCCAGTGCAGATTCCAGACTGGGTCCATGTCCTCAGCACTTGGGATGGTTTATCAGTTGAATTATAACAGTTATATACAAGACTGTAGAGAGTTCCATTGTGCCCTTTGCTTTTTAATTCTTGTGTCAAAGGCTTGCATGAGGTTTTAGTGCCAAAGATCATGATTTCTAGCAGAGCCAGGTTGGTCTCTGACGAGATTTATTGTAGATTCGAGATTGATTTGAAGATCTCTCCACATCTTGAAGACAATTGTGAATATCCTAGATCGCGTTCATGATGGGTACAGGCAAATGGAGTAGCATCCTGAAAACATTTGACTGAATTCATGGCGGTTTTTGCAAGGCCCTTCATCCATGATGTTTTGACGTTGGCAACAACATGATTCAGGACCCATGAGGCATCTTGGATCTGATGTTTGGATATGCAGTTGCAGTCTACATAGCTTACAGTTGTTGGCTTGGTTGGAATTTCGGATCAGAATCATGAATCACAAGGGTGATGATGATGGATGATGATGATGNGATGAGGATGAGGATGAGGATGATGATGATGATGATGATGATGATGAGGATGACGATGACGATGACGATGACGATGACGATGAGGATGATGATGAGGATGAGGATGAGGATGATGATGAGGATGACGATGACGATGACAAGGACGATGACGATGAGGATGATTATGATGACGATGACGATGACGATGAGGATGATGATGAGGATGAGGATGAGGATGATGATGATGATGATGACGATGACGATGACGATGACGATGACGATGACGATGACGATGACGATGAGGATGACGATGACGATGACGATGAGGATGAGGATGAGGATGAGGATGAGGATGACGATGAGGATGACGATGAGGATGAGGATGAGGATGATGATGATGATGATGATGATGATGATGATGATGATGATGATGCTGATGCTGATGCTGATGCTGATGATGCTGGTGGTGATGATGATGCTGGTGGTGATGATGATGGTGATGGTGATGGTGATGGTGATGGTGATGGTGATGGTGGTGGTGGTGGTGGTGGTGGTGGTGGTGGTGGTGGTGGTGGTGGTGGTGGTGGTGGTGGGACGAAAGCGGTTCACAACAGAACAAGAAACAATTCTCGCGTTGGCTGCACTTGATGAAGACACGAACTGATCCCGTTGCGACAGGTTGACCTGCAGGGGCATATCTCAATGTGAAAGACTTGTGCAGCAAAAAGATGGCGCCAAAATGGGCAGAAAGATGGGTTTGTAGAGTCTATAATATTTATTAATATTTGTTGTGGTTTGTTGGTGTAATCATTTACTCTATCTTAATTTGATGTACTGGTGAGTTTTGCAAACATCAACAGTTTTGACCACTATTTCATCCGGATGCTTCCATTTTTTTGGATCAACCATTCTCACTGGGCTTGTCAGGACCAAGGCCGTGAAATCACATGTAATCCCTACATTGATGAAATGTTTGAGATTGTCACTGGGATATAGCAGAATGCATGCAATCGAAAAGTCAAAATAAATCAACAACCATTGATTTCACTGACGGACACTTGTATGAGCTTTATAGTTGAGAAGCTTTGTTTAAGACGCTGCACCCCTCCTTGCAGCCAGAATTGGTAGTGCTAGGCCGTATTACAAGGTACGGTATCCATCGGATTCCATCGGCAAGCAACACGCTGTTAGGTTTCCAAATCCTGTTTTCCAGCATCCATGGCGCCATGCTGATCAAAGTGCCAGCATGGCAGCAAGGAAGCGAAGCTGAATCAGGTGCTCGGTGGAGTGACCATCCACCAAGGCATAACAGGATGCCTGTGCAGATGTGGCTTTTCACGAAGTCGTTTTTTAAAAAAAGCTGTGCCAGATTCAATCGATATCGCTTTGTCATCATGATTGCAGGTTGAAATTGCACCATGGGTGCCCTGTACTAAACTCAGTGTTGAACTAATGCGAGCGTGGTCGCCCCTCGTCTTGTATGCCTCAACGTTTGATGTCACAAAATCCCCAAAAGGAAACAAAAAGATACACTCAGGTGACGCACTGCAGCATAAGTGCATAATGAAAAAATGGTGCAAAAAAGATTCTGGTGCAGAAAAGATTCTGGGGAAAATATGGGTTAAATAAATTAATGGTAAGATCCTAAATCCATGGTAAGATTTCCACCCTGGCAGTCTTTTTCCCATGTGTTTTTTCGGCCAACGTCTTTGGCATTTATAGTCAGCTGTCACCTAAAACACTATTGGTTTTTAGGATCAGAGGGTGAGGCTAGTTCACCATTTGCCAAGTTCAACTTGCTCAACTTGTTTTGCTCCATCTTAATCATTTCGCGAGCACTTTCTTGGTCGCATTTGCAATCTCTCGAGATCAAATTGAGAGGTCCGCGTTCATTCCTCCAGGGAAAAGTCAATTTAGGAAAACTGCTTGGCATGTCATCCATATCTATGTTGTCATGCCAACATGCTTTGTCATGCCATATTTTCATGATAAAATTTATTCATTCATGTTATCATGTCAACATGTTTTGTCATGCCACGTTTTCAAATTAAACCTTTGTCATGTCAACATGTTTTGTCATGCCATGTTTTCAAACATATTAAACCTTTTGTCATTCATGTTGTCATGCCAAAATGCTTTGTCATGCCATGTTTTTTCAAAATAAACCTCGGTACCTTGGAAGCCATTCTTCCACAAATGGAATCCCACAACTTAAGCAAAGCCTTTCACAGCCAATGACCTCCAAGTAGGATTGGTAGTCCATCTTCTCAACAAAGTTCTCACCCATAGTCACAATCAGCCAAAAACAGAGCAAATACAATAGAGCCAAAAATGCTTTAGGGTGGCAATATGAGTGGTGGCCTTACGGTGTCAAGTTCACTTGGTTTGACATGCTGGCATGACATGTTAGCTTCACATCATGTTTGTTTGGCATTTTGGCATGGCATGATGTTGGTTTGGCATGGCATGTTGATTTGTCATAAATGGAAACCCTTACTAACTCACGTCATTTTCCAGCTCGGACCAAGTCACTTCTTGAAGATAGGCTTCATCACTTTTTTGTGATCTGGAGATTCTTGTTTGGTTTCCCGCCTTTGGTAAAGGGCAACTGTTGAATCAATCAACGCCTGCACCCTGATACGGTTTTCACGGTCCTCAACACTTAATTTTGAAATCACTTTGGACCGGATATCTTTCATAGTTAAGGACCCTGATGATTCCTCACTCAGCACAGCTTTCACAAGCCGCTTGACCTTCTTGTTCAAGGAGGGTTCCTCCTGCACCACCCCTCCCATATGAAAAAAAGCTATAGTGGCATCTTTCCTGCGCCCAGTCCTGATCAGGTGCACCATCATTTGGCATACCAGCACTTCTGCCTCCAAGCCCAGGTTCCAATCAAGTTTAAATTGAAGCTACACCATCACATGACAAATTTCACATCATGCCACAAAGCCAACAATTGAAGAACCTTTTCGCTGTCACAAGACACTTGTTTTTTCCAATCATTGCATTAAACGGTGGGCCCTGTACAAGTTCCCTCGGTTCGTGCTTGACATCAGGAGACCTGTGATGTCGATGTGATGTTCAATCAGAATTCGGTCTAAGACCTTGAACGGGATTTGTGAATCATTTTCCAGATCAAATCCCCACAGCAAGATTTTGTCGGCTTTGACAATTGATGGTGGTAGCGGCACCAACTCCTCAACTGGGATGGTGTCTGCTGGGGACCAAGAAGAAAAGATGTCTAAAACCTGTTTTTTCCGACCAACTTTCATGTTGGCCTCACGGGATTTTCCGGGAAAGTACCACTGCACCAGGCACTCTTCATCATCAATGTCAAGAGCTTCCCCCAAAACAAATGGAAGGACCGCCCTTCCTCCTTCGCAATTTCTCACAATCACATAATCACCAGCAACACAATAAGGACACATAGCTTGGGGTTCTTCAGATGCCCCAGAAACAACACGCATCAGGGACTCCACTGGCATCCCAGGAACATCAGCTCCTGCAGTAAACAATCATGAAGTTACAGCAAATGTCAGTGCTACTTCAAACCTGTCAATGCTTTACAATTGCCAACATTTTAAATCATTGAACATGTCAAGTCATGTCAATATCAGTTATCATGTCAAAGAAGGTCATGATCATGCCAAAATCATGGACAATATCACAAGAACATCCTGGGGCAGCTGCAAGTAGAACATCATCGGGCACTTGGTGGTGACCATCACGCACAGGAATGCTGGTAGCATTCCGGTTGACATTCAAAATGTCTTCAACCATGCGCTCCACTGGCATAACACTGCCGAAGTCGGTAGAAGTGACCTTCTTCAACCATTCAAGTCCTTGTTTTTCCTTTTCATGGAGTTGATTGGTTGAAGCCAGTGTGAACTCAAATTTGGTGATGAAGTCTGCAAATTTTGCTTTCTGGGTTTCATTGAATTGATGGTACACAGGTCCTGGGAAACTTCTTTTAACCACCTCGATCTGATCCGGGAAGAGCACGAGCTTCGGCCTGCTCCAAGCATCATCAGAAAGGTACCTCAAATCAAGGGAATTTGGAATGCTTTGGTAGCAAATCAAGGGAACCTTTAGCCAAGAAGCTGTTTCCACCGGCAGAAGATGCCACCTGCAGTCCTGCAAGCCAGGAAAAGATAGCAAAAGGTTGATTGAGGTGTTTGACTTCAAACAACACGAGCCGTCCTGAAAACTTCCAGGTCATGTACATTCCGGAGATTATGTACATCCACTCCCAACTTTGTTCGATAGGCCTCAAAGTCAAGTTGGGCTGAAAGATGATTTGACTGGACAATGTAACTCTTCAAACCTCGTTTGATAATGTCCATCATCTCTGGCTCACTCAAGTAGCTCTTTCCAATCAGTGCAGCTCTGATTCGAGAAAAAGCCCGGTCACAGTGGGAATGTGTGTGACCCACCAACTTGTAGCAGGTGCGAATTCGCCACAACCGTGTTGAGGAAAGCACTGAAAGCATCCATACAATGGCCGTGAAGACAATGCCATTTTTGGTCTCTTTTGGGGTATTGTCTGCAGAGAGAACCAGGCTCTGCGGAACATAGCCCGCCTCACAAATCTTCCTGTGTAGATTTTGGAAAATCAGGGACCCCTGTGAACTACCACCATGTTTAGAATCCTCCCAAACGCTGGTGATTGTGAGATCATCATGCGGAGTTCCCGTCCATATGCATCCCACCAATCCAATCACCATCAAATAACCGGTACGCATGAGAGGCGTCGATCGCCTGACACACTGGATTCTATTGTAAATCAAAATAAAGCACTCATGACCATTCCATTCTCACATATTACTAACATTCTGAGCTGATTAAAATCAAGTTGCATGCTATGGACACAGGGCAAGTTCGTCTTGCTTTGATCCATCTTGTCCACTTGAAAGTGCCTTAGAACAAAATAGGTGAGGTTGAAACAACAAGTAAAATCAAGTCAAGTCAACCTATCTCAAGCAGTCAGAGTATAACAACAATTTCCAAGTTACCATTCATCATGCTGTGACCTGCGGGCTTGCTCCATCAGCCTCTCATCACAAAGCCTTTGAGCAGATTGAAAGGCATAATGCTTGCCTAGCCGGTGGCGCAATGCCTTCAGCAGGTCATCATTGTCACGGCCAGTTGAACCAATGAGGGACTGAAGCAGTTTGCACACAGAACATGCAACAAACATGGAAGTCCTTGATGCTATTTGGATGTGTGGGCATTCAACCCTCCAAACTTCAAAGAACGTCACTTGTGTAGCCGGTCTGAAATCCAATCTAGAAAGATCTTCTTGCGAGCGCTCAAAAGCATACATGGCATAGTATTCGGATTTCCGTCCATAGGGCAAATACACACACCCATTCATCGGAGATTGTTCACCATACAATTCTGCATGTTGCTCCAACCACACACGGGCATCCTTAGAACTCATTCATGTCAGAAACAAGCACTCACAAATGCTTTCAGCAACAGCAAAAGGTCAAATATTCATACATGCCAAGGCTCTATGTAGCGGGGAGGTTTGGATTGGGAACGGATACTCAATCGACTAAGTCCTTCCTGCTTGCTCAAGACTGTGATTTGGCCCTTAGCAATTGCCTCTCTTGCCAGTTGCAATTGATTTGATGTCACTCCAGACACCATTTGGAATGCTTGTTGGCATAGGACAACCCCCATGATCTTGAAACCATTTTTCTCCTTCAGAAGCTGGATTAGAAGTTCCATCCGCTGATACTTCGGAATGGAGGCCCACAGGATTCTGAAATTTCTTACGATACCAACGTTTTCCCTGAACAAAGCCAGGCACCGATGGGGAGTGGAGCCTTTCGAACATTCCTGAGTTGGTCCCAAACTGGCACACATAAAAGGGGATTAACAAGTTGACCCTGTAACCAAAAACTTTTTAAAACGTGACATTTCAAAACTTTATAATAACTTGAGCTGACAATCTTTCTCAACGACTTTTCGGATGGTGTCAACGTTGGCAAAAACTTCACACTTCAAAGCCTTTGCAACACGGTTTCTTTGCCTCATGTTGGCTCGAAAAAATTCAGGCGCAGCTTTCAACATCATTTCTGCCCGTTGGTATTTCTTTTGCGGTGGCATTTCCTTAGGTATCAACACTGCAAGTCTGACAGGCTGACTGTTAAAAAGATATCATGATGATTCAAAGAAAACAGCCAAGGTTCCGCATACAAGGCATCTTCACGAGCTAGCTCAGACAAGGCAAGCTGTCTGGCTCGTGAAGACAGTGGAAGGTCAGTACAATTTCCAAGTGCAATTTGCATGTTCTCAACCAATTCAGCTGATGGAACTTGCCAAGGGCTCCATGTTGTCAAGCACTGAACAAGCCCCATTTCCCCTTCTGATGTTGCAAGCCATGATGAATGAATATTTTTCTCCACTTCACCTTCATGTTCAGCTATTTGTTTATTTAACTGTCCATCATCATCAACTTTGAGTGGCCAGAAGTGCACCAAATCGATAGTAGCAATTGAGATGGTCCTTACAATCAAACGCCAGCAAAGGACAAACACAACCAGTCATCAGTCAGACCGTCAAAGAGTTGCAGTACCAAGGCACTCTGCATCATCAAGACCTTTTGGCAAGTATGATTGCCCAACGACGTATCGCCCACCATTGTAAAAAAGAACGACATCAACACCGCAAGCACAAGCCATGCCATGAAGCAAGGCCACATCACCCCAAGCATGGGCAGCTGAAATCCTGGGTGCCCACCTCAAATGATTCAAACCCCACAGAATCGTTTAACATTAATTCCAATCAGTAAAACATGACTGGTCACACTAAGACTTGGACGTTGCAATGGTTTCATTCGAAGTAGTTCTCACCAAGTCTCCAATGCTAAAATCTTCCCACATTTCTAGGCTGGCATTTTCTTGGACCCAGCCCACAGCCATCTTCTTGAGTGATCTCAGTTTCATCTCTTTGGAGCCTGACTGTTTGATGGTTGTCCACGGTGCCTTTCTAGAAGACCTCAATTTGCAAAAGTTGTTGTGATCATGACAATGATGACGATGAATGATGATGATGATGATGATCATGATGATGATGATGATGATGATGAGAGGATTATGATATCAAAACGGTCACCTCAAAATCTTTTACAAGCCACTGAATTTTCTTGATGGAATACGCAGCCACCAGAAACGCATCCGCCAAGCAATCTCCATTAGTAACCCAGTCCACAACTGTGAGGCCAGCCGTTCCGGCTTGTTCATGCAAAGTCTCAGGGCAGTGGATTCCTCCACGGCCCTGCTGCTTTGGGTGCTTTTCTGGTGTGTGGGTGGCAGCCCATGAAGGGCTGAACAATGGACACTCTATTCCCGCCGCCATCCAAAACGAGCAAGTCCGCTATCCAACATCAACTAGATTGGCATCACTCATGAGTGTTTGTGTTGGCAGTTGGCATGTTAGGAATGGGCTATTGGCATGTTGTGGCATGGATTGTGACACGTTGTGGCATGGTTTGATATGTTGGCATGGACTGGCATGTTGGCATGGATTGGCATAGGTTGTCATGTTGTGGCATGCGTTTCTGATATTGTCACTGATATTATGCTGACTTGATCAAATAATTATCATGACACCATGCACAAATTCATGCAAAAAAAACATGGCAACATGTAAGCATGGCAATCATGGCAATCATGGCATCATCAAGTCTAACCCCCACTTTTTTCCAAACATCTCCAAGCTATCAATCCAAGTCCTGATTCCACCTGTCACTAAGAAACAACCTTCAGTGTCACTCGTACATGGCAACAAAGTCGATGTTCCAAGGTGGCCAGTCAAAAACCATCATCATGTCAATCAAGTTCCGCAATGAACTCACGCCACTCGACCAAATGATTCCAGCAAACTCTGCCCTGTGAGTGCAGGCCGTGGGCCACCACTGTTCTGCCCTGCGGGTGGGGAAGGTGTGTTGTTTGCGGGCAATGTGGGTGGCGAAGGCAAAGGAGAAGGCGTTGTTCCATTCCTTAAAGGTAACCGACAATCCAACACAAACCAAACAAACCACCATCATGCTTTAAACTCAAAAACTTGAACCCAGCATCGGTGGCCTTGGCTGCGGCTTTGGCTTCGGAGTGGCACTCACACCATGAGTCCTCTCGAAGTCAATGAGGGCCTGATTTTTCAAATGACACAAAATTTGCAAGTACTGTCAGAGCTAATACATTCAAGACACCATAAATCTTAAATACTGATAAGTCACTTGTGGTTTCGGAAGGGCAGAGACAGATACGAGGCGTTTCTGTTTGACCCATGCCATCAAGTTGTTCAAGACCCATGTTTTGTGGGCAGCACTGCGGACAACACCCACGGCCCTCCCGTTGCTGAGGAGCACCCCAAACAACTTAGTGCCACTTGCCACCGTCAAGTCCTGCAGTTGACAAGCCCCATCAACAGTGTCATGTCAAAACATGAGACAAGTCACAACATGATGACATGCCAAGTATCAATGAGAGTGCACTCCGATGGGCCACCAAAGACTTGAAGAAATTCTTGAACAAGGGTCCAATGATGCTCATGTGGAAAAGGGATAACAAACTTCCCTTCCAATGCAAGTTCAAGTCCACCATCATCGGTTCCATCTTCTGTCACTTCACGATCAGCTGTCATGTCCTTAAGTGATATTGACCGGTCATGTTGGGTACAAAAAATAATGATATCAAATATAAATAATTTAATTATATTTATCTAAGTCACTGTCTCCCAAAGCTTCTCATATGCAACTTCATCCATTTGACGAAGCTCGGAAGGGTTCAGCAACTTGACAGGCCATTTGTTGAAGAAGGTATCTCCACCTTCCAAAAACGTCATTGCCCCACAGTGGGCTGTCTGCAAGCCCAACACACTGCAAGCAAGGAAGCGGCTTTCAACACGAGATCCAAACGGCTTTCTCCCACGCTTAAAGCGCTGGAGGGAATCGGCGGCCAATGGCTCAATCACACCCATTGTTGTTTGGTGGCGCTTGACCCCTGTGAGTTTGGAAAACTCACCCTTAACGACATCTAAAGCCGACCTTTGCTTCAGCATATCCACCTACCAGCAAAAGTGAACAATCACTTGCACAATCTAATAAGAATCTGTTACTATAACAACAAATCAAATACATGCCATGGGCCTTGCAAGTCACAATGAGCAAGGATTTGTCCTTACGATCTTGGTCGTTCTCATGGCTCCGGAGCTCCTCGTAGGTGTGCACTACGTTCTCTACACCTCAGGTAGGCGTAAGTTGAAGCCAAACCCCTTCAAGCCTTAACCTGAAACTATTGTTCCAATTGTTTAATTTTTAAATAATAACAGCCTAGAATCGTGATTTTGAAGCACCTGGGCCACAACCACCAAAACAGTTGAGACGGCGCGATTTGACTTGTTCCCAATTCACCCCACCATCGTTCTCAATGTTGTACATCACTAGTTTCCTTTTGTTTTCCCGGGCTAATGTGAACTTGTTGATCTTGGAAGGAAGCTCATTGTCAAGATCAGCTACCAAAAAGGCAACCCTGGCCATGATGTACTCCTTGATCTGGGCCTCTTCATGACGTTCCAAAGACTTCAAGTAGTTGGCAAGTTCCTGTTCATACTCACCCCTATCAGACAGCATTGCTGTATGGATCACCTCCAACTGCTCAATTGTGGACTTGTGCTGATCTTGCGAAGGAGCTTCTGGTGGGAAATCTCTTTCATATTTGGAAGTCACATCAGCTAGGCAAGTCTTCAATGCTTCATCCTTCAGGGGCAAAGATGGATATCATCCATTCATGTCAGAATAATATTAAAATGAAAATTGAAAGTCCTGGTTTGCCAAATTCAAAGACTTTCCCGCAATGGCATCAGCTGAAAGCCGACACAGAGCCCCTTCATAAGTGTTTCGCATCAGCTTTTCCTTATCAAAACAAACTGTCACAACTCACAACCACAACTACATGTTAAGCAATCATTTTTTAGTTGATTGATTGCAACAAAGATTCACAAAGAATTGTCAAAGGCTTCAAACAAGTGTAGCTTGATGCAACCGGCTCAGATGGCATGTTTTCTTCAGCATCTTCATCCATATCAGCTGACATAGGCTTTTCAGAACCTTTTAAAGGGGCCCCATTTGCATCGATATTGAACGTCTTGCAGTACCAATCAGCAGTACCGTAGTCCACAAGGTAGGTTTGCATTTTGGGAAAGGTTCCACGCAAATAGCCGAAGTAGTCTCGTCTTACCAGCAACGACTTCAGGACTTTACCTTAAACCAAAAGTATGAAAAAAAAACAACTGACATAATAACAGTCTATATTGCTACTGATAGCTTTGCCAAAGTGCCCACATCATACCTTTGTACCCCAGTTCGGTGTTGGGTCAAAACCTTTCGCAAACCACATGCTTTCTCCAAATGCAGGGTTTTGATGATGTAGGTCATGTCTTCACTGGGAATTGCCAGGCCTAAGCAATGAATCACAGGTTGAAATTATGATTGATAAATTTTAAAGGACTCTGAGCTTGCAACTCAAAATGGCACGAAGACAAGTGATGCCGTCAAGAGGAGACTCCCGGCCAAACTGATGCTCCATGACAGCCTTCAAAAAGTTTGATTTGAGTCGCACGTTTGATGCTTATCAATGATTAATGTGTTTTTACTTTACTGCCAAAGAACAATGGCATCCTTGACCTCTCGCATGCCTTTCAGTTTGCGGCCCAGCTGGCAGTAGCGAAGGCAAGTTTCTTTGTTCCTTGAACTGGGGGTAACAAGCATGGCACTACAAGTCAAATAATCTCGTCACATGTTACTCTCAATCCCAAGATGGTCAAGTGTTAAAGCCAACCCACATGTCAAGTTGTTCAAGTCAACACCACATTCAAGTCAACACTACAACCCTAACATGTCAATTCAAGCGACCAGCCCTGCATGGCCACAGACCCTTTGCTGAGCAGGGCGGCAATTGTTGTATCATCACCTAAGTCTGGAAGTTATATAAACCGACTGATATACCGAAACATAGTCCGAAACATGTTGCGACATTAATAGTTATTAAGTCAGTTGGCTGGGGCTGCCCCCGATCTCATTCGCCATGTGTTCGACCATCTCATTCAGGACCAAGCATTTGTTCGCTGCACTTAGTCCGATGACTTTGCGATCACGCTCCTCTTGTTCTACTAACCCGAATTTGGCTAGATCGAAATCACTTCCTGTACCATACTTCCCGAACTCCATAACACAATCAGATAATGATTTTCCGATCCAGTAGGCAACGTGCTCGTTGTCCCTATGCCAATAGGCAATCAGAAGAGCTGCAGCTATCCTTAATTCCCATAAAAAAAAGTGAGTAGTGGTTGAAAACTATTTTGAAATGGTCACCCATACTAAGGTTCTAACTCAGAATCGGCATTGATCCGTTGAAGATTGGACATGGTGTCTGTTGTCCACATCTGAACATTGATTTTCAGAGGTGGGATGATGTTGCCAACGGCAACTGGCAGCTGGCTCCAAGTCAGCAAGCACGTTTCAATTCTGGACGTTTGCCACACGTTCCTCACAGCCACACGAACAGGACATGTTTTGGATTGGTCACATATTTTATGCTTGTTGAAGTAATATAAATTTCAATCCAAGGTTCAGAGCCCGCTTTCCAATATCCAAATTCCGAATAGACCCACCACTTTGAACCAATGTAGATTCTGTAACCATAGACTTAATTTCATTGACAGGTCGCACTGGGCACCTTGTCCCTCCTGCATCCTGGGGAATGAAGCCCTCTGCCCAAGCCTAAGTAGCGTAATTTTCAAAAGCCTTCTTGTGATGTGTAGTGCCATTTACTGTTAAATTAAGCTAAGAAACTACAACAGTGTCCATATAGGTGTCAAAATTTCCAAGCATAACCTCACGAAGCTTCCCTTTCAAGTCAAGGGTGCTTTTCTGGGTTTTTGCCGCAGCACGAGCTTGGGCAAACTCACGTGAACCAGCAACTAGTCCACCTTCACCACTTTCAACTTCAGCCATGGCTAAATACAAAGCCACTGTTACTTTGTCAATAGATCGAATCTTTCACTTTGACCCAAAATCAGATATTGAATGGAAGAGATTCTGAAGTGCAAATGATATGACAGATCGACATATCCTTTGCCCACCCGTATGGCCATCCAGGTGTACAAGCATATGGCGGTTTGAAATGACACCCTGCCCCTCCCCAAAGCTGTCATATTCTAAGGGCATATGTTTGCACACTCGTATGCGCATCCGGGAGTGCAAGTGATATGACACAGCGACATATGACTTGCACACCAGAATCTTGATTACCAATTATTTCAGAAATTGAGACTATCTAGAAGATTGACCCTCGTTCGAACCCAGGTTCCGGTGTACAAAGGATATGACACAGCGTCATATCACTTGCACATCATCTATTTCTTATCAAGATTGACCCTCGTCCGAACCCAGGTTCCGGTGTACAAAGGATATGACATAGCGTCATATGACTTGCACATCATCTATATCTTATCAAGATTGACCCTCGTCCGAACCCAGGTTCCGGTGTACAAAGGATATGACACAGCGTCATATGACTTGCACATCATCTATATCTTATCAAGATTGACCCTCGTCCGAACCCAGGTTCCGGTGTACAAAGGATATGACTCAGCGTCATATCACTTGCACATCATCTATTTCTTATCAAGAATGACCCTCGTCCGAACCCAGGTTCTGGTGTACAGAGGGTAGGATATCAATTGCACACCCTCCCAGCTTTAAGGAAAAATGAGTCTCTAAACTGACGTCATGTCAATTTAATGTCAGGTGATTCGTCATTATGCTGAAATTATGAACAAATCATGGCAATATAGTTTACTTCAACATGCACAAACCAATGAACAAATCATGGCAATATAGTTTACTTCAACATGCACAAATCAATGAACAAATCATGGCAATATAGTTCACTTCAACACACACAAACCAATAAACAAATCATGGCAATAAATTACTTCAGCATGCACAAACCAAGCATTTTTTCCGGGCCCGGACGTACGTGCCCATGATTGCATCACAGCACAAACTGGCACCACCTGAAAACGGTGTCCTAATCTCAGGCAGGTACCATTGTGATTGGAGAATCAAAATCTATTCCCTCATGCTGTAAGTGACATTCTTTCAGCAGAACTTCGGGAATGGCTGCCATGTCATTGGTTTATGACATCTCACGAAAACAGGCCCATCTTAACCAGGATAGCAGTAGACACAACGGTCCCAACCTTAGCATTTTAAGCAATTATTGAACCTTAAAATGAAGCAAGAATGACATCTGAGAAAAAGGCAATGGCAAAATAGGGCCCACACTTCAGCCAAATGCATGCTGTTCCCCAACAACTTCGTCACACCAGCTGGGGTACAATTCTGAAAAGAAGTCTTTCTGTGACCAAACAAAACGGCCAATTCCGATGGGTGGAGTTGGCGCCCCAGGGCCATGGACCAAAGCTGGGATGAAGTGCACCTTGATGTGAGGTCTCAAAGTACAAATTCAATCCTGTAACCGGTAATTTTCCCATCATGTGATGTTCAAACACAGTTGGCAAGTATCAAGGTGATGCGGCTCTAGTTGTCATACTCATTAGTTAGTAATGATTATTCAACAGTGACTGGAAAATGAAAAGTATCCATTTGGCCCTTCCAAGACACAGAGTGGGCACCTTTCCATCTTCACGAAACTGGCAACGGAAAATGGACTGGGACTTGTCCAAAATTGCCAATGACCCATTCATGGTCAGGGAAGATCCGCTCCTCAGACATTGGTACCTAAGTTTTTTGTGTAAAGGGCAGGTGTTTAATTTATATTTGATAATTTGAAAGTCTGTTAAACATGATTCTAGCTAAGAGTCGCCAAGATATTGAGCATGTTGCGTTCACGGGCACTCATGGGACCTTGACGCCCTTGGAGCTCAAGCGTCTCAATGTAGCTCAACTTCTCAATTTCAGAAGAAAGGCTCAAGTCAGGAATATGTTCAGCAATGTAGTTATCCTTAAATGAACAGTTAGGAGGCTTGGATTTGGGTGGCCAGGGTTCATTACCAATGACTTTCTGACTACTAATTCAAAACATCTGAGTAGCATGAAGATGCCTCCACTTGCATGAAGGTGGCCCCTTGCGATCCCCCTTGCAAGCCCCGCAGTGGCAAGGGTGCACCTCACACACCGACCATGGGTTGGGACCACAACGGCAACGAGCTCGCTGCAGCTCTCCCAGTGAGGCAAATGCGAACCTCAAGCCAAAGTATGATTGAACTTTTTGATTGTGTCAAAACTATTTAATTACAAACAAGTGGCAGGCGGTTCCAATCAATAATCCTTAGCTCCAGGGATCTATTATGAACAGGTTCAAGGTTTACTCTACTCCACCATCAAAAACCAGATTTACCATCTCAAGTAGTAAGTAGGGCCCAAGATTCTCAGTCCGGACATCCAAAAAAGTCAAATAGTCTGCAACTGGTCCGCATGCTTCTTGAATCCGGTTGAAGATGTCATCAAATTCTTCCTTGAAGTCATTCTTGTTCCGTGGGCAATCAAACAACCCAACAATGTAGAACCTAGGCCTCAACATTGGAAACCCCAACCTTGTTGGGCACCGATGGCGCAACGTGATGGCGGTGTACCTGCTGCCCAAATGCTTCTCAATCTCATTCTCGATGTGGGCCAAGTCATTTTCCCCCTCTTTGTTTGTGGCCGAATTAGCAACTGCTTCCACACATTCCAGGCAGAAAACACGGGGTGTCATCTCCTTGATCGTGTTCAAAGCACAATAAAATGGTTGAGCATTTTCGTCCTGGAAACCCATTCGGTTTCCTCGCCTTACAATGGCAAATTCACCGATCATGAGTCAAAGGGGTTCATGGCGAAACATGAGTTCATTAGTTAAAATGGTTAAGTTGAGATTCTAAGTCAGTCTCATGAAAAATGTTGATATCAAGTACTGACTGTATTAATGATATTGTGCAGTCATGATACTTATTATTTTATGTAATTTTATTTGTTTCCTTCGATATCTTTCATTCCAAAGTGTTTCAT